>VYZM01014678.1:1088657-1271405 GCA_013398915.1 Dromas ardeola | reverse complement strand
ATATAATTTGAACAAAAACATTTTTAAAAATCCTAACAAAATAGACAAAACTGTTGGCTTATGTGTGCTTAAAAGATTTTACCCATGGAGATAAGCAGTGGGTATTTTGATATCCTGACCAGTGTATGCAATTTCAAAGCCTGTGACAGCAGAAAAGAACATCATTGTAATTGACAGTGAAAATTTGTTAGATATAAGCTGTAGAGAGTTCTTGAAACACCTGATATCGTGTAAGGTATTTCCTTATTTTACATTTTCCCAGAAATCCTCAACTACTGGGAACAAGACCTGTATGTATGCATTCAGATGCAAGCTTCATGGCATGCCCAGTTACTTGTCTCAGTACAGATTACTAACCACTCTTTCTTAAGGATCTTGTACAATAAGACCCCAAATTCTCGTTACTCATCATTCGCATTTTTAATTTGGGTGAGGGCCTTGTAGAATTTGATTCGAGTAGCTGCTGCAGAATTTGACCATTGTGCGTGCCCAGTGTTGATGCCTGAAAGGATGATTCTCTTGCTGTAGACAGATCCTACAGAAGACAAAAATGTTGATTCACACAAGCACAAAACCTCCTAACGCAGCACTTTTCTCTCTTCAAGAACCAATTTCAGGGCTATTTGCAGAATACTACTGCTACTCCACTTTGCTGAACGCTCATCTTTCTCAATATATCTAGTAGCCTGGAAACCTGACCTTCTTAGTTAAAATGGAAGAAAAATGAATTGTTGAATAGATGAAAAGTCTATAAGTAGAATTTTTTATAAGGGCATCCAGGAGTCCTGCTTGGTCTTGTAACTCCTTAGGTTGGACCCTTAGAAATATGTAAGAGGAAGTTGATTGCAGCTGTGTAAATTATTCTCCTATAAATTCTGTATGCTTGAAACCTGCCCCTTTTTGACTTGGAGCTTGTGTGAGTTTGCATCCTATTCCATATTGAAAATCCCTATGATTAGTTCTACTTCTCCCCATACAACTCTCTCTATATGTATACCTGTAAAATGGCAGTGGATTTCTGAGTTTGCAGTGGGATGCTTGGGATCGCATACGTGCTACTAGTCCAGCTCCCTCGCTGGTTGAACCTACCATGCAGTTAGGGAGGTCCTCTGAGATCTTTCTAGCTACTGCTCCTTAAAGAAGAGGCAATAACCACTTGTACACTTGTACAGGCTGCAGAGTTTCCCTGCCTTTGGGTGCTGAACAGTAGCACACCAAAGCATGTAAGATCATTGAAATAGATGGGGTTAAATTGAGGAACTGTAAATAGATTTCAACATCAGTTAATCCATGTCAGTAGTCTTAAATAGTGTTCCATTACTTCTGCATTCTTGCTAAGACAAGACTACTTTCCTCCTGATTTTTTTTTTGTTTGAGGGAGATTGTGAGATATGCCTAGGAGCAGCAGGAGCCTCGATGTTTCATAAAAATATCAAGATGATCCGTATCTCAATAACTTTGTACTTGTCCCTCATTTTTCAGGGTATACCTATAGTTTCTTGTTTTGTCCTCAGGATGTGAGCTCTTCCTTTTACAGGACTTTCTTGTTTATTTCTGGCACATTTGTATCTTGATTCCAAAACTGAACCTGAAAATATGACTGTAATTCAAATCACTTGAATAAAGCCAGGTATTTCCAGAGGCAACAGAGAACACACAGAGCCTGATTTCTTACGGATTTAAATTACGTGGCTGGATTCTTTCATGTCTAAGTGTCAACTCCAGCAGAAGGTTTTTCTGCCCCTGAGGAATTAATGCCGCTCTCTGTGGTGGAATCTCTAGTATGTAATAATGGTCAGCTTCTCTAACTGCCAATTTTCAGAAGATTTGTAGGAAGTTAATTTACGTTTACATTAAACTGTCCAATAGAGTCAAGATAAGAGAGAGGAGAATGTTCCCCTTTCCCCTCCCAAGTGAAACACAACATACTCCTGTAAGAACATGAGCTAATAATCCCATAGTTTATGTATTGCTGAACTTTGCTACCAGCAAAATGCTGCATTTGTAATAGGTAACATATCATAGAATCATGGAATTGTCTAGGTTGGAAGGGACCTTTCAGATCATCGAGTCCAACCATCAACCGAACTCTGACAAAAACCATCACTAAACCATGTCCCTCAGCACCACATCTGCCTCTCTTTTAAATACCTCCAGGGATGGTGACCCAGCCACTTCCCTGGGCAGCCTGTTCCAATGCTTAATAACCCTTTCAGTGTAAAAATTTTTCCTAATGTCCAGTTTAAGCCTCCCCTGGTGCAGCTTGAGTCATTCTGTAAGAGAGAGAATATTTAAAAGAAGGCAACATCAAAGGTTACTTGCTCGCTTCTCCTAATGATCTTATATTCTCAGCTATTGCCGCTTCATTGAGTGTAAGATACTGTTCAATAAGCAGACAGTGGCAATGAGCAATAAACCCTGGCTTACGTTTTATCAAATGTGCTCCCGCTCATCTTTTGAGCATTGGAAATTAACATTTTGCAACAATGCTATAGTAACAGCTGACAACCACTCCAAAGGAGAGGATTCTTTATTTACTTAATGAACTTTGGTTGATGACTTACAGAAAATGACAGGAAAGATATCTGTTGGTGTCTTGTGCCATCAGTAATCAAGTGATAAGGGTATGTCTGACCCAAAAGAAATGAGATCCCATGTGATCGTGCAAGTCTGAAAATTCAGTCTTAATTTCCCTGTAACTCAGTGTTTCTTGCTTCCCTCACTTCAAACTTGGCAACTGGAACCAGCAAACTCCAGTTCTGATTTGAAACGTGTTTGTGGCACGTGTGGTGCAGGGGACGGCGGTGCTGCTGCCTGCACAGCCATCGGGAATCTGGGCTGAGGGGTGTCACTTGTCAGGGGTGTTCACCCAGATGCTGGGTTTTCGCAGAGCTGAACTGGGTTACAGATCGGGGCAGGGGGACAGAAATCTGCTGGAAAACGTGTCAGCGTTTTAATAATAACTCAAAGCCCAATCACTGGAAAAATCTTGTATTTTAAAATACTAAGCTTCCCATTATAAAATCAAAGAAAATTAGTGTTCTGAACTAGTGAAAAGGTCTCCTGCTTTGGAGAGATAAGATTCTCTTGGTATCCGGAAGGGCATGACATTTTTCCCTTGTTTGATTATATTAGGTATATTAAATATGACCTCAATGTTTAAGGTTGCTCAAGCTGCAAGAGTTCAAAAGATTTCAGATGAGATTTTTTTTCAATTTATTTTGTTAAGCCTCAGTAGTGATTGTAAATAGTCATCCTTTTAAAGAACAAATAGTAAGAGGTCAAATAATCCATATATATATATGACTCTGTATTTCATTACAAAGGAAAGTTCACAGGAGAGGAAATGTTATCTATGGTTGTTAGAAAGATATTTGAAGAAGAATCATTGGTGTATAAGTACAAAAAGCTTTAATCCAAAGAAAAGCGCACAGAATTGTGAAACATCATGGATAATTCAGAAGATAATGCGGTATAGGAATACTAGTTTTCAGCTGTTCACTTTTAGAAGGCAGACTTGATTAAATATAATCAAAGAGACAGGAGGAATGACGTTAGTGTTTTTATAGTTGATGAGGGGTGATTTTCTGTCAGTTTGCTATCTAAGATTGGCAGGCTTATTTTTAAGTTTAAAAATCAAAGAAATTAATGAGCTTAGTCATTCTTTATGTTAATTCCTGATCAGTCTGTGTACTAAAAATTGAATTTATGAAAAGAGCAATGGATTTTCTGTTTCTACTAATTTTTGTTAAATTTTATCACTGGTATCTTCAGTTCTTTGCAGCTGAGGCTTAGCAGTTCTCTTGCCTTTCACAATATTTGATGCTTTTTATTATTGTGTCAAATTCTAAGGTTCAGTGTCAGTAGAGGAATATTAGCTTCTTTTTTAAAATAAATAAATAAATTGCTTAGTCTGCACTTTCAGTTTAAGAGATAACTTGAAAGCAGTAAGTCGCACATACAAAGAAATAAATCTTTAAAATCCCAGTCACCATTTTTAGTAGCGATATTTTTCCTTTGGGTGGTGAGGCTTGATTCATGAGCTCTGAGTTAAACTGACGGTGTAGCTGTCTGGTCCCCTTAGGATGGGAGGGAAACCCTCAGACCCCCTGTGTTCTTACCATTGTTAACAGACAGGTAATTTGTAGCAGTGGATTCCAGATGTTGCAGTACCTGAAAACACCTTTTTTTTTTTTTTTTTTTTTCTCCAATGGCATGCCTCATACTTTTTAATTTACACAGCATTAACTCATTTTTCATAGGTGGCCTAGCTGGAAGTTTAAGATGTTTTTTTGTACGTGAGTGTTCTCATCCTCGACATCAACTTTGTGACTGCGAAAATTAGCAAGTAAAATTCAACCTTTTCTCTGATTTTATTTTGGAAGTAAAAATTTCAGTGAGATGTTAAAGCTAGTCTGCATGAAAAAAATGTAAAAAATAAAACAAATCAAGCTTCCGTTTAACTCATCCAGAATCTGAAAGAAGTATGCCAAATAGGAGTAACTCAAGTCACGGGAGGCAGTCTCTGTGGAGGGAGTTTAGCCTTTGCATCCAAAGATTTAGTGTACTTCCACCTTCGTGGGCATAAGTTCTCAAACCACCTCTACACACCGCGAGAGCAATGGTGGGGTGAAATCCTCCATCCTTGCTTCCCCAAAGAGGTTGGGAAGGAAGAACATCCGGTGATCCACACTAACCTTAAAGAAAAGTCATGCTGGAAGGGGTGGGAAGAAAAGAGGGTTGATGAGCTGCCAGCCTGGCCATGCTGGAGCTGCCCGGGCCCCTGCACTGGTGGAACCAGCTTGGGGAGCTGCGTCTGGGCTGAGGGCTGTTGGGCTGATCTGCACAAGGACACTGACTACACACAGCACAACCTGTGGTCTGCCGTGGGCCCCTGCTGTGACACTGGAGAAGTCACTTTGTACCTCTGCACCAGTTTCTCATCATTTTTTTGTTCCTTTAACTGTCAAATGCTGTTTGACAGGGACTGCCTGGCGCTATTGTTTTTTTTTCTTCCCAGTAAAACGCAGTCTGGATCTCAACTGAGACATTTAAGAGCTACTGTTATTACAAATAATATATCATTATTGTATCTTCCATCCTGTTAATCTCACTTCAGATTAAAGTGTCTGTGCAGTAGTTTAAATTATGGAGCATTGCTAGTGTTTCTTAGCATATTATTAAGAAGAAAGGCACTAAAAGGCCCGCACGACAAAAAAGTGAATGTGGTTTGCCCTTTTGTTTAATTAATTTTTAATTTAACTTTCTTTTTAATGAAGTAGAACTGGTTAAAATTTTCCAGTGAGAAATACTTTTGCCTTAAAATACTGTGGATTTGCTTGATATGCAGGAAACTGTTATTACTGGTTAAAAACAAAACCCCAAAGTTAAGGTTTGGCATAGAAAATACTGAAACTTCGGCAATTTAAAGAGTAATGTTATTTCTATGGTATCAAAAATAGAAATCAAAACAAAGTAAGTATTTTCATTTGGATGCTTAAACTCTTGATTCACAACAACATGTTTTCACAGGAAAAAGAAAAACCTTGGAGTTCTTTGTTGCTTATATATATGGGAACCACATTGCTTTTCCAAACCGCTGTGGTGTTAGTTGGTTAAAACTTCTTTTTAAATCCCCGGTGACTAGATTTGAGGTGTATGTAATTTGAAGACATGAACTTTTGTGACATGATGTAATCTAAGATGGACTTTGCAGAAACCTGTGCTGGGAATTTGGGTCTGTATGCTGTAGGAGACCTTGGAAACCTGGGACGCAGGAGAGAGCATCCTGTGTAGGAATGTGGTCTAGCTGTGTGGTACCCTCTGTCCGGCTCCAAAGGGTTCAAAAGGCATTTTTGGTTTATATTTTCATTTGCATAGAGTGTTTTTTTTTCTTTTCAGCAGTTTAGAAGGGACTGAAATAGAATATTTTATTTTACAAAGCTGTGTTTTAAAGCAATGCTGTGCTAGTCCCTGGTGAGACCAGAACAATGTACGCAGTGCATGGTGTTGAGGGAGGCAGCTGCCTCCCGCTCTGGCTGCTGGAGGTATGTCAGGATTAATCCAGTACGTTTATATTCAATTGCTACAGTTTTAACAATGTATTATACTGGACCAGGCTGTAATTCATACAACTGAAGTTGATTTCAAGTGTCATGCGTATGCAGCTTCCAACTCTTTGTGTTCAATTGGCCTGTTTTTTTAGAGGAAAATATCTTAGCTTTACATAGCAGTAGTTTTCCTGGAGGAAATGGGCTAAGGTAAGAAAATTTTCCTCTACTTGTACTGATGTATATAACATAGTGGTGCAAAGGGGCAGAGAAAATTATTTGAAGTCATCTGTGGTCTGAAATATTCAGCAGATAGGCATTTGTGACTCAGTAAGGGTTTTAAAGATGCAGTAAAATGCACAGACCAGCAACAATCCATCTCACTGGTTATAATGGAAAACTGAAGAAGGAATACCAAATTCAGTGCTGTGTGGGATGATGGATTCTGTGTGACTAAGGTCTCTGTAGCACCATGCCCACAGTAGGATTTCCTTTGTCTTCTTTTCATGTTTGCTTGAGGATTTAATTGTAGGTGAAAACATTACAGATTACTTATTTGTGGATTATAAAGGGAAGAGGTTTGTCTTACTATTGTCACTTAAAGCTGTTACAGCAAATAAATGTGGCAGGAATCAGGAGCAGTGTCAGAACTGCAGCACACAAAGGATAAACAAAAGGTTGCTTTCTCCTGGTCTTGTATTAAATCCCCTATGAGAGGCTTCAGGAAGGGCAACGAGGGCAAATGGCTGAATTATGTTCAGTGTTCTGAACCTAGGATCCAAGCCACTAATGATTCCCAGGGCTGGAAATTCTCTTTTCATTCTGTTTTGTCCGAGAGAAGACTTTATTGACAGTGATTTGTTGATGCTAACTTCTTTTGCCTATTTCCTTTTTTCAAGGGAATATTGTCTAGTGTCTAGTTAAAGGCTGGAAGCCTTAGTTGTCTTTATTACAAGCCTCTTCAAACACCAAATAGACTCTGCTTTCTATATACAGAGCAGATGTTCCACCAAAATCTGTGTACCTTCAAACTCCAGGTATGTTTCTAAATAAAAGTGTGCTTCGCCAACACTTCCGTCAAGTTACTCTTTCAGCCAGGTGTGCTATACTCCAGGTATCCAGTGACAAATCCATGACTGTTGGCTTTCTGGTAGCAGCGCTCTTTGCATTGTCTTAATGTGGTCATTTTTATGCAGGGGACTAGTTTCCAGCTCCTGGAAAGAAGAATGCTTGCTTTCTCTTGCCCAGATACCTTCTCTTGCAGTAAACGCTGACCACGAGGAACAAGCTGACCTTTGGGCAATTGTAAATCAGTTTCTCCATTCAAACATGGTTTTCCTTTCCCTTCCTTTCATACAGGTTGATAAAGTGTGTGGACAGCCCAAACAACAAGAAGGGAACCTGTCATCGGACAATATAGTGCCAGTGAAGGAAGTGACTGAAACCCAGGCATTCGTGATGGCTCACGCTAGTCTGAACAATAAAAGAAGGTAACCCTAAGCAACAGTTGGTTTGCAATAAACTCTCTGCCTCCCAATTCCTGTAAATGGTTCTTTGCATCATAGTGTTCAAGCCAGAGCCACAGTTCTGTCACCCTGTCTGTGTGCTCTCCAGCCGTTGCCATCACTGATAGTGACACAGATGTGGTTGTGGTATTACGTTGCAGGTCTCTCCAAGAGAAGATTTTTACAGGCCAGACTTGATGTTACTACTTAGCGCCAAGGTGTTCATTATTTCCAAAAACTTTCAATGAAAATGATGAAAGCTGTCCCCAACAAAGTCTGAGAAATTTCCACAGTTGAGCCTAAATTACTTAATATACAACTGCCCAGCTCCTTAAGGACTTAAGCTTACCCAGGGGCAGAGGTAGGAAGGGGGAAAAGGAAAGATTCATTGCCCTCACACAAAGTCAGTCCCTCATTTCACAGGACTGGGGAGGAGTAATAAGATCCCTTGCAATCTCTTTGATTTGTTACCTTAACAGAGCAAGAGCAGAAGCATTTATGTTTAGGCTTGTTGTGTCTATCTTGGCTTTTGTTCTTCAGCTGCATGCCAGTAGAGACACTAGGCAGCTGAATTGCTGCCACTGGCCCTGGCAGGGAGTATTCCTGCTCCCAGATCTCCCTAGTCTTTCCCTTTCCCTCGTGTAGCTCCTGGATTGGTTTTCTGTAAATTCTAAGTGGGGTGGGAAGGATGTCTTTGCAATCCCACTCATGATACATGAGTAGATGTGAGGGCTAACTGACCGTAAAATCACAATGACATGTTTCTGGCTAACATGTTGGTCTCTCGAACACCAGTATTAATCTGCAACAACTTCAGCGAATTGAGTGGAATTGTGCTGGGCTTACTCCTCTATCAGAGAACAGTGTCTAATGTGCCCAGGGAGTCTGCGTGTATCTCTGTATGTTGGACAGGTGGATGACAGACAGCAATATTAAAATTTCCATTGCCTGGATTCTGGAGTTTGAGTTGTGAAGATGAGATTTCTATCCATTTCTCTTTTAATTCTCATCTAATCTTGCATGAATGAAACAAACGCTGCTTTAAAAGATAAAAGTAATAGCAGCAAGCTAAGTTTTTTGAGTGATAGCGATATTTTTATCCCTTTTGTAATTTAAAACCAAAACACAACAGTTCGTGCTCGTGCTTGGAGCTAATCAATTTTTACCATGCAAGTCAGAGAAAAGAGCATTAAGGAAATTAAATTAATAATTTCAGCAGTAATAATTGAAAGAACAGTTGTAGTACAATTAACGAAATTACACAGAGCCCTAGGCCATCTCCTGTATAACTCATTGACTTCCCTGGGACTTACACACTGGCAACCAAAAAGGCAGAGTTGCCAACCTATGAACAGGTAACCTCTTGTAGTCTTTAATGGCATGACAATAGTTCTTTCTCACCTGAGGATCTGCTCCCTCCCCCTCCCAACCATCTACAGTTATTTGGATATTGATTATTTTAAAATGTAAGACCTGTAGATGGAAAAGAAAATATACTAAAACGAATATACTCTAAATTAGACAGTTCTGCAAAATTGGTCTGTGCACTGAAAATTAATTTATCCAAAAAATCTAAACTAAGGCCATCCTTACATAATTAGCATAAAATATTACTGAAGTAGTGTTGATAGGTATTGTGGAGAGCCTATGCACCAAAAATGAATGAGGGAGCCATGCCATAATTAATAAGAAGTGGAGAATATTTTTAGATTTTCCACAACTTCCTATAAAACACGTGGCATGAAGCTTGTACTTTGCTTTTTGGAAAGGGTTGTGAAATAGTAAATAGAGTGAAATACGCAGTGGTTGGCTACATCACTGTGTTGTTCATCATCTATCATTTAATCACATATGATATCAATAAAAAGCAATTTTAGGTAATAAAATTTTTGTAATGGATGGGTGAAATCATTCCTGCAGTGGTTGTGTAAAATGCACTTCGAGCGACGGATAACTGCTACAGGGGATTTAGATTATGAGAGTAATTACATGAATCTTTTTTGGTGCCATTCCCTCTGGCGATTTGAAAAACGAAGAGCAATAACGTCAGCTCTCTGTCAGTTTAGGTACAAGGTCACACAGGGAATCGTCCCGACTGAGTCTGTCTGTTGGTCTGTGTAGTAGACATCCCTCCAAATTATCCTTAACTCAAGGGGAGCATGGAACATGACTCCTGCCTTTCAGAATAAGGAAAAAAAAAAAAAGAGAAGGAATGAGCCACCACTCCCCAAGTAAACAGAAAAGCTGTGGTTCATTCCCTTAATGTGTCAGAATATTCCCAAGCTCAAAGAGAAGAACCGTTCTGGTTAGCACATCTGTAGCAGAAACCACAATAGTGACCCCTTATCTCTTCTGTAGTATCTGCTTAGAGACACCCTTAAAAATCTGGTGCCAAACAGCTTATACCTACATTACGTATGTTTGCTCCAAAGGTATTGCATCTTTGCAATGCCAGTTACAAAATCAAGCTCCTTTTCCAAAGGTTTGAGAACCTCTGGTTTCAGCTCGTCAGTAGAGCCAAGGCTGCTCGTGCAGTTGAAAAGTGGGACTGTTAAGATGGTGCCTCTGCCTGACGTCTTCTGGGTGTGTGTTTTTTGAGTCTGGCTGGAGGCAGTCCTTCCTGCTCTCCACTGATACGCACAGCGTGGTCCTGCATGGTCTCTGAATTCACGTAGCAACTGGATCCTCTTTTGTGGCAGCTGAACCCTTTTCTGCTGCTCTTATTCTCATGGGTTCCTGGAAGTTTTCCCATCTTTCTTTATTTTCCCCTGCATTCCATTCCTGCATATTTTTTGTTATTTAACGCTGTCAGGAAAAGTAGTGTAAGAAGCTGAAACTTTTTATAAATGTTCTATGATCTTGTAGGAAAACTTTTCCTCTGATTAAGCTGAAAATTGTAGGTTTGAGTAGTAATTTTTTTTCTTTCTTTTTTTTTTTTTTTGCATTACACAATTGTATTCAGGGATTAACTGAAACTGGCAGGATTGCTGCTGTAGTCATTTTTTTAATGTGGAGGTTACTATAACATGTAGTAGAGATGACAAGAAAATTGAAACCATATGATGGTACAGGGAACGTACATGGCATGTACAGAATCTCAATCAGTAAATTGGAATGTTAGTGCTGAGTTCAGCACAAACTACTATTCTGGTCAGGGTCTGGACTCTGAGCAAAGAGGAGTACCAAAAATACTGGCCTTTTAGCATGTCTGCTGCATGTAATATTTCAAACCACTAAACGTAGACTGGTTACAGATCTGTATGTAAAAATGTTATGTTTAGCAAAGACCTATAACATGACACTAGGTCCCTAATTGGAGGAGGCAGGCTTTGAAATGATATTTTTTTGGTATTTCTTTATTGTGCTGTGGACTTAGGGATCTTTTATACATCTTAAAATAAACGATTTTGAGGGGTTTGGGGAAATGTTTGAAGTCAATAGCATCTATTTTATTTAAAATTAGCTATCTGTTGGGTCAGGCATCACATGGTATTATTAAAATTAGAGTATTAAACTGCTAGTACAAAACAGATTATTAATGCCAGATGCAAATTAACTTACTGTGGAAACAAATCAAACATTCTGACTGACTGGCCGCGGCGGAAGTTTCAGCGTGTCCGGATTTTCCCTGTCAGAAATTCTCATTTCCTTTTTTGACTGGCTGTGTTGGAATCATCACTGCTTCAGTGATGACAGGTGACGCTCACCTGATGGTCAGTGCAGGTCCATCCTCTCCTGTGGCCACCCCTGTCGTTAGCTCCCGGAAAGCTCCGGGTGCCTCAGAGCTGCTGAAGCTGGTGCTTACTCTCTCCAGTAAGAGTTAACTGGATTGGCAAGTGCCACTTAACCTGTAGTCCAGGCAGGCATGCATTGCTCCAGCTGCTGCCTTTACTTTATACGTGACAATACAGGTATAAGAAAGAGCAGAATGTGATATCAGATCATGTAAGTGGAAAATTTCACCATGATGTTAATGTTAAATACAATGTTTAATGTTAATTAAGGGACCTCCGGGATATCAGTGCCACAAAATATATTTGCATTAAATTAACTCGCAGAGTCACTTCCCCAGTTTTTCCTCCAATATAACCTTAGAGCCTGTCTCTCCTGTTTTGGAAAGTTGGTGGGTTTTTTTTGTTTGTTTGTTTGGTTGGTTTTTTTTCAGTGTTGCAATCTGACCAGAACCAAGCAGCAAAAAAAAATCTGTATTCACATTATTTATTAGCAGACAGCAAATTGCTCATTGTACCACAAAATGAATGCTACTCAATTGTATCCCCCTTCCCATGGTGCTTGTTCTAAACTGCTTGCCATTGTTTTCTTGTACAGCCTCATATATTTACAGTTCTTCCATTTGGTATCAGTTATAGTTAATTTAAGTACCACTGAATTTATTTTCAGCTTTTTGCTGTGTTTGCTGCATTTGTAATTGTGCTCTTATTTGAAAATGATTGAGAGAAGCAATCTCAGCTGTATTTTTTTTCAGTGTTGCATTGACATTTTTAATTGCATCTATACTTTGGAAAAATCTCATGACAATTTTCCTCCTTATTTGTTTTCTTATATTATCCTATGCATGTGCTCAGTGACCTTTCTTTCAAATAATTTTTACTTTTCTCTTTTGTTTCTCATTTCTTTTCCTCATTTGCCTGAATTCCTGCTTCTCCCCTACTCCCCAACTTCTCCTGATTGATGCTTATTCTCCCCGGCCTATTCCAGTTCTCTGCCTCTGAAAGCTTCAAAGAATGACAAATCAAGAAGTTTGAAAAAAATCTCTCGGTAAGAATGAAAACAAGGTGACATACTTTGTCTGTACACTTAACTCATCTCCATTATAAGCTGCTGTTTCAGCTGTAATGTAGGAATTGGCATACTTTTGATTACTGCTTTTATACTGTGGGGCACTGGGAAACTGTAGATTTTCTATCTAGTGTGTTTAGTTTTATACTGGTGAAAAGTAAATATTTTCACTTGTTAAGATTAAGAGCTGGACGCAGAATTCTGCCTTTGCGAAGATGCACCTTTGAAATGTCAGAGCGCCACTCTGCTGAAAATGCAAAGGAGTTTAAGCCTCTTGGCGTGAGCTGAGTAAGACAAGCTTTAAACTCTTAAAGGGTTCTCTTTTCCTCCTGCAAAGAAAACTCCATTTTAGAACCCGTAAAATCTTTAGCATCTGTGTCGCCTTTCATAATTGATACACTTAGGCTGTTCTGTCAGGTAGGTGGCTTTCTGTCTGGGCCTAGCTACACCGTATAAATACTCAGAGCTCATACTCGTAAGTTAGTGGACAAGAGGTAGAAATACTCGTTGTAAGCACCCAAATTCCTGCTTTTTTCCTTGCTGAAAATGACAGCTTTCCTGCATTGTGAGGGTAAGTTAGTTCCTTAGGACTGTGTGATGACTAATTTATCTAGAGCAGGATTTCATCACACAGGATAAATGGGATGGTTAAACGCTTTTGAGAAAGCATAGACAGCTGTTGGGAGGGTTGATCACTGCCTAAACCTTGTAGGGGTAGATACCTAGCAGTGGACTTGGATATTGTTTGAAGCACCTGTGGCTCCCAAAAGAATAATAAATCCTGACTGGTTTTGTGCCAGGTTCCATCTAGCCACATCCCCAGGCACCTCTTCAGTGCAGTGCCCCCTTACAGCCTGCCAGGCAGAAACGTTATAAACCAGAATGAGTCCTTTGGCCTTCCCAATAGGGCTGTTGAGGGACTTCTGAGACAAGCAGATAGCTCTAGCTCAGTTTTTGTGCCCTGCGTCTTGTTCTTAAGACCTTTAACATCTTATACCAAAGAGGAGCTTCTAAAGCTGTGGAAATAGGGTAATTTCTCATTCTGAAATACTCTCAATTGTGAATTGACACTTGTCTAGTTACAGTATATTTTTATGGCTACCTCAGCCAGATAGATATTATGGGTATAATCAGATTATAAAAGAGACTGCAGTTTGCGCACAAGGCATTTTCCCATTCACATGTGATCAGAAATGAGCTGTTTGTGCTCACCGGGAGTTTTGGCTATTCACCAAAGCAGCAGGCACAGCCTCCTCTTAACAGGTGAGGTATCAGACATGATGAGAGACAAGTTTCATTCTCACAGGATGTGACAGATAGTGATGATGGGGAGGAACTGGCCCCACCACATCTCAAGGATATGACTTTCTGTACTGTTGCCTCTGTGGGGTACTTAGAGCGTATTGCAGGTTTTGTGATGGGATGTTAGCTTTAGGAAGCCTTTTCCACTCAGGGGGTTGTTGACAGTGTTCTTAATTCATCTCAGGTGTGAAGGAAATGGAGAAATATTCACTTCCAGTAGCAGAGAAAAAGCCCACTCCTTTAATGATAATGTTTTCTCACAATTTTTTGATCTGTTCATACAGAGATAGTAGGTGTAGACTTTTTTCAAATTTTGTGTGAGATGTCGTAAGGTAATTTGTTAAAACGACCCTGTCCATGTAATTGTGTATTAACACTGGATGAAGTAAGACTGGATGATAGGTAGGAATAGAAATAAACTAGAAATAGAAGTTAATCGATTGGGATTACTAAATTTCTGTAAGGTTTCTAAACTCTTAATCTTGTGGAGGGTTAAGTTGACAGGGGGCTTAAACCATAACTGTACTGTTCTGTTGTTGAATGTATTCTTCCTACATTACAGAGAGTTCATCAATTACATGAAGCGGTCCCGAACCTTTCATGCCTCTATAGCAGAAAGGCTGTGCGATGGAGACCTGGTGATGAGAGACAGCTCAACCTGCTGGAATGGAGAGGATGTCGTAGAAAGGTAAAGTTACCACTGAAAGTTTTCCCTAATGTTGAAAAAGGTGACTTCATATCCTTCTGCAGGTTCAGAAGCATCGTGAGACACTGTTGTCATCGTAAGTTTCTCCTTCATAGTGAACTTCATGCTTAATTGAGCAAGGTTGTTAATGCTGAGGTTTTGGTATCTGTATTAGATAAAGTGGAGCCCTTTCTTGAAGGGCTGCTCTGTAGAATCATAGGGTTGGAAGGGACCTCTGGAGATCAGCTAGTCCAACCCCCTGCCAGAGCAGGGTCACCCAGAGCAGGTGGCACAGGAACGCGTCCAGGCGGGTTTGGAATGTCTCCAGAGACGGAGACTCTACCACCTCTCTGGGCAGCCTGTGCCAGGGCTCTGCCACCCTCAAAGGAAAGAAGTTCCTCCTCATGTTTAGGTGGAACTTCCTATGTTCAAGTTTGTGCCCGTTACCTCTTGTCCTGTCACTGGGCACCGCTGAAAAGAGCCTGGCCCCATCCTCCTGACACCCTCCCTTTAAGTATTTATAAGCATAAATGTAGAGTCCCTTTCTTTCACTATAGAGAAACAGCTCTTTTTCTGTAGAGAGACCTTACCCTCTAAAGCTCAGTTAGCAAGCGGTACCTCTGACTGACTGGAGGTCCCTTCCAGTCTGCCATTTATAGGCTCATTATTGCAGAGCTGAACATCATGTTTGGCAGTAATTAGAAAATATGTAGCTCAGAAAAATACAGTGACCAGGCCATTACGTTTTTAAAGGATTTCCCTGCCATTTCTTTTCAGAACTTCTGACATAGCACTTTGAATAATAGCTGTTTTTAGAATTGCCCAGCATCCTTACCAGAGCATGTTCTGCAGGAATTCTTATAACGTAACAGTTAATAAATGCACTGTTCCATGTTGGTAGAGCAGCCAGAAGCCCTGTAGGGTGAAAAGGTCCTTCTAGTTTGTCAGCTAATTTTTTTCCCCTCTGTACTTTATCACAGTCTTTCCCATCACCCTTTAGACTCCAAACTGGAAAATAGACTTGCACTCTCCATGAGCTAAACATCTTGCTGTCATTTCTGTTACTCTATATGAGGCAACATTGTCCTGAGGAGAAAAAGAGGTATTCAGAATACAACTATATCTGTTACTATCACTGTCAAAGTATACATCAGTTGTTGCAGTGAGAGCTGGATGGAAGTGGGCCAGTGAATGTTTTCCAAAATTGTCTTTTTGTCAAAACAGAGACGTTCCATGGGATTGTGTTGGCTTTCATGATGTTTCTTTTTGAAGTGTATTTTGTGGTCTGTCATGTTTTTAAAAGGTAAAGTTCTAGTATTCTCTTTTTCTTGCTTTAAAACAATTTTCATCATTGAAAATTGTTTTGTAGAAGCTTATGGAGTAATTCCAACGTGGAACAGAGAGAGATGTTACAATTATAGGTTGTCCCATTAAAGGGAGTTCTGACTCCCACACAGCTCTGCTTAGGTGTCTCATGTGTAAATAAGTTCAGCTTAATTACGAATGAGATATTCAGAGATAAATATATGTCTAACACATTCAACGATAACTTTAAAATTTAATATTTCATTGTATATTGACATCAAAAATTAATTGTAGGAGCATTTTTTTTAAGATTTTAGCAACAATGCAGTATTCTAAATATTAATGTATAGCGGTTGTAATACTGATTGAAAAGTAATGGAGAGGAAGTGGGGAGAATATCAGTACTTCCAATCAGTATTTGCATTTCAGAGTCCTTTTTGCTGGTAACATGTTGCTGGATACGCAGTTAACTCTTAGAACAAACAGCTTTCTGGCCAAAAACAAAAGAAGAAAAGCAAAAACAAGAAAAACATTTTTTATATCAACTCTCTGAACAAAAGATTAAATCAAAATTTAGGTTTAATTTTTGTTTGATTTTGTTTAAAAAAAAAAGAAAAAAAGCCACTTACATGCTGATATACATGTTTTAGGAAGGCATGAAGGGGAACGCTGCTCTTTTTTTCCTTTGCCAGTCGGTAACTTTCCCAGAGCTGGAGACGTGCGGAAAAAGTTTCAGGTTTGAAAAGGGTATGAAGCTGGGGAAAGTAGCAGGGAAAAGACCAACGAGACCCCTCATACTATGAATTAAAAAGCAAAAACAAAGGAAAAGGAACCCAAATCTACACCCCAACAATAACATCAACAAACAAAAAAACCAGGCCACCATCAAACCCTGAAATACTATTTCTAGTTCACATGTTAAATGGGCAAATTAGAAAACAAAAGCTTAAATTCACGTGTTTAATCAGACAGCAAATGTATGTATATATTAGTTCTGTCACAGTATTGATGGCCTTAAAAGGAGGAGACTTCCCGGGCAGCCTGCGCTGCCAGCAGTGCTACACAGCGGCACAGTCATGGCGCCTGCTTGCTGGCAAATTTTACTCCTTTCATCATCTGTTTTATAGGCTGGACTTGTCACCAGTTCCCCCAGCATGAGAAATAAACCTGTCCTGGGGATGCCTAAAGATGCATTTCTCTTTGCTCTTTCTCCTTTCCCAGGAGACCAGAAAATTAAATGTCATCAGTAGTAAACAAATCTGAACTCAAAATAGAGCTTTATTCTTAACTCTGTATCAGAAAATAAATCACCCCAATTAATCTGGTGGATCTCTTGTGAACTTGAGTTTAAGGTTACTCAGGCTGTGGAACTGGCAAAAGCTGCAGTTCCTGTATCCTCGATGCTTCTTGCATTTCATAATGCTATTTGAAAGCTGAGCGATATTTATGCTGCATGCTAATTGGCATTCAAGCTTTTTAGGAAAAACAAACTCAACCTTTAAAAACAATTTGACATAAAAATACAGCCTGAAACACTATGAATTATTACTCACAAATGGGGATTGTGCATTCAATTAGTAGAGAGGGCAGTTAAGGTCTGTCAGAGGATCTGATAAACAAGATCCTCATTGCACTTCTTTTATTTTATTATAATTTTATGGATTGTGTATTATCATGTTTAAATCAATGCACTAGCAGAGAAAAAACCCTTGAGCTGCCAGTAAATACACTATAAAAAGAGCCAGGTTGTTTCCACCAGTTTGAGAATATGCTTCTGGCCTGCTCTTTAGGTGAACAGCAAAACGTGACTTTGCTAGGAATCCTTTGTGTCAGTTCAGGGCCTTTGAAGACATTAGAAATGCTTGCACCAAGGGTACTGTCTTTCTCTTAATTACTCTGTTGAGCAACTTGTTCCTGGAACAAGACTTCATATAAGAAATAGTCTGAGGCCAGTAAATGGTGGGAGTATACAAAGAACACTCAGAGAAGATGAGGCTAGAGCAGGAAAACAGGGGAAATATTTTGCAAAGTAAAGCAAGCTTGGATAAATTTCTATGCTGGAACCTTTCTTTCCTGGCAGTGTGACAGATGATTATTTCAATACCGTGACAGTAGAAGAGATTGCAGGAGAAGCTGACGGTGTGAACCATTATAAACTGCCAGGACCAGACACCATTCACCTAAGAACTCTAGAAAAGGGTTATATAGTTCAATTACTCATTGTGATACGGTATTAAGACTACTCCAATAGTAGATGATGGAAAGATGTGAAATGTGAAGACATCATTGTATTTTTAGCAAAATAAGGATTTCAGAAAGATGTGGCTGGTAAACTTGGTATGTAATAGTAAAATCTTTACAACGTGATATTTAGGGAAAGGAATCAACATGTTGAGAGTTTTTAGAAGGAGATAGCAAGCATGTAGATAAGGTAGATTGCTATAGTCTGCTTGGGTTTGTGATACATATTTGGTAAGTGGCGAGCAGATCCAGAGCGGTGGTTCTCCCCCCCTACTCTGCTCTCGTGAGACCCCACCTGGAGTACTGCATCCAGCTCTGGAGCCCTCAGAACAAGAAGGACATGGACTTGTTGGAGCGGGTCCAGAGGAGGCCACAAAGATGATCAGAGGGCCGGAGCCCCTCTGCTATGAGCACAGGCTGAGAGAGTTGGGATTGTTCAGCCTGGAGAAGAGAAGGCTCTGGGGAGACCTTATAATGGCCTTCCAGTACCTGAAGGGGGCCTACAGGAAAGCTGGGGAGGGACTGTTTGCAAGGGCATGTAGCCATAGGACGAGGGGCAATGGTTTTAAACTCGAGCAGGGTAGGTTTAGGTTAGACATTAGGAAGAAGTTCTTTACACTGAGGGGGGTGAGACACTGGCACAGGTTGCCCAGAGAGGTGGTGGAGGCCCCATCCCTGGAGACATTCAAGGCCAGGCTTGATGAGGCTCTGAGCAACCTGATCTAGTTGAAGATGTCCCTGCTTACTGCCGGGGGGTTGGACTAGATGGCCTTTAAAGGTCCCTTCTAACACAACACATTCTGTGATTCAGTAAGCTCCTTCACACAAGGCTGGTAGAGATGAAAATAAGGGTAGATAATAAGTGGCCATAAGTGACAGTAGAAAGAGGTCACCAGTGGCAGCGTATGGGGATTTGTGCTGGAACCTGTGCTGTTCATCTCATAAAAGACCTGTGAAGGGGAGTGAATACTGAGGTGACAGCATGTGCTGATAGTTATCCTGTGTAGAAAAGACAAGGGTCAGCTGTGGTTAATTCTGGAAGGAACATGTGACACGAAATGAATAGGCAATAAAATGGCATGTGAAATTCAACACGGGCAACTGTGAAGTGATTCACATAAGAAGAACAATCCAAATGTTATGTATAGCATGGTGTGCAGTGAGGTGGCTTTCACTGCTCCAGGCACGTGGTGTCTGCAGTTCTGCTGTCCCCAGGGCTCAGAAAGATAGAGCATAACCGCAAATGTACAGACAGAGCAACAAGGAGGAGAATCAAGGGCATGAAATGGATCCTGTATGTGGAATGGCAGACACTTGAGCCTGACACAGAAAAGATAGAAAAGGAATACGATAGTGGGCTATAAAAAAATCATGTGTGATGTGGAGATGCTGAATAGGGGTTTGTTGCTCGTTATCTCTCTCATTACAAGAACAAGGGGCATCTTCTTAAATTAATAAGTGGCAGCTCAAAAACAGGAGTAGATATTCCTTTGCTAAACTTTTGATTAAGCTGTGAAACTTCTTGCCTCAGGATGTTTGGATGTTTAAAAAAAAGGGATGAATTCATGAAGCAAATTCAGCTCATAGGAGAGCAAGTTGAAGATACAAGGCAACCAGGTGCCACATCCAGATCTCTTTCTCTAAGGGCTGAGGCAAAAAGTTAGACGAAAGATTTCCTCTTGTCATCTTTAGGCACTGCTCCCATGGACTTTTTTTCTGTAGGGGCTAAGCTGCAGGAACCTTCCTCTCCTCAGGAATATCTCTTCAACTAAGCTAAGTGCTGGCATTGACTCAGTTTCTCCATTCTCCCTGGCCATGGTACCTAAACAGGTTTTGCTTTCTCAGGTCTCAGCCTCATAATTGGCAGACTTGTACAATACAGTGCCCAAGGACTTTCCCAAAAGCTCATCTTGAGATTTTTCTGTTGATGTCAGATCTGCATCTTTGCACAAAACATGGATTCCCCTTTAGAACTCCTTTTTATGAAGTTTGGCTTTTTGTGAAGTCTTAGCTGCAGTAAAGTAGCCTTATCAGAGGCAGCTCTTTCTGCTGCTAGAGTGGGAAAAGGAGATGGGGTCTCACAGGCAGGTTTTTGGGATGTGCCTGTGTACAACAGATGAGTAATCCTGATTTGGAAACAGCACTTTAAGGGGACAGAGGGTCGTTAGTATGACATTAAAGTTAGATAATGACTTAGTCTTTCCATCTCTGCCTGCCTACTTATCTCTTGCAGTTTCTATTTCAAGAGACATGAAACAATCATAAATAATAAATAGGCGAGCAGTAATCTGTGTATAGAAGAATTAAAATATTGTGAGTGTAGTGACGTTCATTATAGCCAGCTCCAGGCACTGCACACACTCTCCCAGTCCTTCCCCATGGTTGGGCCATTAGTTCTCAGAAGGAGACGGATCACAATCTGAAAACCATCAACTGCAGTACTTGCTGCTCGGGCTTCGAGGCTGGAGTGGAAAGTTGCTCAGGGGCATGTTCAGCAACCTCAGCACTTGCCTTTCAGATGTCAGCGACAGCCTTCTCCTTTGTATGTCCGGGTTTAATCCTGAAGCAAAGATGATGTTGCAGCATTGCTCTGCATCTCCCGAGCTCCGCTAGAAGGTGCATTCTCAGGGCAGCCCCCAAGGACGCGTTATTATCACATAAATGGACATGTGCCTTTAGCATGACCATTTCAAAGATACTGCTGTCCCATGAACAATGTGTCAGGAACGCAGGATTTTTGAAACTTGAGAGGTCTGCTCATGACTGGCTGTGTGTAGGGACCGTCCCACAGAGGAATAGACACTAAAACCTCTTATCTTGTTCCCTACAGAAAGCGTTGCCATTTTATGAGTTGAAAATTAGAGGCTGACAGATGCCAGTGAGAACTGTTAAGATTGCTGCTACTATTTCAAATCTTTTTTCTTTAAAGGAATGAGCACTTGCAGTTACTTTGGTATACTCTAAAATGCACACCATCTCTATTGTGATATTCCAGTAAGCAAAAACCAGCTTGAGTCTTATAGTAGGAAAATGTGAGCTGGTAATGAAGAAGAAAATTAAGTGACTGGCTTCGTTGTTAGTGGTGGTGGATGCTTGGGATCTCTGTAGTAAAACCCCCTTTTCTCAGTGCTGAAATAGGCTTTTAGGCTGTGTCTCCAGTGCACAACAGGCATGGATCTTCAGAGAATGGGATGGTGCTGGCAACCGAATGCCTCCGCTATCTGTAGTGTGGAGGTCTTACTTCAGAATAGCTCTGGTACATTCCTGGGGACTGAACACCACTAGCATCCTTAAAGTGCATCCTTAGCTTCATTGAAAAAGAATCTGGTTCTGAGACTGCTCTGCATTTGAAACTGGAACTTGAGAAGTGGTTTAATTAAAAAGTATAAACCTGATCAGAACTAACGTGATAATGTAGACACACCTGGTGGTCACCTGGAAAACCTGCATTTGAAGTTTGGCGTCTGAAACTTTAATTGCCTCAAATCATAAGTTCTTAAAGGCTGCAATTAGCGTGTACATAAAGAAGCTTGGTAAAAAAAATATATCAATGCAAACTATTGATGCAGTTAGTCTGTCGTGACAATTTGGGTAGCACACTTCCCCTAAGAGTGAGGTGGTGTAGTGCCTCAGAGCTGTCAGACCGGGCTGGCTCGCAGGTTTGCTGCTTTCTGAAGAATTCAGCAGAAATGTCCCATCCTGGAGCTGAGCCAGTCGGCCTGTGCTAGATGTGTGAAACCTAATGAGATCACAGCAGGTACTGACGTGGCTGCAGGTGGAAACCTGAATCCAGGCTCTTGGCTGCTTTTGATGCTATATTTTCCATTTACAAAATAAAAAACCCCACTCTGTTAGAACAGCGTCAACCTTCAGGTTGACTCTGAAAAAGAAAGCTTTCAAAAGTTTGGCAGAGAAACTGTTCCTTGGAAGAAGCAAATCTGAATCATGACCATGATGTGCAGCAGCTTTACATGACTTTTTGAAGCAAAGGGTCGTGACACTTCTAGGTCAGCGAGACATTTTACAAGTTACAATTGCACTGTAGATGTGCAATTTGTTTTAGGAGTTATTGCTACTTGATGCATAACTGTGGAACAGGTTGGAACCTTCTACAGAATTAGGAGATTGAAGAAAGGGATGTTACTATTTCATTATTATTTTTTTTTAAAGCGAGTGAAAGGATTGCTAGCTGCTTCAGAGATTTTTCTATTTTCCAGGCTGCGCTTAACGTCACATGATTATTTTTTCACACACAAAGCCAGAGTAAGAAGAGGCCAATTAACAGGAGTTTGGGCAAGCCAGTAGTGGTGGAATACTTCCGAAAACTTGGGAGTTAAAAATGTGTGAAAGGAAGAGTGGATTTGCTAAGCGGCATGTATTGATTTTAAATGTGTCAACAAATCTGAGACAATTCTGTCTCGTATTTTTCAGTCAAGCACTGGTTTGACTAGCCATCACGGGTTTTGATGGAATGAATCTCTAGTGAAACAGAGCAGCTGTAGTTGTTATTGCGGCCTACTGGTCTATCCTGCATTTGGGAAACGGCTTAGGGAAGTACTGAAGAAAGTCCACAGCTTTAGGAGAAACTACGAAATTATGACTATATGCAAAATATTTTCAAATATGGAAATATTGGAAAAAGAGAGACAGGGGCAGAAGAAATCTTCTCCCTCTTACTAGGCATCTTCCTTCCTCGTTTGTAGTGAGTAAAGCATTTTTGGACACATGACTGGTTGTCCCATCAAATATCTGTGAATTGCTGTCATTATTTTTACTCTTAACTAAAGATTTGTACATATATGTGGTATCTCTAGCCAGGAAGTAGAACTAGCATTATAAAAAACAACTGTAAGCGTGCTTTAAGCCACTGTAATATTTTTTGTTTTTCTGTTTACCCTTTTTTTCATCTGTCAGGCTTAACAGTTGTTGAGCTTTAATCATTTTTAAGTAGGAATCTATATATAAAAGTTGAATGAGAAGATCAGACTTAGCTTTATTTGGAGTGGGGAAAGAAAAACGTTTGTGAAAATGACTCTCGGGAATTTTGTTTGTTGCCTCTTAATTTCAAGAGGAAATTTTCTGAGTTTCCAAATGAAATGGTCTTTTTCTGATTGCCAGTTCGCTTGATCTGAAATTGTCTTAATGAGAAGTAGAAAGATCCTGCTGGTGAGTCACAGCTTTTCATTGCACAGGTACAGATTCCATCATCATTTCAGATGTGTCTCTTCAGGTGTGTATGGGTGGGTTTTATCTGGAATGGGTTTCTCTGAGTATGGCAGACTTTGCGATTGGTATTGCATTAAAATGTTTGAGACAGGCTAAAATCTTCATTCTCATTTCTTCAGATGTGCCTTGGTTTTTTTTTCTAAGGAATTAAAAGGTAGTAAAAACATGTTCGTATCACTGAAGTCTACAGGTTTGACATGTAGTACCCTGATTCGGCAGAGGGTGGGTGGGGGGAGATTCTTTTACAGCAACTGCTTTTCAGATTGGAATCACTTTCTCAGGAAATTTCAAATGTAATGTTTTGGGGTTAAAAACTTGCATACAAAAATGGCTGTTAAACCAGATTACTGGGAATATAAGAGATGGATGTTTTGTAACACCCAGTAGAAACCCATACTTCTTTTCCTTTCTTCTCTCCTTCTGTCCCATGTTTTTCTGGGAATTTTGCATTAAGTGGAGGGATTAGGGGACACCCGTCCAGAGGCTTGAGCAGATCATGTCATGGGTTGTTAGGCTCTCAGGGCCTGTGCAAGCTGGTTGAGAAAGGAAGTGACAAATCATAGTGACTTCCTTTTCTCAAAATGTTTTCCTTTAGGACTTGCAGTTTTTATGAGTTTAGCACTTTTATTGTCCCCTTTCTCATTTCCATGGGCTCTAGCAAGCAGCCATCTGGGTATGGAAAACAGAGATAATAATTTACCCTTAGCATACTTAAAAAGCATTTAGCTTCTGTTGTTCTTGTGCCATCAGTGTAAACAATTATTGGAGATATACTTGTTACGGTAGGTTGTAAAATGCTATATCTTTTTGCAGTATTTTGCAGTTTTTAGGGTGTTTTCCAGGACTTGTGGTGTTCTTCTTGTTTTTTCGTTTGGCTGTGGTTTTTTTAAAATCATAGAATCATGTTGTCCCAGGTTGGAAGGGACCTCAAGGATAATCTGGTTTGCCAACCTTTCTTGGCAAAAGGACGGTCTAGACAAGATGGCCTGGCACCCTCTCCTGCTGAATCTTAAAAGTGTCCAATGTTGGGGAATCCACCACTTCCCTGGAGAGAATATTCCAATGGCTGATTGTTCTCGTTGTGAAAAATTTTCCTCTTGTGGCCGATTGGAATCTCCCCAGGAGTAACTCCCCTGTACCCATTACCCCTCATCTTTTCCATGTGACTCCTTGTAAAAAGGGAGCCTCCATCTTCTTTGTCGCCACCCTTTAAATACTGGGACATGGTGATAAGGTCTCCCCTCAGCCTTCTTTTCTCGAGGCTGAACAAACCCAGTTCTCACAGCCATTCCTCATACGGCAGGCTTCCCTGTCCTTTGATAATTTTGGTGGCCCTTCTCTGGACCTTCTGCAGCCTGTCTACATCTTTTTTGCACAGCAGGGACCAAAACTGAACACAGGATTCTAGGTGTGGCCTGACAAGTGTTGAATAGAGTGGGGTAATGGCAACTTTATCTCTTCCGGTGATGGCCTTGTGGATGCAACTCAGCATCGGGTAGGCTTTCTTTGCTGCTGCAGCACACTCTTCACTCATATTGAGCTGCTTTGTCCACCAAAACCCGTAGGTCCCTTTCCACAGAGCTGCTCCCCGGCTGGGTAGATCTCAGCCTGTACCGCACTCCTGGATTATGTTTCTCCAGGTACAAGACCTTACACTTATCCATGTTGAACTTCATAAGGTTTTTGTTAGCCCGCTCTTCCAGCCTATCCAGGTCTTCCTGCAGGGCAGCTTTCCCTTCTGAAGTGTCTGCTTCCCAACTCAGTTTGGTGTCATCAGCAAACTTCATCAGGGTACGCTTGATCCCATCATCCAGATCACTTATGAAGATACTAAATAGCGTTGGGCCCAATATTGATCCCTGGGGGACCTCACCTGTGTTTCTGTAAAATAAACCAAATACACTGTGTTGGAAGTTTAAGACATAAATTTGCCTGAGCTTACCCTTCAGAATGATGCAGAGCTCTGTCAGGCTTTGAATGGCATATTATGTGTCCTTCTGTCAGGACGCATGAGAGGTGAGTGTTAAAGTTCATTGCCATGCAAGCATGTAAATGTTAATAAGGCTGCTAATTACCTCCTGCATAGCCCCAGCCATAGGGAGGAGAGATGGCAATGGTTAATAGCTACCCCTCACTGCATGTAAACTCATTGCGTGGCCGGGGAACCTCAGTTTGGGGACTTTTTCTTGCCACCTGCAGTAGCAAGCAAGTTGTACTAGGACAAGAATGAAAAATGGCTAATGTTTGTGCAGTTACAGTTGAAACCCTTTACTTCAATATTGTGTGACCTCTGGTCACCATCTGGTCCCAGGCAGGTTATGGTGAGTACTTGGAACAATTGAGTATGGAAACCAAAGCTGAAGATAGCTCAATGTTTTCCTTATTTGGGCCAGATTTAGGTCTGCTGTTAGCCAGCTGTCTATGTGAATAAAGCATCCTGGTGAACTCGAACTTGGTGACACAGGTTTGAATTTGTCCTATGTTCTTCTAATGTCTGTCTCATAAAATGAGCAGTGGCTGCTCTGAGAATATTTAAGCGTGTAATTTGTATACGCAGGTCGGTGAGGTATTTGAAGTTAGAATGTGATAATTTGCTGTTGGTAAAGCTTGCCCTTTCATGTGAGAAAGCAAAAATACGGAGTTGGGCTGGTTGGGAGGAGAATATTCGCTTTCTCTGGGCAACTGCAGGTGTTTGGGGATATTGTGTTCTGCTCTCTGAATTGGTCTCTTCCCTGCTTGTGAAGGCAAATAAGTTAAACAGCAGCAAAGGACAGCACTGAGCCCCGTTCTCTCCATTCGCTTGTCAGATGGGGAATTAAGTCCTGCATTTTTGACACTGAAAATTAGACATTTTGCAGAAGACAGAAGGGCTTCATATAGAAACTCTTTGCCTTTCTATTATGAATATACTAACTTATCTGCTCTATGAAATCTATCAGTGAGAATTTGGTCAGGTGCAGGTGAATGGATCTAAACTGACTCTAGCCCATGCGGTGCCAGTGCCAGGCCACAGAATATGAAGGAAAGAGGAAGAGTTGTAGGGAACTTGATCAAGTAGTGTAGATAGGATGTGGAGGTCAGCTGTGTATAATAAGTGAGGTAACAGGAGTAGTATTTAGTCCAGAGATGCTGGAAAGAAAACAGCTAAGGGGATGCTGCGCTGACTGAAGTAATCTTTTCTGAGATACCCTTTTCTAGATCTTCCACCTTCGGGCAGCAAAAAAGTGGTATCTGGCAGCAGCAGCACTGCAGAAAAGGCACAGAGGCTTTATTCACTTCTGTGGAGTACTCTGGATTTATGCTTGATTGCTGAGAAGAAAGTGTCTAGAATTAGAGCTTTGGGATTGGTCATAAAGAAGGATGGAAAAGCCAGTATGTTTAATGCAGTGATTCTGCTTTCCCTGTTTTATTTGGGAGCTTTTTTCAAACTACAGTATAGTCCCGTGAATTAAAAAGATGTCCTTAGAACCAGAGTTCCCTTCAGCTTGGAAGGGGAGCACAGGAGTTCTCTGGTCCAAGATCCTGCTCAAAGCAGAGGCTGCTCTGAGATCAGATCGGTTTCTCAGGGCTTTATCCAGTCTGGTCTTGAAAACCTCCAGTGCTGGAGACAGCATGAACTCTCTGGAAGACTTGTTCCACTTCTTGACTGTCCTTGTGGTGCAAAATTTTTCCCTTCTATCCAGCCAGAACCTCTGTAATTTCAGATTTTATCTGTTATTTCCTGTCCTCTCACTGTGCACCGTGGAGTGCTTGCAAACCTGAGACTCTTGAAGGCCATGCTGACAGCAAACTAACGAGTGCCAGTGCTCAGCAGACTCTCTTAATAGCTGTCAGATGCACTGAGAAGCACAGCAACCTGCATTATTTTCTGTTTTCACAAGGTGAGAGACTTCACCGACGGTAGAAAGCAGCAGTTATATTTTAAACACAGAACATATTATGCACGGAACGAGATTAGAACTGTTCTTACCCCCAGTCACTAACCTGTAGTACTTAGATAAAATACAAATGGTATAAATAGTGCCACCAGAGGACTAGTACTAGTTTTTAAAAGACGCTCACAAAGCAAAATCTATTTAACTAAGAAAACATAGGAATATAAGGAAATAAATGTTTTAATAAGGAGATAATTTGTCTTTGTTCTTAATAGGAAGAAATTTCTTTTCAGTTCAGTTTGAGAGGATTTCTGAAACAGATGTCAGTTTCAGTTATGCACAGAAAGTATGGTCCAAATGAATTTGTAATATACTGTGAAAGTGAAGTTGTTTCATTGCATTTCGCCGGTACTAGCAAACAGGAAAATAATTGGTTAACATTGGATGTTTTGTATGTATATAACCCATACCAAGTGATTTCTTATGAAAAGGAAGCACACAAATTCAGCTAACAAGCTGTGTTCAATCTGCAAGAGTTATTAAAATGCCATATAATAACGCCTAGATGGTTTTTCTTCTGCAAGATCACAGAGGCCAACGTAGTAAGCTGATACTAATTGAAGGAATTACATATTTAGTGCCAAAAAGGACGTCACTAAAACATCTCCCAGGGGGTTATGGGAATATACATATGTAGAAAGGAATGTCTTCTGTGGTGATTTCAGATTAGTGCCACGTAGGATCCTGTGGTTAGATTACTCTTCTGCTTCTCGTTCTGACTCTATAAAAATCATGAGCTGCTACATCTTTAATCCCATGAGAGAGGAGAGGGGACTGTCTTTCTAACAACGAACAGACACATTATAGTGCCGTGAAATAGTTAGCAGAAAACTCCTTAGCCATATTAGTTTGATGACAGTCTCATTCTAACTAAAACAAGGAGTGGGAAAAAAACAGAATTAGGAAAACTGCTTCCTACTTGTAAAATTGTACCCGATGAATTTCAGTGCGGTAAATACTTTTTGAACACACTGACTGTAGGAAGGGACAATTGCCTCAAAAGCTGTGACACATCACTAGAGTTCTCTGTCTGTTGAGGTTACCTTATGGTTTACTATTGATTACCACAGTAGTTATTTTTTCTCCACAAGTTGGGAAGGTCCATTTACCT
Source organism: Dromas ardeola (assembly GCA_013398915.1). Taxonomy (NCBI): domain Eukaryota; kingdom Metazoa; phylum Chordata; class Aves; order Charadriiformes; family Dromadidae; genus Dromas; species Dromas ardeola. The sequence goes on along the minus strand of VYZM01014678.1, from coordinate 1,243,245 downwards.
CTTCAGTGAAGGGCCATTTCTAATGTTGCACAAGGCTAAGCTGTCAGGCACAGGCTTTCAGCCCCAATTTTCCGTTCAGTCAAAAGGATTCCTGTTATGCTTTTGGGACCATCTGCAGTGCTGTGTTAAAGAACCAGGATACATAGCTGAGAAGTAAGTGGTCATGAAATACTTTGTGTGTCCCAGAACTACTTGTGAGGAAGGTACCTCCTCTGCTGGAGACGGGCTAACAACATCGAAAAGAGTACGTGCCGCAGTCGCTGCACTGAGACTGGACTGAGTCACTTCAGTGAGACCTGATACCTTTTGAATTCCAGACAGAGCTTCTTAAAAATGAAAGATTGCCCCTACAGAACCCCTCCCAACTCTGTTGCTGCAGCCCGTCAGTGTAGCTTTGTGAGTTCAGTTTTTACTGCGTGAGTATGCATGCAGTGTGCCTATGAGAAGCAACAGCCTAAAGTACAGGCTGGATCGAAGCCATATGCTGAAAACAGGTATTGTTTTACACACTACATATATATACACAACCTTTCTCCTTACGCTATAAAAGAAACTTTTACAAGCATACATAATTAATTTTAGTTGCAAACCCTCTCTTCTTTCCCCCTCCATTGTCCAAGCAAGTCACCAGAGGGAAGGAACAATTGCCTGCATGCCCATATACATCTGCAGCGTTATATTAAAGCTGCTTCTTGTGGCTCTTCAGTACATTTATTTAAGGATTTTCTGTTAAGTAGTAAAATCCTGACTAAATGAGGAACGAATTATTTGCTCCTGGGTTGTATGACTCCTGAAAATTAATGTTTGGGTTTGCAAATATGAATTGAGTTTCCATTGTTGAGGAAAGATTTAGTAGTTTGGTCAGAAACGTAAGAAATATTTTACGATTTTGACCAGAAATCGTGTTTTCTGGAAAGGCTTTCTGTTAGGAATATAGACTCTCTAAGTCCCTTCCTCCTTACTATAAATTTTAAAAAGGTCAAGGCATGTCTTCGCTCTGACCCACACTGACAAAGCATGTAAAGAAGCGTGACAGAAGTCAATGATGTTTGTACGTGATGGGTAACTCAGATCAATGTGGCAGACCATCTGCACTGATCTTCGTAATTTAAACTGATAAATCTATGTGCTTAAAGACTTGAGTTGTTGTTGTTTGTGTGTTTTGTGGGTTTTTTTAATGCAATGATGAGGGAAAGACAACTATAAGGGTTTTGGTCCTGGAAACTTGTAATAAATTGATCACGGTGTAGAGTTTTCATTAAATGTAATTATGTGCCAGCTGTTGGGACAAAATTTAACACCAAAAAGGAACAACGTGTTGAATTATCCAGCACCAAATACAGATGAGAAGTTAACTGAGAGTCAGGAGGCAAGTTTTGTACTAAGGTACAGAAATAAAAAGAGAGTAAGAGAAAGCCACTAAGCAAGCATGTAAGTTTTTTCACGTGACACAAGAAGCATGATTCAACGCATGAGTAACTGCTCACCCGAGGTCTGTGAGGTTTGCTAGGAGGATTTGTGGTCCTCGCATCTCTTGGACTGGACTGCTGTGGAGCTTGGATGACTGAGATCTTGTTACTTAACTTGGTGCACATTGTGCATGACCTCCTGGTAGGCAGCAGGCCATTTTGGTGCGCAGTCTGGGTTTGGGGTCACTTGAGGAACTCCGCTGGCAAGTTCACTAAACCATTTACAGTTCAGCCTTGAGGAACAGCGAAGAAGCTACCTCCAATATTTTGGTGCTTGTCTTTAAAGCTTTGTTTTTCTTTTCTTTTTTTTTTTTCGTTTTTTGTTTCAAAGTGCATTTTGGCTTGCGTTTCTGTGCATAGTACACTGTTAAAAAAAGTCATCCCGATATAGTGAATGTAGTTTTCTGGATTGACTCATGGTGACCCCATGCCCACTGCTAATTAAGTACGACCTGCTTGTTGGAAATAGTCCTTCTTTTGCGTAATCACACTGTCATCTTACTTGCGATGTTAATGGTAGACTTTCTCCTTCTTAGTTAGTACTGTTACTATGATATGTCCAGGTAATTTATTTTGATGGCTCAAGTCAGTATTGAAAAAAATTTCTATAAATACAAATAGGGATTTGACTTGTGAAGGCCTCTTTTTAACATTGGAGCATTAGGCATTTTCTCTCAAGTTGAGGGAATTGAATAGAAATAATTAGTACTGGGTTTCAACATTTCTTGGGGTGACACTTGGCTACTCAACGACTTACTCTTTTTGATTTAAATATTCTGTGGGGCAGGACTTTGAGCAGAATGCCTGGAAGAATAAATGTTGTTATAGTCATCTAGATTGCTCCAGCAGGGTAGTATTTTGCTGATGCAACATGTAACAAGGGCTAATTTGATACTATCATAGTATCTCTTTTATTTTGGCAGCTTTGGAATGCTCTTTATTGAAGAGTAATAAAAAAAAATGATGGGCAGGTACTCTTGTCTCTTGTTCGCTATTTTTTCTATTTATTTTTTTCAGAAGGAGGAAAGAACAGCCCTTATTTAGTCAGAAAACTGAAACTTTCCAATTAAAATAGTACTGTAATAATATGGTAGTGTTCCAGTCATTGAAACTCTTCTAACAAAAACAATTCAGACATGGTTGAAGTCTACGGAAAATATCCAAGATAAAGTTTATTTTCTTGTGCAGAGTCCAACGTAGTGACTTTCTACCCATTCCTATTAGGAAAGGTCACAATCAAAGTCCCATTGAAAAGGTAGAAAATGAAAGTCTTATCTGATCCATCAGTCTGTCTTAGCCAATGATTCTTCCAGTAGGGAAGTAAAATTCATTTTCTTTCATTTGCAATGGGTATGAAAACAGTATCAACGAGAAAAAGAAAATCCTATCTTAGCCTAGAGATACTGGTCTGAAAACATACTCTTCAGAATATCAGTTAAATGAGCTATCAGTAAGAATGCTTTTAATACTGATATGCCTAATCCCTTCTCCTGAAACTACAATGTAGAGTCGCAAGTCTGGTCCCTTTTTCTGTTAGATGAAAAGGGGTAACAGATGGTGTTTGGATTTTGGCATTTCTCAGAACATTCAATGTCTGTGCTGCCCCAGAGGACACCACTTTTCTGAGCGGTATGCCATTTAATACAAAGACTTCTAGATTTCCAGACCAATCCCTTCAAAGTCTTACTGTTATTTTATATCACCAGAACCGGTGTATCTAAAAGAATTTGCTCGACAAATTGTAATGTTTTGTGTAACTGTTAGAATGTGATGTCCTGATAGCTGTGAGAAAAATACCAGCAGGTATACATAGAAAAAATCTTTTTTGATATTATTTCAAGAAGAAATTGAAGGTGTAAAAGTAATAATGTATTAAAAAAAAAATAGTTGAAGGGGAATTTTCTCATTCTCCTTTACTAGTCCTGTGTGTAGACTCTCTACAGAACGAGCAGGTCAATGGAAAAAAAAATTCATTAAATCCAGTGGACTTTGAAGCAGGCCTTTAGGAACCAGTCAGTGTTTTAGTATAGCCTATCAAATAAAATAAATAATAAGCTTTACATTTTTCAAACAAAAGTGAATACTTTGAGAAAAGTAGTTGCTGTGGTAAAACCTGCAGTTGCCTAAGTGAAAGTATTTTAGTGGAAATGCAAAAAATCTCCACTCAACAGCTAAGCTGCTGTCAGCCTATTTGGTTTGTTCCCTTGGAAGATACGAATAGTTACCCTGCTCTGTGACAGCTCCTGGCCCTCCTCTCGCCTCGGTGCCTTGTTCAAATACTCTCTTATCTGTTCGTCATAGTGGATGATACTGTTTCTCTACTGCTCTGATATTGCAAAGCCTTTCCGTGTACAGCTTGTGGTACTTGCATTTACGCTCTGGATTCAGCCCACCATCTCAGCAAGAGTCTGGCAGAACCAACTTGAGTGATCTCGTAGAGGTCGGTAGAATTGCTCTCTGTGTGGGCACATGCTTCAGTGTTACACTAAATTAGATACATGTTGAACTAAATATACTCACAGTTTGATCCAGGTTTTACGGTGCTAGAATGATCTTGCTGTAAATTGTCATTAAGGCAGATTAGGCCTTCATGTTGGTTTTATTTCTGTTACAGGTACTCTGTATCTAAAGGGTGGGTTAGAAGGCTGCTTCCAATACTCTCAAACCTGAATGTCAAAAATCATAAAATGATTTCCTTTTTGCAGGTTTCCATTCCCTGTGTAGGCTTGGGGTAGATGCTGGCAAAATATATTTTGTCTAGTATAATGTGTGCATGATTTAACATATCCACTCACAGCCAGTTTCTTGGAGAAATAGCTGTAGCAAGGTAGGGTAGAATCCAAAGTTAGAGCTGGAGTTAGGGATAGGCATTTTTTCTTTTATTGAACTCTGGTTTTCACTGGAAGATGTTGATTCATCAAAATAAAAAAAAAAAAAAAATCTGGATTCCAGCTTGGTCTCTCCTGTTGAACCTGCTCTATTTATAAATGATAAAACATTTGACATGGCAGCGAAAGGAGAAAATAAGCTGTTGTGTAGCTCGGCGTCTGCGGTACTCAGCTGCAGTGTGGATGGCTTTGCTATAAATCTCAGTTCTAAGAGGTACGTATGTAGAGGGGAATGATGATTTTCTCCTGTCTGAAAGGTTTTATGTTTTCTCAACAAAGAACAGGTAATCTTTTGAAATGTTGATATTTTTGGCAGAATAAAAAAAAAAAAACCATTGCTGCCTAGTTCTATCCCAGAAATTGACCTCTTGAAACACGGTTATCTAAGCATGTTTGCTGACAACTGTAGTATTCAGAGCCATGTCTTGTGGTTAGAGACAAATTTGCCTATAAGAAGCAGATCACATGAGTAGATACAAAAACAGTTTGACAAATGTTAAATATCGTTTTGAAGTAGTTTAATTTATACATTGTTTATCCAACAACTTCTCCATGTTATTGACATAAAACCATCTTGCTGTAGCTTTCCCTGTCTGCTGTGTACTTTCACTGACCTCTGTTGTGATTGCTTTTTAAAACAGATGATCTCTTCTGTTCCGAATTGTCAGTTTACATACAGCTACAGAAGGAACCCTATGGATTTATGGGCATAAAGAAAATATGAACTCTGATGGAAGAGTAGTAAGAAAGCACAAAATACATTCTTATTTTCAATTCCATAGGATTAAGCCAGTGCTTCAGAATAATTTATGTGTAGTATTTGGTCCACAGTAATTGCGTGGATATGTCATACTCCATAGCACTTTTAAACTGTGCAGCCGATCCTTTCCTTCATTGGTTTCTGCTTTTATGCTGGTGCTGCTGAAAGTGGGCTTGAATCTGAGGCTGTCTGCACATTGGAGAATGTCCCTGTGCTTATGAAGCTGGCACGGTCAGGAGAGATGGTGAGAGGAAACGTGTCTTTGCTCTAGAATCCCCTGGCATTGCCTGCTTGGAGAAGCAGTTTGATACAAGATGTTTCATCAGCAATCTCATGCACCTTCACTCCTTTGAATGAGGACAAAATCCATCAACTTCAGAGCTGCAATTTAAGGAAACAAAGGCTTTGGTCCCTTCCTCTGTGGAAGGGTATGGTAATGGAGGAATTTTTGCGGGGACTAAGTATGTTTTAAGGAAGGAGCACTCGCTGCAGGAAACATGTTTTTATGTTTCTGAGTAGAACTGCACTCAATGAAAGTTAAACTGGAAGTTTGGGTGGGTTAACATCAGGATCACAGTGAACGAGAGAGTACCGACTCCTTCGTTGAGGCTTTCCTCAGGTCAGTTAGCGAACTTTTAGGAAGTATCCTAAAAATAAATAAATAAAATAGCATTCCCCTTAACTATGAATGATTCCTGCAGAAATTGTTTTAAGCCCAGAAGCCAGAGATTTCTCTGGCGGTTTTTCCTAAGTCTTAAGCAAAGGACTGGCATAAATTTCAGAGAAATGCAGACGATGTGCAGAGTCTGAAGTTTTTCAATTTAAGCCCCTACTGTGTTAACGATATCCCTGCCTCCCAGGGAGAGCTCTTCCTCATCACTGCTTTTAGTTAGAAACGCACTAAGTGTTCTGATTTACTGAGCCTTATATACTGCACGTGAAATAGCATGGACTCGGTGTGGCCAAATCCATAGCGTGGTGCAGTGCTCAGGTTGTCCTGCTCCGTATAGCCGTCGTTTCCACTGCCGGGTGGGCAGGCAGGCTGCCCTGGCAGCAGCACCAGGGAAAGGCTGGTCCTGCAGTGGCTCTGCTGGCCACAGGGAGCCGAAACCCCTGAGAGTGCCTGCTCTGAAACAGGCTCTGCTCCTGCCTTTGCATAAGGATCCTGCAGAACCTTGGCATGCCAGCTGGAGCAAATCCCTGTCTCATTGCTGTGGCCAAGTCTGCGCAAGTTCATAGAGCTTCCTATAATCTGTAGAGCACGTGCTACCCTGTGCTTGCGTTTTGCCAGCTGAGGAGCCAGCTGGCCACTCAAAACTGAAGCCAGTCAGACTGCCAACAGGTCCAGAGCGTGGTCCGCAAGAATGAAGGAGTCTAAAGCTTGTCTTCTGGCAGGTTTGAGAGATGGTGTTCTCCCCCTTGCAGAGCTGCAGCTCAAGGTTGAGTTTGTGAAAAATTCGTAGGGTTAGATCACACTTGAATTGATGTAGTGAGGGAGAGAGAAGAATTTAATGTGGCCCAGAAACGTTGCTTTTCAACCAGCTATAGCTTTATTGTCTTACTGATACAATACTTGTTAGACCCGCAAAAACAGCTAGCAAAATTATTCGTAAGTGGCCATAAGTGCCAGTTACTTTACCGAACGCAATCATTTCACATCTAATTTGACATCTTCCTGCTGATTTTTCTTCTACCTCCTCTGTCTCAATATATTGTTAGATCGTAATCACCTAAGGGGTAGGAATGGATGATCTTTCTTTTGTGGAGAGGAAAATGACTATTCAGAGAACTGAGGCTGTGTTTCTTTAATGTGAATAATTAATGGCAGTGATGATAATGCTGTTTTGGTCACTTAGAGGAATAGATGGGAATAGACAATGCAAACCAAGCAAATGAAAGTGAAGAAATAGTAAAATATATCTGCAGCTACACTATACTTCTTAAACAGTGTGGTAGAACTGAGGCATGTGCTAGTCACAGACTTAATCGTCCTGCATCCATATTAAAGTATTTTCCTATCTTTTACGGAATTGGTAGTGTACATAGTATGTCCTTCAATTAAGGGGTCGTATATGCAGATATGCCTCTCTATGGCTGAAAAGGTGCTGTCCTGCAAAGTAATGCAGCTGCATCACTGCTTAGCAGGGAGAGTAGAAGCAGCGTTCAGGAGCAAAGTTTGAGGTTTATGAAAAAGAGAGAGGCAGGATCTCAGGAAAAACAAAGGTGATGAGAAAGTTTGGCTGGTTTCTTCTAGGAGTCTCTGGGCATGGAAAGTGGAACCACGCTTTGGAGAAAGTCCGGACTGGTTCATGCTCTGTGATGTGGAGAAAGACTGTTCATTAATGAAATTAAATCTCGGAGCAAGACATCTCAACCTCCTTTTTTTCTTCTCTCAGAAATCACTGGAAATCTTTGGAAGATTTTGATTAGATTACAAGTCTATATCTATAGTATCTAAAAGAATAATTTTCACAAGGTAAAGACAGTGGAGTTAAATGCAGGATGATTTTATTTTGGCCATGTCCTAAATGAAATCTCTAGCAGTAAAAGTAATTTCTGTCCAGTAGTTGAAACATCTTTAGTTAAGCAGTGTAGTCAGGTTTTCTGGGAGCTGGGAGCCAAGATGCCTGTAGAAAACTTCTCTTTCTTTCAGGTGGTCTCCGTGACTAGCTTCTACCAAGATGCCTTCCTGGGAAGAGGACACTATGTTAGCAGTGCATAATTTAAGCGTCTTAATTGCATAGGGTCTAATTATCAGCAGAGACTATTACAATTAGAATATCTCTTCACAGGGTGGTAGAGTTATACATAATTCCCAATTTTCTACCCATGGCACAGACACAGTGCGTGTTTTATAAGGAAATGAAAGGTTTGGGTGATTTGTGTTTGCAGGATGTTAATGGGAGAGGAGGTTATAGGCAAGGCCATGCTGTCAGATTTGGTTATATTTTGTCAGTTTTGCATGGCTTGGCCGATGTGTTGAACCTGAGCTGTAGCCTCCCCTATTCTCACCAGTCAGTATCCTGCCAGCTAAGCTGAGAGGTGCGGGTGAACCATGATTACATTTTCAGACAAAGTATTTTCTCACCCAGGGTGCTACCAGAGATCTTGACCAAATAAGAGCTATTAATGACCCAGGATTTTTTTTACATTGATCAATTAATAAACAGAAAGGGGAACCAGCTTGTCAAACTGATTGCTGCAAGTAGTTCACAACTTAGTTAATCTCTGGCTCATCTCTCAGAGTTACTCACAAAAAATAATACAGATATTTTAAAGTTATACCCAGCTTTTTAAAAATTTTCAAGACATCTTTCCATTGACGAGATATATATTAATTTCTTAGAATGATAAAGCAGAGAATGTTACATCTTTCTCAGTTCTTTCCTATGCTTATTTTCTTCTTGACCTGGATTTGTGTTTCTCTTCGTATGAGTAATTGCTTTACTTGGTTTAGAAATAATAGTGTTTGCAGAGGTGTTCCTGGCAGCCCTGCTTAGAGTTTTGATTTGATCAGAGAAAGGGGAACACAGGATCTGCAAACATCTCAATGTTTTTATTGGCAATGCTTATTGTAGAAACATTTGAAAAGCTCTTGAAAGCTATGCTGTTGCTGGAACAGCGAATTTGAGCAGGATAAAACTTTGAAAAGTTGGATTTTGAAACCAACAAAATGCCCAACTATCTTATTTTCGAGGCCGTAGGTACCACGTATGTGCTTTACTGAATATGAAAGAATTCTTGAGATTGTTTGTAAAATTATTTCATTCTTTGAACAGAATGTTGTCAAATATTTTTTAACATTTTAATAAAGGATAATATTCCTGATAGGTGAGTTTACAAAGCAATAAACTGTCTTACACAAATAATTAAACATTGAAATGCATGTCTGATAAACGCAAAAAATCAACAGAACTATTTTTCAGCATTATGAAAATCAGTCCAATACTGCAGATGGTTTGGGAGGCTCTGACAAACTTCACTAACTGAAGATATATAGATGTTGATAAAGGCGCATCTGTAACTATCCTGGTTTTTCTTACTTATTGAAATAATGTCACTTCAAAGCATACTTTTAAATAAGAACAAATAAATATTTGAGTGAAATGTTGAAACTCAAGACTGAGAGTGGTCAGCTTTTCTTCTTAGCTCGTGATGACCTTGGTTTATAATGAATTAGTCTTACAGCGAGTAAGATAAACTGGCAGTGGTCTGGATCGTGACCTGGTAATTTTCCCAGGGTCATTGTCCAGATAATAATAAAGTTATTTATATATACATTTATTTATCTATAATGTTTATCTATAAATATTCGGTTGTTATTTCTGTCCATACCCAGGACTTGGCAGTTCATTTCCACTGAAGAATTTGGGGCATGATTTGAAAAATATGTTTGTGGGAACTTAATGTAAAAAAGGCAGATAGTATATTTATTAAAAGCATAAGTGATTATTTCTACATACAGACATTTAAAGGAAATCATGTGTGTTCTTGCCCAGCTGTGAGAGTCCTTTCAAAGTACTTGTACTAAACTGCCTGGGACAAACAATGTGTTTGTAAGTTAACTTAAAAAATACAAGTCCACATTCAGTGCTGACCTCTAACCTTTGCAGGCCCTTTGTCTAAAATTAGAATTTCACCTGGTGAACTGTAGAAATAGAAAGGAACATAGAGATGGACTTGAGTTTTGAGAATCAAGATCAGCAGGCTTATGCTAAGGAAGTGCATTTAAAATGTTATCCCTGAAATACGAAAAAATTTCTATGTATGTATTGGCATTTTGAGTATGCATCAGGAAATTCTGTTTTGCTATGGAAAACCAGCAGACCTTGTAATATCTTAAATGTCTGTGGTTGATTCGTGATAGCGGAGTCTTCATTAGCTAATTGGAAAATGCCTTAGGTAAAGCAAGATAATAAATGATTCACTGCTGCAAAAACACCTGGGGCCAAAACAAGAACAACTGCAGTTATATTTTCCATTTTTGCAGAGGCAGGACAGTCGAGTACAATTAGTGTGATGATGTAGCACATTGCCATGGTTTCTCCAGCATTTTTTCTTATCCCCTCAACCTCTTACCAGGGTGAGGGAGAAAAAGGGATGCCACCAAAGCCTGTTACAGAGTCAAAATTAAAAGAAAGGAACAACTGTAGTTATTGCTTCTCCAGTCACGTATTTTCTTTTGCTGTATTTGCAATACCTGGAATCCAAAACTGTAAGCCATATTTTAAGCTGTTGTAATTTTAATAGAACTGTTCCACTTGAAACCAGCGACAGATTTGATCCATAATAATTCATTGCTTCCTATAGCCACATCCCTGGGGGGACGGCTGCTGGATGGGAAGGCTTGTGTGGCTGCACAACCTGGGAACGTGCTAAAAACAAATAGAAGAATGGATACCTATGTGTAGTATTACCCATAGCAGAGATAATTTTAGAAAAGCTAGGTAATCATAGAATCATAGGGTTGGAAGGGACCTCTGGAGATCATCTAGTCCAACCCCCCTGCCAGAGCAGGGTCACCCAGAGCAGGTTGCACAGAAACGCGTCCAGGTGGGTTTGGAATGTCTCCAGAGACGGAGACTCCACCACCTCTCTGGGCAGCCTGTCCCAGTGCTCTGGCACCCTCAGAGTAAAGAAGTTCCTCCTCGTGTTTAGGTGGAACTTCCTATGTTCAAGTTTGTGCCCGTTACCTCTTGTCCTGTCACTGGGCACCACTGAGAAGAGCCTGGCCCCATCCTCCTGACACCCACCCTTTAAGTGTTTGTAAGTGTTGATAAGATCCCCCCTCAGTCGTCTTTTTTCTAGACTGAAGAGACCCAAATCCCTCAGCCTTTCCTCCTAAGAGAGGTGTTCCAGTCCCCTCATCATCTTGGTAGCCCTTTGCTGTCCCCTCTCCAGCAGTTCCCTGTCCTTCTTGAGCTGGGGAGCCCAGAACTGGACACAGCACTCCAGGAGTGGCCTCACCAGGGCAGAGCAGAGGAGGAGGATGTCCTCCCTCGACCTGCTGGCCACACTCCTCTTGATGTAATGTACGGCAGACATTCACGAACATCCGTTTCCCTGGCATAGCTGGCTCCCCCTGGGTACACTCGAATACCTTCTCTGGTTTTATTTAAGGTAAACCCAGGTGGTTGTCTGGGTGAGTTTATTTGCAGCTGGACTGTCAGGAGAAAGGACTGAGGTCTTTTCTGTCTTGTGGCATGCATTTTACCCAGAATCTTTAAGTGGGCATTACAAACCTTGCTATTGTAAGCAAGACCTTAACTACAGGGAAAAGACAATAAAGGGAAAGTTGTAATTCAGACATTCGTATGTCAAATTAAGAGATACTCCAAATCATGGGCAACACGATCTTCTGCTGTGCTATAGCGTAATGCTACTTAGCAGCATGTCGGAACATCTCCATGGTGTGAGTGATGAGGACTTGGTTGCAGAAATCCCTCCAAGAGTTTGTTAGGCCAAGTTGTACCTTTATGGTGTCCTTGGGATGATGGGTCAAATGTGCGACGAAGAGCTGGATCTGACCCCACAGCAGCAGAAAACACAGGCCACATGTCAAAGTGTCATCTTGCTCCCAAAACCCTGAGTTCAGAGTTTGCAGCCAGGAAGTCAGGTGTTAGGGAACTTGAGGGAGGTTTAGGTAATCCCTGAAGTAAAGTTGCTGTGAAATGGCAGTAATCTCCTGTTGCTGATGTTTTGGGGTTAAGAAGTTGAATACTATTCCTACTGCAAAGTATATGAGAGCTGCCAGGACTCTGCAAAGGTGTGAGTTATGTTACTGCTTTCATTGGTGTCAGAGAGGCAGAGTTGGAGCAAACCAGACTTTTTAGAGGAGAAGGAATGGCTTTGTGCTTGGGGATGTTTGCTTTCTAGCGCAGTAATTCCAAGAGCACAGCTCTTCTGAAACATTAAGAGTTGAAACAATCTATGCTACAGGTAGCGCAAAGCCATCTCTAACCTGGAGGAATGAATTCTTCTGTTAATGAAAATCTTTGCAGAGGCTAATCTTTCTAAGCTTAAAATGTAAGTTCTGTTTTAGTTTTGCGTGACTACCGATAATCTCTGATTGCTTCGGGGAAGGGGACTGCCTCCCATCCTGCCATGGAGGCATTTCTCGGTAACAGAGTAGGGTGCTTTTCAAATGAAAGCTCTGCATTCCTTTGAGAAACCACCATGTTTCTTTTGGTCCCGACCCCAGGTCCTCCTGAACCCCTTCCAGCTGAGGATTCAGCAAAGAGCATTCCTGAGATGAAAGGTTCACGGGAAGAATATTTATGCCTGGTGTGTTCAAAATGTATCACCTGTGCTGGTGGCATACCAGGTACCACTGCCTAGTACCCACTGCCCTGTGCTGCCTCTTCGTTGCTAGCACTGTAGCTGGTTATGTAAAAATACAGAGTTCTGGGATGGAAGTAAATTTTTAAAACTTCCTGCTGTACCAATTTAAACTGTGTGGAACTAACATAGCTTGTGCTGGTCAAAACCCCTGGAAAAATGCTTTCTGACTGATTCTGTAGGGCTAGCCTGTCTCATACGTTTCTTCCTGAAGATAAAGGACTATTCATGTTATTTTTTTGATATTCAACAAGCAGGTTTTTGCAATTGAGAATTCAGGTTTAATTGCAAACCGCATTGGGCTATAGCCATGTTTTAATCCCTTTTTTTTAATTCTTGGAACTTCATTTAATAATGTATTCTCTTGACCTCTCTGTTACTCTTTTATCAGCAATGAGTCATGAGCAGAAAGTCTTTCCAATAGATTTCAAAATACAATAGTATGTTCTAAAATGCCAGGTGAAGGGCAATGTATTAAACATCTTCTACAAAAGCCTCCTGATTTAGGTAGCTGGCATGATTGTATTAAAAGCTTAGTTCACAGCAAAAACTTCAAGAGAAAATAACTCCTCTAGGATTGAAAAGTAAACTTTATGAACTCAAATACTGGGTTATTGGAGTAGCAGGGTAGATGTACTAGTGTGCAAAATAGGGCGTTATCAACAAACGCATTCTGGAATAGAGATTGTTTTGTAGAATTTCCGTATTTTCACTATTGCTTTTGGGCCTGGTAAGGTTGGGAACACCAGCTGTTGTTGTAGGGGATTTAGGTGCTCCCGTACAGTTTGAACTCAATGGGAGGTAGTTGTAAAAAGCCAAGTTGTTTACTGAATTTGTTACCATGCTTCTATGGTAGTAGTTCTGACTGGCCAAAGCAAGATTAGCTATCCTAGTTCCTCAGTATGTATAGAACAATGGACAGTTGCACCCCTAAAACATTTATGTTCTACAAGGAGAAGCCAAGATAAAGCAATTTCCCACAAACAGATAACCAAGATAGAGTGTTTTAACCACTGCATCCAAAGTCACACTGAACGTCTGCAGCAAAACTGGCAAAAGATCATCTCTCTGCTGATTCCTAGTCTGTTGCCTTAGCTTAGCTCTGTAATACTCATTGGGTCATGTAGCAAAAAGTTTAGTATCATCTGGTATTCAGTATTTTTTTATTTTAATTTTAAAGCATGTTTGGGCAACTGCCCATGAAGTTTTCGTCAGAATGTATGGTGAGATGGAATGGGCTGGAAACAGACCGGACTGAGAACTACTGTGTGTTTTCTCCATGGCTCTGACCCAAACTTTAGAGACAGTGGTACTAAGCTTCTCTCAGCCCCCAGTGGATCATGTTGCTTGCTGTGGAGCCATGTCACTAGCCATGTCCATCAACTTTTACTGCATGTGTGCCCAAAACGCGAGTATGACCTATCATGTGATGAATTGTGCAGATCATGAAAATAAATTTAAAACAGTAAGAAGTAAAAACATGAAGAAAGTAGCAGCATTATTGGGGAAAAAAAGGTGAAGACAAGGTGATACACAGGGTATGTTTATTTGTATCTGCATTTTCTTGCTAAGTGCAAAGGCACTTCCTCTGAAAGATTGTAACTTTTAGCCGGTATCAGTGGAGGGGTACTAAACCAGATATGTTTTCCCTGCCATTAGAGAGCTTGGTTCATCAAATGTTCCCACTTGTTTGCTGATCCACGAAACAACATGGAAACTTTCCCAGACTGATCCCTAAGTGGCCTTCCTTACAGCATCCCCTGTTGCCATGAAGTTTCTTTGTCTCAGGCGGTTGTTGACTGCGGTGTCGCTTACGCGGTCATCAGCCCACCAGGACTGACATGAAGAAAACTACAGCTGCTCAAGTGCTGAAAAACGATTAGAGCAGCTGTTTGAGCTGCCCAGGATTCAGCCTTGGGGAGTTCTGATTTTACAAGCTCTTGAGTGCATAAACAGGCAAGTGTGTTTGGGAACGTTTGTATTTCTTGTTCACCAGCCATTACACTTGTTTCTTAAAGGTTATGGGGAGCACAAGCCACAGCATACAACTTGGGTGAGCAGCCTGCATCACAAGTTGTCCATCATAATATTAATGCTCAAATAACTTACTGGATACCCACGGCTTTGAAACTCATTGACAGAAATTGAGATCGCTCAGAAAACTTATGAAAAGAATTCTGTGATTGTAAGATAATGTGATGAATACTAGGTGAGCACTTAACAAAGGCACTTAGCAACCATTAGAATACACATGTTGCTGGGCGTTACTTGAATTGAAGCAGTGAGTTAAACATTTTATAGCCTTTCTTAACTTGTGGTGGAATTAGCACTGAGTAAAGCTGATGCTTACGTGCCAAGAAGTTGAATTGAATTAAGTTGACTAGATCTAAAAACTAAGAAAAATAGGAACTAATGTAATGTGTATTTTTTAGATATATATTGAATTAATTACATATATCGGAATCAGGCAAGTTCTTTGGAAAATGAACTATCTTGAGAATTCCAAGTGCATTGATTTAGGCAATTTTATGGAATGGCCACACATTGAGATTTGGCAAAGGACCTAAACCATTTTATTGCCTACAAAGAACTGCTTATTGCAAGCAGACTTGCAACACAACAAAGTTCTTTTCTAATAGGAAGATGGTTTTGAGTTGCATCCTCACAGGCTGATGTGAATTATTTACGGAGTCAGTAGAGGTTCTCTATATAAGGGCCTACATTAGGTAATAGGACTTGATCCAGCTTAAAAATAAAACTGTGTTCAGTTTCTACAATGATAATTTGTGTGTATCGTTTCTAAGTATTTACAGAAAATTCTGTGATGTGTAAATCAGTACTTTTTAATTGACCGTATTAATACAACGTGTGCAATTATCATTTTTACATGTGTGTGGCAGAATTAATAGCAATGAAGCATAAGTTTGTTCCTCCAAATAATAGTATTTTTGTCAATAATGCTAGCTGATGTACATTCATACAGGACAAAGGATTTCAAGTAATTCAGGTAACTGATTGTAAGATGGAGTGGGAGTGTGAAATTCCATTGTTAGCTTTTAACAATGAGAACAGAACTTTTATTCTACTATGCTGATAATACCCTGCTATTGAAACTAAAGGGCATGACTCTGCAAGTTACTTTCTTAATAGACACAAGATTAGATGCTGCTGTTCAAAGCATTGTATTTGTGACTTGAGCATTGACTTAGTTGATGGAAATTTTAGGTTCCAGCTCAGCAAAATGCTTACCTCCGTCCTAAGGCTATAGATCTTCCCGACTCCAGACTAAACCAACGTGCTAATCCAAATCTGTCCACTAGTCAGAGGGTGCAGCTTGACAAGTTTTGCTGACCTAATGGTTACGTGCCACCAAAAGAAAGGTAATACCACTCCCCCCCTACACCTGCCTGTAGGTTCCTACCCTCTTCCACCTTTGTTTCAGATTTATTAGTTCTGCGGTTACAAAATGAGTTTATTCAGGTCGGGTGGAAAATTAGGTAAGCAGGGGAGGCAGAGTGCATGAAGGAGGGAGAAAGAGCATTTTTCTGGGTGCAGTTGGTGTTGCATCAGGTGAGTTACGTCAAAGCACACCCTCATACACAACGTGGCCCTGCGGCAGTTGTGTTGGTACAACTGGGGGAAAGCATAGGCAAGAACAGATAATTTGGAAAAAGGGATGGACAATGGCTCCTTAAGATGATGTTGTTGCCCAAAAAAGTGGTTGTGGAAGTGCAGTCTAGTAAAGATCTTTGTGAGGAGCTTGTAGAAGCTAATGGGTTCTTCAGGCACTTAAAGATCCACTTGTGTAAAGTTCACTCTCTAAGGTTGCCTTAGGAAATAACAGTTTAGGCAATGTTGTGTGTAACTGAAGTGTCTGATAAGAATTTGCCATTCTAGTGGCTGGTCAGTGTGTGGATTTACTTGGGAACAACTGTTGTCTTAAACTCATGCACTTAACGCAGCTTTTAGTTGCAGAGGAAATTCTGAGTGATTCGAACTGTGGCATGAATTATCTTTTGATCATCCCTTCCAATTGCCGCTCTATGTCATTCTACTGTGTTATTCTACTGGTATTGAAAAGGCTTTATTTAAATCATGGAGATGAACCTTTTAGAGTATTACAGAGGTTTTTTAAGGTTCCTTTAGTGGCCACATATTAAAGCACATCTTAATTTTCAACAAAATTCCACGGAAAAGCAAGATACGTATGGTCGTTGGCCATATAATACGAACCCGTAGGCCCTTTTTAGGTGAATAGACCATTACATCCCAAGATTTGCTGTAAGTTATATTTTTGGATTTAAAGCTTTTTTGATTTAAATTATTGTAGATTTGTGCCAGTCCCTGTGCCAGAACAAAAAAAATTAAATGATCATTTGTTAAAGTGAGTGGCATCATTCCTCTTCTCAGTAATTAACTAGTAAATTATATTTGGGGTTGAAAAAAATGCTGAAAAATATTTGGCATAATGGTCTCTCTGGCAGCCTTTGCTCTTTTTTATTTTATTACTGTTTAAAGCCGCATCTTTGATAAACAGCCCTGTTCTGTGTAGCAGAACATACTCCCAGTGCTGAGAAACTCAGTTCAATGAAGTTAGCGACTGCATCTCCACTGGGAGCCCCAGGGAAGGGGGTCGCAAGGCTGCCTCAGTTAGTTTTATTGATTATAAGTGTGTAAGCAGAAGTACCCATGGTCTTACTCTGTTCTGAGACAGATATTCACCCTGTGTTCGGTCCAGGATATACTGGACCTAGTGTACATGTGCTCTGCTAACGGGGTATTGATGCACAGTAAGTGTAGCATGCTCCTGTGCACTGGACAGGTTGTGTATGGAGAACTGTGCCTGCAGACTGTGGGCCTGCGCTGCGTGTTTGATCTGCAAGGATATATGTGAGTTCATTTGTGGGTGTCCAGTGGACATTTTTGAGTCTTAGAAGCATTCATCAGTGAAGTGGGAGAATATTTCTATACTCAGGGTATCAGGTGTGTGGGCAGAAAAAGATGACATGGTCAAGAAGGCCTGAAGAGTAGGGTATTATTATGTAAGCATCAAACCCCCATTGTGTTGCACATTATAAATTTTCAGCGTGTCCAAAGACTTCATGGGAATTTACTTTCATTATCTTATTTACAATAAGATCTATTAAGTAGCAGTGAGTTTTCAACACAAGCTTGATCTGGTGTAAATTACACAGATTTTATGGAAGATGCTGTAACATTTCTGAACTCCAGCTTTTCAGGAGCAACTCTCCATTGTGGTCTCTGTCACTTTAGCTGCTGCAGCATCTAAAGGACAAGAGGAAATGGCCTCAAGTTGCGCCAGGGAGGGTTTAGATTGGATATTAGGGAAAATTGCCACACCAAAAGTGCGTCAAGCATTGGAACAGGTGCCCAGGGAAGTGGCGGAATCATCATCCGTGGAGGTATTTAAAAGCCGGGTAGTTGTGGTTCTGAGGGACATGGTTTGGTGGTGGTTTTTGTCAGAGTTAGGTTGATGGTTGAACTTGATAATCCGAAAGGTCCCTTCCAACCTAGACAATTCTATTACCTGCATCAGTAGAAGAGCACCATCTCATACCAGCAGAAAATCTGATTGGTTTTGATATGTGATTGCTGTGATGTAGTAGGTGTTTGTTTTGACAGATGTAGATGTTGTTTTGAAGCTTGGGGATATGTAGATAAACTTGGTGATATTTCTCTGTGCAGGAGACGCAAGAGAAGATAGTACAGAGTGGCATTTATAAGACATGGACACAGAGCAAAAATGAATGGCTAAGAAAGCCAGCAGTTCAGCTCTGGCTGAATTCAGGCTGAGAGGTGAGGACAGAAGGGGAGAGCCTGCCTTATTAAAGGGTGCAGAAAGAGTATGGCTTAATTAGCTTAAGAGAATGAAGGCACAGAGGGGCTGTGATTCCTCTCCAAATACCTTGCCATAGAGGAAGAAGAGTTAAGTGGGAAAGATTGTTGGCAAAGGCATATAAGTGGGTGTAAACTTAATAGTGGTAAATTTAGTCAGGGAATTAGATGTCAGTCCATCCTCCAATGAGCTGCTGGAACAGTGTATCAACAGGAGTAGCGAGGGACAAATAACCTATGTTGTTTTAATGTGAACCATCTTAAGCGTGGCTCAGGAGTTTGGTTTCAATCTTGTGTCTTAGAAGGAATATTGATACCTGAAAGAGATCAGCTGCATTATAAGGTTGGATGTAGGACAGGAGAGATTTCTGAGTTACTTTGGTGGAACTGAAGTCCTGATCTCATCTGCTCCCCTGGTTTCATGTGCAGGGAAAGGTTAGATCCTGGGTAGGGAGGAGGAATGGAAGGCAAAATCTGCCGGGATCTCACTGGCCATTCCTGTAGAGCCTCATGGGAGGTCTAATAACCAAGAAACCTTCACAGGAAGACTTTTAGCACCAACTCTACTGTGCTCAGGTTTATTCTCTGTTTATTACTACTTCAGCAACTCCATGCAGTTAATTGGCCCCCATGGTCTTTGATTTTTCCCTTGCTTGAAGGACAATAAAGCTTAACATTTCTGCAGATTCTTGCGCTGCAAGAAATCTATAGTTGCTCCGATCTAGTGTTTCCTGTCCCAGCAAGGGCCCCTAAATCTCACCCTTTGCTGACAACCCTTGCCCTATGCTGCTAGAAGAGAAATCATTGAAAAAGATACGCTTCCCCTTCTTTCCCCTAAGCACATATTTACTTCCTGTGGGAACTGCTCACTGTAGATCACAAATAGCTGGTTAAAATGATCAATGGTTTCCCTCATTGAAATGAAAATCTAGTTACAGGATGAAGTATGTTTTTGTTAGATTTACTATGGTGATAACCCACAGAAATGTTTAAGACACGGTTGCACCAATTCATTTTCCTTTATAGCACAACCTTGCGGAAGTTGACAGTTACCATGGCTTCACGTTGCTCAACATTAGTTCCCCTGGAAAAAAACAACCAACTTGTCTTGTTTTTTCATAGTGAATGAGGTATTGTTGTGTAAATTGAAATCCAAACAGATAAAGGAATTTGACTTTAAAAGGAATTTCAATAAAAGCATTCAAAAAGGGGAAAGAAGAAAACATGTCAGTTTGCAGAAACAAACTAACTTGGAGGTCAGTGAGAAATCTGAACTTCAATAAATTTCTTAGAGCAGCACAGTTGTGTTTACAATGACAGGGGTTTTCCACCCTCCAGCTCTCAGGTGAATCTCACTGCTTGAGATGGCTTCTGCCAGCGGTATGACGAAAGAAGGGAAATCAGTGCTGAGCCAAATTACTTAATCAAAAAGACTTCGTTGTGTTTGATGTCTTTATTGGAAATTTTTCCCAGAAGGAAATAGCTGTTCTATCTCATGTGGAAAAAATTGTTATTTATACAGTTTAAATGAAAGGGGAAAAAACAAACAAGAAGAATGATGAAGGAAACACTGTTTTATTGCATTGTAATTGCCCTGCATGGTTTGAAAACATTACGCACCTTGTGTTTGTTGTGCTGGGTTGGGAACCCAGACCCTTTTCTTTCATAGATACCTGTGGGTGTTCTCGGCTTCTTGAGCCTGTCACTCACCTTCCACCTGCTGCTGAGCTGAAGGATCTGTTGCCCAGATCGTTTGACAATGGCCAGGGCCTTTGCTTAACACGGAGGAGGCATTAGCAGTCTAGTTATATATAATTTATGTAATTTATCAGATCTGACAAAATGTGTTTCCACTGCTCCTTTCCCTGGGGGCTCTGTGTGTGTGTGCAAAGATCTGATGAGGTCAGTCAGTCACCATTAAGCCAAGGGGACAGGAAACCCCACCGTCCAGTATTGCTTTTTTCCATTTCTGTCTTTTTCCCTTTAGACATTGCTGTGTGTGTAGGTCTCAGGGCCATGCATCAAGGGGCCTTAAGCTAATAAACAGTGTTTGCCACCAATTAGAATTGATGCCTTCTAATTGATCCACTATCGTTAAAAGATGAATTGCATTACTGAGTCATGTTTGAAATAGTGATATAAATCTTTAGGCTGTTTTTAGGTAAGTTAGATTTTAATGATCATTAAGATGAAAGGTGTGATTTATTATTTTTTTTTAAATATTTTTGTATGTAAAATTTGGTATGGGCGATGTGTCATATATATTTTAGATATAACAGGGTCTGCACATCACATAGTTCAATGTTTCAGTGACATCAGGTGGACTTCTTATTATGAGAGGATATTTTAAGTCAGCCTTCTAATCTATTTATAGAGGTTTTTCTCTTGAGTTTTATGGTACATCACTGTAATGTACTAATTACTGATTCAAATTAAAAAGTTGCCTAAAGCATAATAGAAATCATGATGCTCTGTTTGCTTGATTTTTTTTTTCTCTATCTTTTTAAAGAATTTAGAGTAGAGGGATTTACGTTGGTTGATGAAACAAGTACATACACAGCATCTGGATACAGATCTGTTACGCATCAGTTGATTCAAGATCATAGATGTAGGTGGTAAAAATTAGCATTATTATTAGCAAACATACAGATAAATACTTGTGTGTTATAATGCCTAGCTGTGTGTGTTGGGAGACGGTGTGTATTTGATAGCACTGCACGGGAGCTGGCTGGACCTTTGTTCCATTTGCAGGTGAACCCTGATCTGGGTGAGAACAACCGTCGGGGCGTTTGGCTGGCTTCTACTTATCATCTGCATCATGGGGCCCCATGGTCAGGTAGCAGTTTTTGAGCCTGAAGCTAGACTTTTAGTAGAAGAGCAGAAATAGCCCTGAGAAAACAGTCTTTATTTTGATTTAGCCACTGGAATTGCTGTTGAAGGTTAAATGCGCTGTAAGAAAGAAAAACACAATACAGGCATAGCTGGCTTGTAAAATAAACCTGTAAACTGCAAGTTAGAGAGTGTTCTTAATAGAAGATGTACTGATACAGCTACAAAGTGAAATACGTTTCTGTGACAAGTCTAAGTGCTGTTATTCAGGTTAGGTGTCTTCAGTGCACTTTCCCCTTGGACGGTTACCGGCGCCCGCAGTTCTCTGCGAGGAGACCTGTCACTATCAGCCTGAGCAAGACTGGAGCACAAGCGGTATCTGCTTACCTGCTGCAAATACAATAGTATTCCTGAGCGTGAGTAGTTTGAGAGGATTATTTCCCAGATATACTGCCCCACCTTGCAGCAATCTCTGGACAAGGTATTTTCTGAGTCTTTGGGTTTTAGCTTAAAGTGGCATTCGGTGCATTTGTGTGTTAGGAATTACTTACTCTTTTGGTCTCTACGTGGTAGTAGTGGTGCCAGCATACGTGATATAACAAAGTGTATTCCTGTTTTAACCCGGCTGTCTGATAGTTTAATGCCCTGTTCCTCCATGATCACCCCGAGACTGTGTAAAAAACCAAATTTCCTCTTCCTTTTACAGGCTGTTCAGGATTTTATTGACTTCAATCGTACCACCCACGGCTATCTGGTTCCCACATAAAAGAACCTTAATGTATTTAGCCTGTCCTAGTTTTCCAGCTAGGCCACATCTTTAACGTACTTATTGCCATTTTTATGCTTCTCTATACTCTAGCTGTACCGTTTTTGAGGTGGGATAACTGGAACTACATGGAGTCTTCAAGATACAGGCTTATTATGGCTTTGTAGTGGTAAAAAAAATACTTTTTATATGTGAAGAAAAAGGGGGAAGAAATCTAACACTGTATTTGGCCTTTCTGGCAATGGCTGAACACTGAGCTGAGGTTCTCAAGTTGACTGTAACGATTCTCAGATCTGTTTCCTGAGCGGCGATGGCGAATTGTGTGCCCTCCTCTCCCCCGCAGTGTTAGGTAATTAGGGCAGCTTTTCTCTGGCTACATTTGCTGATGTTGAACTTAATCCATCAGTTTTGTTGCCCAGTCACTCAATATCATCAAATTCTCCCCACAGCTCTTCTAGGTCAGCTGGGATTTTTTTCCCCACACTGAATAATTTTATATAATTGGTAAATTCTATTACTTCAGTGGAGTTTAAATCTAAACATGTTCTTGAGACGGTTCTGAATAGGAAGTCATAGTCTCTCTCAGGATGTCACATTTCTCCCATGCTCTTTTGCAAGAATAATTAACTGTGAAATTGGTAAATTTAAAGTTGGTATCACTTAGGGACGGTTTGCTATTTTCTTTGGTTTCAAAATGGTGTCAGTGCCAGTGTCCCAAGTCTGAACTGATGACTTGAGTGTGAGCGGGCAGATGCCGGTGTTCAGTGGGAACAGGTAACTCAAGAAGTTGGTACCTGACTCAAAAACATGTGTGTGCATATTTTTCATAACTGGCTTAACAAAAAGCCAGAAAAGCAGCCAAAAACCTTTTGTCTGAGCCCAAACAGTCTCTAGAAGATATTTTAAATACAATTTTGCTCCAAAAGTCTTCTTGGAAATTCAGCTTCTTTAATTCTTTGACTCCTTTGAGCAGTTCTGGTTCCTTCCAATTCTGAAAGGAACACTGTATAGACAGCTTTGTTGACTTCCTTTTTCTAGGTTACCTGACACTGCGTAGATTCAGATTTCCACTCTGTCTTTGTATCTTTGTGGACAGGCACATAAACACGCGTGCATGCACGTGCACACACAGGCATATGTACCTCTCCCTGAGAAAGTTCCAGTAGATCTGTTGTCTTTGAGAAAATCAGCAAGTTTTCTCCTTAACGTGGTGGCTCTTTTTACAGCTGGTAGAAGCTCAAGCATGCTGCTTCTAAGGCAAACTTGATTCCTTTAGTCCACCATGCAGTTACAATCACTGCAAACTTGCTGGACCCCCACGTCTTGTAGAGGTTTTACGATCTGTGTGGCAGGGGCAGCTCCAGTACAGAGTCTACCACCATCCTTTTGAGTTGTTAGGTAGGATTGTAACTTAAAAAATGGTCTGTCTCAGCCAGAAAGGGAGAAGTATTTCCTTTCTTTGTCTGTTAGATTAAAGATTGACTTAATCTTTCTAGTAGTGCAGTAATTGCAAGAGTATCTTAACAATACTGACCATTTGAAGTGTATTACAGACCTCAGCATATTTACCCACAGGCATTTAAGCAGACGTGAACAACTGACTTTAAAATCACTGAATTTAAAGTAATGCTTTGTTAACTCTCTGTACTTTGAAAGTAGGCCTTTATCCTCCCACGTCACTTTTTTCCCCCACAGAGGACTGTAAAATACAGCACTCAGTGTTTCCAAAGCTGAGTTCCCTTAAAATTTAATTGAGGAAACTGTGATCCCATAAAAAAAATTCCCGCCTTACTTGGTCGTTAAAACCAAATTTCATACATCTGGAAAGCGCTGTTCATTTCTTGTGTTACACAAAATTAGCACATTAGCTGAATGGAAAAGAAAACAAGGGATGACACATTCTGCCAGTTATATTTATACTGTGCTGCTTGTATCAAATATAAAGCAAAAAACCCCAACAACCGAAACACAAAACATGTAGGAACATGACAAATGCAAAAGTAATAGACCATTAAATTTACCCAAACTGCATTCATTACTGGAATCTGTTCTGGTAAAGATCAGATTTCCCAGCAAAGAAGGATAGTCTTTCTGCATCTCGCTCCCTAGAAGTTATGGCTATTTGGACATAAATCTTTTCTCATGACCCACCCAACAGGTGGATGATGAATTTGAGGCGTTTATAATATATTGTCATTAGGTGTGGATTGTTTGTTTATGTTTTGTGCCACCTTTTCAGTTTTGCTTGTAGGATTTGTTCATAATACTAGAAGTAGTTAAGCTGAATGGGAGTGAACACGTGAAAGTATCTGCATGATGGTTATTTGGCATTGTTCCAAAGTGTGTTGCTTGTTCTTTTTACTAACAGAGATCCTAGTAAGAATAGCAATACACTTTCGAAAAGGAAAGCCGTGTGTCACCGGAAGGTTAAATCGTGAAAGGAAGAAAGCAGAGAGGGCTCTCAATGTTGTGCCCCTCTGCCGGGGCTGGATGGATCACAATCCATCAGCTTTTGGCACCGCTCAAAGCACAATGGTCGTAATAGATACTTCATGCAGAACTTTAATGCCATTATAGATAAGGTCCAAGTATTCATCAGCTACAGAGGCACGGAATTTCCTGTGCTTGTACCTAGCAAAGTCTCCTGACCCAAACCAGACACAGGCAAGCACCCCAGAGAATGGCAGTGAAGCGTTATCATTTGAGGCAAGATGTGTAAAACTAATGCGGTTTCTCCACAGAAAACAGAAAAAGGAAAATGATGGGATGACTGGTTCTGCTGTCTGTGGTTCCAAATTTAGATGTACTTGAAGCATTAAGGGAGTCAGATTCAATGAAATCTGGTCTAATATGATTCCGTAGTTTGTTTTCCAGTGAAAATGGTCTTTACGCATCTGTCACTGGTGGGCCATTTGGGCCTGAAAAGATCTCTTTTGTGTTCCTGGCTCAACCACTGACCTAGCTGTCACCTTAGTCAAATCACTTCATTCCATATGTCTCTCTCATCTCCAAAGCTTTGCCTGCAGGAATTTTTTTCCTCACTACGTGTTTATACTGTGCTTTATAAAGTACTGCCATGATCCATGATAGCATCTGCCCATTGCAGAAGTGATGCATTGCAGCTATTAGGACTGGCAATAAAACTTACGGTGGAGCATTATCTAAAAATCCCTGCTTCCAAGCTGGAACAATGTCGTTCAGCTGCTTAGAAGACGTGTTGGTTGCTCTGGTTGCTACCTGTAGTTTGAAAGTCAGTGATTCATAAGGCTTCGATACAAATCTCTTAAGATGCCTTTGCTATTATGTTATTGCATCCTTGTGAGGGTCACAAAAATTTTATGTGTATAAAAATGTTTAGTTTTCTGTTAAAGCTGTAGAATTTTAGAAAAAAGGAATAGTAGTTTTAGAAACTGGTGACAGAACTTCTTTATTTTTTAATTTTTCTTTTTCTTTTTCTTTCTGTAGTATCAGGGACTATGTGTGAGCTGAAGAATGAAATTTAATAAAGCATCTTTAGTATCAATCTCTGTTACTCTAGCCTATGATGGTTCTGAAGAAATTTATGCTGCTTTGTAACACTTCATACTATGTCTGAAAATTCCTTTTGTGTCCAAACACACACTAAAATAGGTAATTATATTGGCAGAATTGTCGCACAGGAAAATAGGCTTAGCAAAAGGTGGGGTGTTCAGGTTTCCAGCTGGGATTCAGTTGAGTGCTTTTTAAAAGCCCGGCTGCTCCTTTGCTGCTCTGCGAATGCTGACTGTGTGGAGGGAGCCAGCATGGAGTAATTAAAAAAAACTTCTCAGAGTGCTGTAGGAAAAGCTCCAAATACTAGGCATACCATAAGACAAGAACGGCACAGAAAGATGTGTGCCGTTCTCTTCTGCTTCAGCTTTATCAATTTGTAAAAGATTAAAACAAAAAGAGCTTCCATTATTTTCCTATTGTTTTTACTTTGATGGTAGCACCTGTGGGGTGCTCTACAGTTCTGAACATACAGTTTAGAACTCAGTCAGTTATGAAATGTAAGAAATTGCTGGCAGGAAATATGTGAATGAGTATTTTATTACATTCATTTGGTAAAAAATTTTCCCCAGAAGAAAAAACAGTATGAAATGCACACTTGCTCCCTTCATATTTTTCCTTGTTGTCTCTCTTGGTATGTTGTTTTTCCTTAGTGCAGTTGACAGAAGAGAAATTGAGGTTTTTCTGTCATTTCAGTATGATCCTGTACGGTGTAAGCAGGGCAAAAAGTATTGCCTCTGCAATTTTCTGGAAGATTGATTAAATTGGTCTTGTGACTACTAAGAATCCTAGAGAGTAATAAAAGTGGAGGCTCTCACAGCAAAGCCCTAGAATGAGTCTGGCCATATGGGAATCTTTCAGCGAAAGAGAAGTTGTTTCTTTTCTTCTTCCTATGGTAGTCAGATGCACATTGACGGTTAAAGCATGGTTTTTGTCTAAAAGACCAGGCAAAACGTTGCAAGTGGCATCAGATGTACAGAAAAGTTTAATCTGGCGGTATTGGCTAGTAGTTGGTGTATGAGAGGTGAAATGCTGGCGATTGAATGGCATTTGCCTGAAAGCAAACTTTGAAAAAAGCTTGCACAATTTTGCATCTGTGAAAAGTTATGGAAAATGAAATGTTTTTGTACAATAATCTGAACTTTTCCTTCCATAAAATATTTTCCCAGTGTTTAATGTTTCTAAATGCAAAAAGCTCTGCTAGACTAGCAACATCCATTCCCACAAAGGCTGGTGGTTTATGTGCTCTGGCTTCATACTCTGCAGCTGACGTTTCAGAAAGAGCGCTACTACCTTTGACACGGCTTGCTCTTAGTTAGCAATGTCCAAATGTTATTTAGAGACCACAGGAGTCCTTAGACATAAGTCATTATATTTCATCCCGTTTTCATGAAGAATGAACCTTGAGCTTTCAGATTTTCTCTGGCAGGAATGCTGATGCTAACCCTATTTTGGCAATAACGTTGGTGTAGCCTTGGGCAAGTCACTTCACTTCTGAGAATATTGGTTTCCCAGTAAAATGTGAGGTAGTTATATTTACCTTACACATGCGCTTTGAAACATAACCAAATAGTCTTGATTCAGTTCTAATTAAGTGCAACGTATTATTAAGACCAATGAAGTGGCTGGCCAAAGGTATGAAATATGGAAGTTCCTGGTCCACCATATGGTTTTAATCTATACTGACGCGTTTCCCTTGATTGAGGCAGTACTGCACTGAAAGACGACTGCTGTCGTCTTGGATCATTGAACAACATCAGATTTTAAAAGAAGACTGAAAAGCTGGTTTTGGGGAAAAAAAAAAAATCGAAAGAAATGGTAATTTCTGTGGCACAAAATATTCCTGATATGAATTGTCAAAATGAGCTACACATCTTTTTTTGTGAGATTGTTTTCGTTAGATTTGGGCCAATAGCAGCATCTTATTGTCGGGACAGGGATCAAACGATCTACAGCTCCCATATTCCCAACAGATCAGAAGTCTCGGTTTCCCAGAGCTGACAGGTGTTTTAAGTGACCCTCAGAAAAAGCAGTGTTTGGTGTTTCTTTAATTTTTTTTTTTTAATTATGAGTTTACAAATAGAAACTTTCTTCATTTTTTCTATTAAAAAGTTTAGCTCAGGCAAGATATGTATGATATGGAAAACGCTTGCTGTCACTATGAGAAGGCAGTGGTGGAAAAATCTCTAGCTTTTGACCAGCTTTAGTTGTTTAAAAAAAACCCCAAAACAACAAACCAAACCAAAAAACAACAAAAGAACTGTGTGGCAGTTTTAAGAATATTGAAAAAACTTGGATATTTTATTTTTAATTATAACTTGGTGTTTTATTAATGCTTGTGAATATAGTAGGGTTAAGCCTTTTAATAAAAGTATGCTTCAGGCCAGATCATATTTTATCAAAAATCTTTTATGCATGATATTAGGTACTAATGATATGCCAGATTCAAAAGGGAAATAACTGTACTTGTACTTGAGGAGTGAAGTGAGATCTGACAGGAAAGACTGACAGATTTTTTTGCTCCTAGTGAGAATTTCTGTGGGCTATGCCAACCAAAAGAGCAAGCTGGAGTTTCAAAATGATGCGCGTAGAAACTGCCACCTAATTATCCCTCTGAAGTGAGATTGCAGAGGCTCATTTCGGCTGCAGAAGAGCTGGTGAGCCCAGTACTGCAGCCCTCCTACAGCTCATCAACTCCTTGCTGTGGGGAGGAATAGCACCATGGCGCGAGCTCCTCTGGCTCAGCTGGCAAGCAGAGGGCCAGCATGTCCTCCACTTCTCATAGCCTCCAGCCAGCAAAGCCTCCGACAGCCTCTTCTGTCCATCCCAATTGCACCTTCCCATGGCTGACCCTCATGCTGGGAAAAGCAGCGTTGTTCTAAAGCAGCTCAGCCCCTAGTGCCTTGTTACCCTCATTGGCATCTTGTTTTCATTCTCACTCAAACACATGTTCTCATTTTGGAGGACTTCTGCTACATGTCCCATTGCTCGCCATCCGGAAAAGAAATCTCCTTGTCAGAGCTCATCTTTTTGAGGAACAGGCCCCGATTCTGCCCTCACCAGTAAATGCCAAGAAGCTGTGGTAGCTCCTGCCTTGTGGGTGGATGTTCATGACATTGATATTGCCTGTATGCAACCATCAGAGCAGAATGCGAACCATTGGAACTGTTAATGCTTGATTTGCGTGACCATCTCCTTGGTTTCTTCAGCACAGATTTTTTCCAGTGGCCACAGTCCTTTTTGTGCTGACTGAGGGAACGGAAATAACTATCAAATGTGTTTGTCCAGTGCTTCATGCTGTTCCCTTCTTGTGAAGAGATTGAAGGCTTCATCTGCATGGAATATTTCAGCAACCAGGAAGGGCTTGCTACCATCATTTTGTGCCATGCAAGGTCAGGTTTCCTATCCGAAAGACTGGAGCAGTGTTCTTCCATCCTGGATGTAATTGTTGCAGCCTGAACTCCCCTTTCCTAATTTTAGCTACTTAACTGAGGCAAGTAATTTAGGAGCCTGTTGGCTCTAGTCTCTGTTTGCTGTCAGCAGAGAGAGTTAGGCAGTTCGAGAGGGTGATTCAGCTCTTCAGCAGGCTGCGCTGGCTGCCAAAAATGCCTGCTCTCCTAAATGAGAGGCCAGCCTCAATTTTTTCTCTGGCTTCATCCTACTCTGCCGTATGACTGCTCTCACAGTGTAAGAGGACTCCTCTGTTCTGGCTAACAAATAACCGAAGATTTGCCTTCCTTTAATATGTCTAATTCTTTGCTTTTGCCTTTTTTTGCTGTATGTGAAAGGGAATGTTTGAGGGCATTTTGAGGACTATGAGTCATTAGGAAAAAAGAACAAACCCTCCATTTCTTTTTGGCGCATACCTGCTCTTGATTCTCTTAGAGACATGAAATAGTTTAAAAAAAAATTTAAAAATTCCTCAAACATTTTCCTAGCGGTATTGGATATTTTTCTTCAAAAGCTGGATTACTGTTTGCATTCTCTGTGTTAGCTCCCTGGCTTCCAGGTGACCAAGGCGAATTTTGTTATTATCTTTGTAAATAAACAAACATAAATTGGTTTAAGTTGACTTAATTCAGCAGTTCCAACAGGATTTTCAGAACATGGAACCTGCATGGAACCACATGTTCCATGTGGCAGTGTATCCTGACACTTTCAGGTGTTTTCAGACATCTTCGTAACGTGCCACACAGTCAGACTATGTCCTAGTACCATTTACAAATCTTTTGTGTATTTAGGGAAAAAAGTACCTTTTTTTAAGGTTTCTTACTTCTTAAAACATTTACCAACACTACTTTTGTATTTTCTTCGTTTCCTTTTTCTTTTTCCTGTCTTCTTAATTTCTCTTCTTTCATCAGAATCCGCAATGCTCTTTGCCTCCAGCCCTGTACAAGAGTTGTGTCATCTGGTTGGAGAACACATGCTTTCAACATGTATTGTCAATATTGCTTAACGTTGTTATTGTTGTCAGCAACATCTTTGGGCCATTTGCAACAGTATCAAGTATGCTTCAGTAAACTTTGGCATTAATTTACATTTTCCAGCTTGCTTTGGCTAGATAATGAAAAGTAAGGAGAGAGAGAGAGGGGTTAGAAAAATACTGCTAGAAATGTTTGGCCTGTGCAATTACTTCTGTGTGATTTTTTTTTTTTTTACGTTGTCTTTTTTTTTCCTAAAGTTTGATGTGCTTATGAACCACAATTTTAGAGTCTCTATTGAAGACTCTCCGCTCAAGGAACAGAGGCATTGCCTCACATTAGCACTCCCATTCATGAGTGACTGACAGGACCTGAAGAGAAATACTTGTAGAAAATTACCATTTATGTTTAATTTGTAGAGTTTTCCATATATTATGGAACAGGGCTTTCAAAGAGTGAGTAAATTTAAGACAATGGTGATGTCACAGATATTCCCTGAGCAGGGGAATCAGTTTAATTTATTAACTTATCGGAAACTAGTTACTTGATCAACTTTAATTTGAACAGTTTCTCATTGTAGCCCCTTCTACCTGAAGGCTCATATGCACAAGCAGAGTACTGCAATCTTGGGTTGCAGACTGTATGCTAGTATTAAATTCCAAACCAACACCTGTCTTCAGTTCCTTTTTAATTAAAATTCCTGTCATTTTCTATTGATAATGTTATGAATTCCAGAGACAAAACAGAAACATACTTTACACTTGAAGACTTTTGTATTAGGTTAATAAAAGGACGACTGAACGCTCCCAGTAGAGAGTAGGAGGCCACGTCTGCTTCTCTTCACTTGTGTGGAATCAGCTCTACTCCATAAAATGGCAACCACACGTGTAGGTCAGTTCCCTGGGTACGTAAGGGTACGGCGTACCAAAAAAATCACCTAACTATGCTTCACACTAAACCCCGTTGTTCAGAATTTTCATATATGCATATGTAATTCTACACCAATGCCTAATCTGGTCATAAGCGGTCCCTGAACGTATTCTATTCTGCATGACTGAACTTAAATACTTTATCCTATCTTTTGAGTGCAGTTGGTTACGTTTTTATTGCTTCCGCAAAAGGGCATAGTTAGATGTCGCACTTCATTTGAGGTTTGTGTGTAAAAAGAGGGATTGAGGAGGGATTGAGGGCAATGGTTGTGAGCAGGTGAAATATCATTATCCCCAGTCAGCAGTAACAGAAATATTCATGTTAAAGCATTGTTTTGTGGCAGTTAGTAACAAGCGTAGTATTTTCTCAGTGTCAGAAATAGGTCACAAATTCAGGAAGATTGAATGAAAGCATTACCTTCTCTTGTATTTTAAAGTTTTGGGGTTTCTTTTTCATTTTCAGTGTTTCGTTTAGCTCCTGTGAGAGAGGAAAACAGAGAGAGAGATGATTCTTTAAAGTGTCGAATTATAGCTTTCAGAAGAAAATGTTCCAAAGACTGAACTATTCAAGCTTTATTGGGTGTGTTTTAAGAAGTCATAAACGTTACGCTGTAACTCATTCCATTTTGCTGAATTTTGTGCTGGAAATGTGTTTCATCTGTGAATATGAAGGAGAGATGCAAAGACTTAAGAACAAGAAATATCAAAGCACATTTTTGTTTTAGGTTATTCAGCGTTCACTAATTTTCTGGAAGATGTCAAAACTTCGCTTTGTCCATCTGTCTGCTTGTAGAATACCGTCACATGGTTTAAATACATTTCAGCAGAGTCTGAGATGATCATATTATTTGTGAACTGGAAAGCAATGTATGAATCTTTCACTGCAAATGAAATGTTGGTTAAATCTTTGTAGCATACTGTTATAGCGGTATTCTATATTTCACCAGTAAGAATTACTTAGCCCTCAAAGCCTAAAGTTTATTTTCCACAGCCCAAAACAAGAGTTGGTGTAAATCAGTGTTGCGCTGCTCACTTCAGAACAGCTACGTTGATTTATTTATTTGGGAACATGACCTCATTAGCCCGGCTGGGCAGAGGTCAGGTGCGACAAAGATTGAAATCAAGAGTAGTATTTTTCAATCGCAACTTGAAGTAGCCTTCCTTTCTTTGAGAACGTCGGAACTTTAAAGCCTGATTGTGTGGGCTTTTCTGGGATCAGTAATGTATTCTGGGTCATGTTTGGGAAGCCAGAAAATCTGTCTAGTCATATCAAGCTGCTATTTTTTATACCATTCAGGGGATGTTAAGACTTCAAGGGGAAAGTTGTTTTTAAGACAATTTGGCAAGGAGACTGTACTAATGCTTGCCCACTTTTTGGCCATAGTCAAGGGTGACCTAGAGCAAAACCAGTATCTGTCTTTTTGGTGGGCATAGACCACAATTAGTTTGAAAAGTTGTTTACTGCTTGTTTACTTTTCTCAAGAATTCAGCAGTTTAACTCATTCTAACATTGTAAGTCTTTTTCAGAGATGAATTGGTCAGGAACTAGTGCTTTTGTGGTTTGTTCCATTTATCATCATCTGATGGCAGTGGCTATAAACAGCATATTTACTGTAGCACTGGTAGTCATCTGGTAGTGTGGGTCTGTATTGAAGAAGTGCACTAGAGGGAAAAGGTTCTATTCTGCCATCCTTGTCCATAAATTTATTTAGTGTCAAGATGTGACTTCACCTTATGGAAGGCCATCAGGGTGATGAGTTGAGAGGGTGCAGTTGGAGAGGAGAAGCAGCAGCCTGGGGTGAGACGGGCTCGGCAAGGACACAGGTAAGGAGATCAGATTTAAAAGGCATTGCTCATGACAGACAGCTGCTGTGCTGCTCCTGCCATCCCTTGCGTGGCCATGCTGTGTGGCCCCAGGACCTTCACCTAAGGGCTTGTGGGTTACATTCTGTGTGAGGGCAATACAAACTCCTGCAATGTGAGAGTGCAGATTTTAGGTTGCTTTTGCAGATTGTGAGTAGCTTGTGTCGGAGACCGAACTCCTGGCAAATTTTGATGCATAATTCTGCATCTAATTTTATAGGTGCCCAAAAAATGGGCTTTTATGCTGTTTGTCAGTTTCTCAGAGTGCTCATAAGACTACCTTAGCACCAAAACTGTAACGACTGCTCAGTGATTTCATTTTTCTTATTGTGAAAGTGTATGATAAAAACTATAAATGACAGGTTGATAAGACTTACTTAACAGAACAAATGCAATGAAATTAATAAAAGGCAAATTTCCCCATACCCTGCCATAGCCCCAGAGTTGCCCTCAGGGTGCTGTTAAGCCCCTTGGCGGAACAGCTCATCCTCTGGCAGTGCCTCTCAGCTGCATGTTCTAGGTTGGGCCCATGCTGCTTGAGATAGGGTTTGTGGTAGAGGACTTCGGTTATTGATGAAGCAACCTTGAATATTGTTAAAAAAACCCAGTTATTAATGGTTACAGATCATCAATATTTCTTGTGACAATATTAGTCTGTATAGTCTTTGCTCTTCAGGAGTTAATGAACTCTTCAATGGAAAGGGCAAACTCAATAATTATGCTGATATGTGGAGTAGCTTTTTCCAAGCTGATGCATGTGGTTGTGTCAGTGGTGGCTGGGCCACCCTGCAGCATGATGCTGGAGGAGGAGGGAGCAGCTGAATCTGTCCCCTCCTGCTTAAGGCATACGCCAGGCTGGATCCCAGCTCTGGGCAGAAGCAGCGCCTGGACAGTGCTCAGTTTCCCTGAGTTGCTGCCCTTCTGCAGCGCAGGCACAGCAGGAGCAGATCGCCTGTCCCTCAGCTGCCAGGATGTCATCTACCTGGCAGGTCCCTCTGCTTTATGAGACAACCCCTCAACTTCTCCTGGTTTAGCTCTGCCAGGCAACTGCCAGTGGTGACAACACCAGGCAGGGCAGAGGGCAGAGGCCCATGGGCAACGTGAAAGCATCTGTTGTCTCCTCACTATCACTGCTCTGATAGTCAAAACCACCATTTCCACTTCCAGGACACTGATTTCTTGGCAAACAGTCTCTGGTGCGATGTTGCCTTAAATCAGATTCTTTTTCCTGTTGATCCTTGATGTATAAAAAGTATTTTTAAAAGCGTAGATGTGGTTTAGTGGTGGACTTAGTAGTGTTAGGTTAATGTTTGGACTTGATGATCTTAAGGGGTTTTCCAACCTATATGATTCTATGATTTTGGTTTTTAGGTGGAATATCTGATGCACAGCTATGGAGAATGAGTTACTGGTGGGACATCAAAGAAGCCAGAATGGGCATCAGTCATAATGCAGAAAGGACTGACCTCACCCTTTCCATTTCCTTGAATTTCTCATGAGTTCAGGAAAAGTGGTAATCAGGAATTTGCAGTAAGGTAGCCTGGTAATACAAAAGAAAACAAACTACACCACCAACAACCAGTGCTGATCTTTACCCACCTGACCCTAAAATCCACAGGGCTGCAGCCCTTCTCCATCAGAGCTCCCGAACAACACGCAGCCTTGCACGGAAACTGTGCAAGTCGGAAACATTCTTTCTGCTCATTATTTGCAGAATCAACCACCCTTGTCTGAAGCCCTGGAGCAGCCTTTATGCGTTGCTTTGACCCTTCCACAAGGCTCTTTGGAGGAAACCTACCCTCCCTTTTACCTCACAGTTCATAAGTAATTGTTGGTTAACCAGGAATTTTACCCCACACTTCACATTCATGAACAGATTGGAAACTGCTATGTCCATAATAGGAGGGAGAGGCTCAGAATTTTATGGTATGCATGGTAATAAAAAGCAAAGCAATTGTCACATGCGTTTTGGCTTGAATCATGACAAGAAGCAGATGTGTGGCATGCCTTTTCCTTCTCTTGCGTGTATGCCAAATGACGCAAAATTCTTAAATGTTTTCTGCTTTTTGTTGCAATTTAATCTTCTCCTGAATAAACTAAACATGACAGTGAGTCCATCCAGAGCAGTTGCACAGTTTGACATTTCTGTGAGTTTTCAGAAAGTGCTTGATTTACGTTTATTTTGAAGGAAAGTAGGGGAAGGATTATATTTATCTTGTGGTGAAAAGATTTAAGTATGTTTTCAGGTTAGAAAACCATAAAAAGCGTACACTCCGTTTACAAATAATGACTGTATATTTTAGAGGCCAGTGAACTGTTGTATAACTCAGAACTTTATTTTTTTGTGTTTAGATGTGCATGTGTCTGTTCAAAAATACAGACATTGTTAAATCCAGCTTAATCTAGTGAATCCAATATCAAGGTTGTGATATATACCATATACACCTGTGGATGGTAATAGAGAGCTGTCGGTAGGACATTCTTCCTCATAAGTGTATCACCAGGGTGCCTGCACCATTTGTGTTTAGTTTTTCAGATGTATTACTATGACTGCAGATTTCCTCTTCTGTATAAAAGTGTTATCTTAGTCTGAGCCTTCCTAAACTCTTTTCCTCAGTGGTATTCTGTGGCAATGAGTTCTACAACCTATTTGTGTATGGTGAAGAAGTGTGTTTCCTTTCTAGTGTAATCCTGGGATAGAGAAACAGAGATTATGGGGCTCATTCTCATGCCAAGTGCTGCATAAGTAGGTCTGGTCCATTTGCAGAGAGTCAACTGAACGTGAGGTCAGCCCTCAGTTCTTAAGAAATTTAGCAGATAGTCCACAATTTAGACAACTGAGTCCATTAAACGAGAGTACTTAATTTTAACCAT
Organism: Dromas ardeola; assembly: GCA_013398915.1. NCBI lineage: Eukaryota > Metazoa > Chordata > Aves > Charadriiformes > Dromadidae > Dromas > Dromas ardeola. Next base: position 1,207,724 of record VYZM01014678.1, on the reverse strand, counting down.
ATAAAGTTGGGTAATAAACTTTCTTGTAATAATTTTCAGTCTAAGAGGAGATGCCTCTTTTGGGCTAGTTGTATGAAAGATGCTTCATTTTAAATATCCAAAACAGCCTTGTAAAATTGTTATAAAGCTGCAAAGCATTTCTGAGCTTGAACCACATTTCAAATTAGAGCGGTCTTTTTCTGCAAACACAATATGCGTAATTGCCACTCCTTGAAATGTGTATCTTATTTTGCTAGGCAATAAAAATAAACTTTGGTTCTCACTATATTCTGGCTTCCATGATTGCTTGTGATTTAAAAAGCAGTGCAAAGAGATCAGTTTAGCTTCTTGTATGCTGGGTTTTGTGCAAACGCAGTTAAAAAAGTGAAGATCTCAAAATCAGGAGGAAAAGAAATGTCAATAAGTATTACGATGCTAGACTCTGCATGGTCCAGTTAAAACATACAGATAAAGAAAGATTACCAAAATTCTTTGTTCCTCTAACCCCTCTCCCCAGGAACTTTTATTGATAATAGCAATAATATAACACGATGGATTTCAATCAAGTGAGAAGGGCTCCTCAATGCTGTAAAGCTGTAGAAAGGGGTGAATCTGATAGAACAAACAGAAGCAAACAAAACTAACTTCTTTTTAAGAACTATTCTAAATGCTGTTCATCCCAGCACACCTGGAAGCATTAGATCTGTCTTTAGCCATTGCTGTGTACGTGTCTCAGCTGCTGGCATTTCTCTGAGAGATGGAGAAGAATTCTTAGCATATGTTAGATGTTCTTAATGTTCATTTTTAGTAAGATTAGTGATCTGAAGCTTTGCTACTGAAACCATAAAATAGAATTTCAGTAGAAGTCTTGCTTTAATCGAATTACCAAGCTAAACAGAAATCTCAGAGACGCCAGGAGTGTTAAATTCTGTCTTACTGGAGGATACAGACATTTTGTAATGGTTCCACATCAAGACTAAAGCTGGTTTCCTCTTTGGAGTTCATTAATACCTGTTTTAACTGTAGTTCTTATTCTGGTCCAAATGACCTAATTCTTCAGATAATTCAGGAGAAGAAATGGGATAAAAACCCAAAACCGCACCACTACTTTAAGACATTTTGTATTTTAAAATATGGTAAAATATTGTCTCCTTACTGTCATATAAATTTTTTCCATTTTGCTTCTGTTCATTTAAAAAGTATCCTAGCTTCCACAATTAATTTCACATTCCAAGAAAATATGTGGATCATGAGCAGAATTTAATGGATACTAGCAGTATATTTTTGAAACCTTTACTGCACACTGAATAATCAGTTATATCATCAGTTACGTACAGCAATATATTCTATTACTGAGGAGAGCAAAGATGGAAACTTAAGATTAGCTGAATGGTATAATTTGAGCAGAGTAATGGTGAGTGATGAGACATTGTATGGCAATGGGGAATCGACTGCATCTCTTAATTGCTCATGGCCAGGCTTCTGTCTATAGACTTCTTTTTTTTTTTTTAAAGGATTAATTTTTGTAGGTATAACTGAATTCCGCTGAAATTCCTTATGTAGTGCATTCAAACAGGATCTCCTTTTCAGGTGAGAAATTATTTAGGAATAATAAATTGAAAGTCAACGTATTAAGCAGTTATTTAAAGAAAGCACAAGCTTTTTTAATTGCATTCCCTACAGAAATGGTAATAAGGATTACTTATTCCTTGATCACAGAAATAGTGAAATTACAGCTTGTTTTGTGAGAACCTGTAAGAATAACTGCAAAAATCCCACTGGAAAGAAAAAGATTACGCCTTAGTCCTGTACTTCTTACCTCTATAGCAGTTCAGCAGTCCCACCAGGGTCACTAGGTATGAAAAGGATGTGGAGATTAGGCAGCCAGCAGTATTTCATACTGATCCTAGATGCGTGTTTAGTGTTAAGTATTCAGCGCTGAAATGTGCCTTAAATGCTGCCTTAAAACAAGAAACCATTTGCTGGTGGAAGATGTTTGGAAGGGTAGTTACAAAGTTTAGATTGCTTTTCCCCACTTTATTCCCACCACAAATCTTGCAGTTTAATATTATTCAGATTGGTTTTGGGTGGGTTTTTTTGGAAGGATAAGCACAGTTGTGGTGTTTTTTCAGGGGACTGAAAATACCATTTCTGAAAAAAACCCGCCCAACCATAAACCTAAAAACAATTTACTTGATGAGTAAGAGCAATCTGTAAATTCCTGTTTTTTTTTCAAAAGGGGCAGGTGCTGACCTAAACTCTTAACTGTCACATGCTTGACCCTTCTGCCTTCCCCTGATGGATGGATGTACTTAGGTGAGCTCCTGTGTGGTACCTGTCACCCTCCAGTCCATTTGAGAAGGAGGGAGAAGACAGTGCTAAGTACCTTTCAGAAATCCTTCTGTTTTTATCCCAAATACCTGTAATTCTTCACCTGCTAAGCTTCTTACAAAAATTAGTTATCTACATGCAGAACGTTTCCTTCTTTGACTAGATAACTGTTTTATATGAAGATAAAGGGCCATTGTTGTACACTCTTTTTTTGGCAAGCAGTCAACTGGGTAAATACACAGCATAAGGTGGTAGCAACTAAATATTCTTCTTACAAATGTTATTCCTGCAGCTGCTGTGACCAGGCAGGTTACAATTATTTAAGTTTGTTCTCATTTGCCCTGTTCTCAGTGTGAATTGTTTCAGAAGTTCTGGCTGAAGGCTCCAACATTTTACAGCTCTGGCTGTTTAGGAATGATCACTAATGAAATGAACACAATTACCCATCTTTCCTGTGGAAAATTCATGTCTTAAAATTTTCCTGTCCCCTCGGAGTTATCAGTGCTTTGTGTTTCCCTACTTAGGTATAAATTCTTCTCCACTCACCTCCCTCGACACTCTCTGTAAAACAGAGTGCAGTTGAAGACGTTCCATGGCCGGCACTTACTGAGTTGTATTCGTTAAATATTCTAAGAGAGCAGCTCACTTCAGATGGAGACTGTGGATTTGAAAGCTTGATCATCCAGTTCATTAGCTTAATGCTGAATCAGAAATTCCATATTGCTGTTGCAGTAGAAAGTACAGCGATCCCCTTAATACAGCTTCCATCTGACACTTTGGCAAGCAAGCTCTTATTTTTGCTTCTTGATATACATTCCTCTTCTCTCTCAAAGGAATAGGAGACCAATATCTTGTTGATGTTTTGATTTACGATTAATTGTTAAAGGACCAAATTTTCGGCAGTAACATAAAACTTGGGAGTGGAAATATAAATTACTGCATTGTTTTCTTTGACACAAATAGCTGCTTTGACTTCAGGGAGTTTTATCTTGCCATGTTTAAGTCTCTTAATGATACCAGCAGGTACTTTTTTCCTTCAGAAGATCTATTACTTTCCAGTGAAGTAAGGGATGACAAAAGTATTAAAAAAAAAACCCAACCCAAAACGAACCCAAACCTCTCTCCTGTTTTGCTCTGGGGCTTCCTACCTTTTTTCCCCCCGTAAGTCTGGAGATGCGTGTGGAACTGTTGCTCAAGCAGCAGTGCACTTGCAGTTTTGCGCAGGAGTTACCTTTAAAATTATTTACTATTGTTTCTTTTTGGGTGTGTGTTTATTTGTTTGGTGGGTTTGTTTTGTTTTTTTGTTTTTTTTTTTCCTTTAAGATTAGCACCCTTTAATTGCTAGAACTTTCTTTTTCCACTTTCCAGAGACATGGGAAGAAGAAAGAGTGGTGAAGCAGTGCATTGGGAGGAGACGTGCCCTAAAACTTCTGGGCATAAATTTCACATTCTGATTTCCCTCATGTGTTAAGTAACATTTTCCTCTGTTTTGAGAGCTGACAGTGTGAGAGTGTCTGTGTCGGAGCTTCATAGCTTTAGAAAGATTATCAGGCAGCCCACAAAGGCACAAGCAGGTAGATAACAGAAGGCGACGTTGATAGAGGTGACAAGAGAACATTTGTGTCACTTTGATGCCTATTGACTTGACACTGGGCAACCAAGGAGTTGTGGCAATTCAGAATTAAGAACAACACTGAAGAATTAAAACTCATCTTATGTGAAGGCTCTCTGAAGGTACTCATGTGCATAGCATGCCATGCTGAGAGGAAAGTACTGAGGGACATTTACCCAATGTAAAGATTAATCCAATTCGTTCTACCCAGTGAAACAGGATCATTTTGATAAACTAATCAGCAGTGACAGGCTCCTTCCTTGGGGAGACTCTTAACCAAGTCCTGGATAATTTCTTTGAATCAGCCCCAGAAAATGTTTGGCTGTCAACTTCATCCTGTTTGCTGCCAATCAGCAAATTTCCTTCCAATAAATTAATTCCAGGCACACCCTGTTGGTTTGGCTGTTCTCTTTCAGGGACAATGCTAACATCAGACTTTGAATTAAAAAAATACTTACAACCGCTTTGCTAGCTTTCAAGTCCACTGCATTGTTGTTTGCGATTGTACGTGGTGCATTCCTTACAGGGCTTTTTCACATACTTGCAAACTCTTCAAGAATTCGGCAGTCCTGCAGGGTTCTTAATTAACTGCTGTTTCATGAGGAAAAAAAAATATTCACTCTAATGTATAAGAATTTTCGTGTTAAAAAAAAGTCAAAGGAAACTAAAAATTTCTTAAAATGTTAGAATTGAGTGAATTTATTTATCATTTTTATTGAATGTCTATTTACTTTTGAATGTCTGTTTACTTCCCTGTGTAACTCTCGATTTTGTATGTGATTTGAAACATGGATTTATGCAGAATTCCACACTCAGAAAGGCCAAGGTTAGTCTTGCATACAGAAAGGTGTTGGTATGATTTTTCTGCTTTTCTCATAGTACCGAGGGCAGAACCTGAAATAGCTCAGAGGTATACAGAGATGGGGACGGGGCTGTTCTTTGTACCAACGATACAGAGACATTCAGTTCTTCCTCTTCATGTTTCGGCCTTCAAAGAATTCCTGTGATCTTTAAAGCAGTATGAAAAAGATGGTTGGGGGTGTAATTAAATGATTAGATATTTAGTACTAGTTGGACTTTAGTTACAGAGTTCTAGCTGTAACTCAGTTAATGCGGTTTCTCATAAGGATCTTTCAGATTTTGATCATAATAGTGTCTTCTGGGTTTTATTGGCACGAGGTCAGGTGGAGACCAGTCGACCAGTTTCAGGTGAAAGAGTCCAATTAGGACCAGAGAGGTATTTTTTTCTTCCACGTTTGTGTTTTTTATAAGTTCATCCTTATGAATCCAGTTTGTGGTGTGGTTAGCTCTTTGTGTGAGTTCAGAGACTGCCTATTGGAAACAGAGAGGGAGGGAGACTTCTTAGTTCAAGAAGTTTTATCAGACCAGTGCTCCCTGAATGTTCGAGTGTCCTTTGGTGTGATCAAAATGTGCTTCTGCGTGTCAGAGTGTGTGTGGGCCTCGGTTTCTGTGCGAACACTTTGTAGCCAGGCTTTTATGGTTTAGCAGTATGGGAAGGCTGGCCTAATGTAGCAGTTCCTAACTGATGATTAGCATATTTGGACGATCAGACAGTTATTAATCTAAGGAAACTATTAGTAGGTTTATGCAGAGACTGCTCTCCAGCCATGACATACCATATTCTACACAATCACGTGCTTGTATCAGCCTCTTAAACCTCACAGCAATACCCTAACTTTTAATTTCTTTCTGACTTTAAAAATGCTTTCAAAGTAAATGCAGTGAAGCTCATGAAAATCGCTAACTGCAAATAAGGATTTCCAGCCTGAAAAAATGAAGAAATTCGGATTTAGAACATAAGGCATTGGGTGAACCCTCAGAAGTGAGTTCAGTCCTGTCTCAGCCGGCTTCTGTCACCATGTCAAGTCACTTGCAGAGAAGGTAAGGGAGTCCATTTTTCCCCTTTTTGAAAGTGGGATCAATGGTTCCCATCTATCATCACATTACTGAGAAACTAAAATCCATTCAGGATTAAGAATTGCTCACATAACAGGTCAGGCTTCGCTTGCTCAGCCAGTTTAGTATCTTTCTTGTAAACTATCTGTTATTCTGACATTTGAATGTGGTTACATTATGTTTTTCCTTTTGAAAGACAGCAATTTACTCAACCCCATAAATTCTAGGAGTATTTCCAGACCTAAGTGTAGCCATTATAATTTCTTCAGTGAGTTAATGTTCAGGATGTAGTGTTAATGGTATTAAAGACAAACAGGTCAGAAAAGGGATGCTACGATGTCTTTAGTTTATATGACTGATTTCATACCCATCTACAATGCAATTCATCAGCATATAAGGACTGAGTTGACTGCAGTGGTACAGAATCAAGTCCTAAATCAGGAGTGACGTGATACTGAAGTCAATAATGTAAATCAGAGTGCTCCAGCTGGCCAGCTGCCCTAAGTTTGGCTTGGAAGGAGGTAGAGTGGCTATTACTCCAGTGCCGTAAACCCAACTGCTCAGCACCTCTCCCTCTGCACAGCGAGCTGTTTAAAAGGTTTTATCACCAGATGCAAGAGAAAAAGAAAGTGCCAGGCAATGGCTTTTCTGCCATTCTCACCTTCTCTCTTGTTCTTCTTCCTCTGATGCTGCCAGGTGCCAGTGCTTTCCATGGTCACTTGGAGCAGCTCATGGCCCCTTGCAAGCACACATATGCAAGCAAAATAGAAATTCTTAGGGCAGTGCAGAGTCTGACCATTCTTGGCCAAAACCAGGCCCGGAGGTGACAATCTGTCTTCCTAAGACCAGTGAAGAAATGACAGTAAGGCTGAAATAAGCAGTAGAAATGTCTGTCTGTTTCCTCCCCTGAAAATACGCGCAAGGTAAATGAGAGGAAAGGCAAGCAGTTTGTTGGGTTCTTTTTTCAGTAGCACTGTCTGTAATGGGGAGCCTCTCCAAGATGGGAGGGCACCTTTGGGGGGGGGGAGGTGGGGGTGGAATTTAAAATAATTTGGACTCCAAACGTGAGACTCAAACATGAGGGGGAAATGGGAAGTTGTCCACAGTTGCCACTACATCTGTTTCTCCTTGTGTGCAAGTGAGGACTTCCTTGGGTGAAGGAGTGCTGTTGAGAGGTGCTCTGACCCACAGGCGTAGCTTGCCTGGGAGTAATGGTCCGCACTAAGTGCGCTGTGTTTGTTAGGAAGAGGACGTGTGTGGTTTTTTAGTGAGTTTGTATAAAGAAGTAATGGAAAGATTGCTGTCCCTTAAGCCCCGCAAGGCCAGTAACACTCCTGTGCAGCACACTTGGGAATTTCAGCTGTACACATAGAAAATGGTTTTCATATGATGTAGAGAAAATATGACAGTAATTCACTGGTCTTGCAGAATCAGCTAAAGTGCCCCAGTTATATTGTCCCATCCTCCCAGGCTGTTTGATGATTCTCTTTCATTAAATGATATAAGATACTGCCTTTCAGTCAAATCTGGCAAGTGAAAGCAATAACACGTTGGCAACCACCATATCAGTAAAATAAGAAGGCTACACAGCACTCTTCCTCAGCCCGGTATATATGGTTTCCCCCGAACCCTTAGTTTGAAATGACTGCTTCCCCGACCCACCACACAATGCAAGCTCTCTACAGCCCCTTGAAAACGGATATGAGAACATTTCCCAAAGCTCCACTTAATGAGCTGTAAAAATGTTTTTTATTTACCAAATCCCAGCAACCTAACCACAGCCTGAACAATATAACCACCTCCCTTCTCCCTAGAGCTTTGAAGTTTATACTGTACGTAGGAAACGGGTTTTTGAGAGAGAGAACTCTTCACCCTCTGCTCTCTCGGGGCTGTATCTTCCCCCTTTTCCACACAAGCCCAAGTAGCTGTGCTATCACACACGGGACCCCGTCACATTAGAGAGAGCACACTCTTCCTCCCTGACCCCTAAGTTGTGGGTCTGCTGTGTGATTGCTACCATGATCCTTAGTCTCCAGTAGCCCTTATTCCTGAAGGACATTAATGAGAAAGATTCATATTACATGCATGCTTTGTCTGTGCCAGATATAACAATGGTGAGGGGGGAACGCCAGGCATTTTTGGATCAGTGGAATCACTTGTGGGTTTTGGTTCTCCAAGAGCTCAGTTCTTGTCCCAGTTGCACCAGTGGCAATTAAGAGTATCTGCACTGAAGCACGTGAGCCACTTTTTCAGCTGCTGTAAGTTAATACATCTCCACTGACAGGCACAGATTCATGCCATTTTATGCCTTTATGGTAGAAAGGCTAAGTCTCTTCAGATGAAAATTGAGTCAGGTCCTGAAGTTTTAATGTGGCTCATCCCATTCCATGTAGGCAAGCTTTGAGTCAGCAGTGAGTCCGCTGGAGGCTCTGCATTGTGCTTCCGTGAAGAGAATTGGCGGGAAAGCAGCGACTGTGTCTCAGTATTGTCTCAGGTACTCGTCTCACTGGGGGTAGCATTGCTGCCGATAACCGCGGAGAAAGTGAGAACCTGAAAATAAGTGAGGATGCCATATCGCGAGAATAAGGTATTTTCTGGTTGTAATTTTAGTTGGAAAAGTGGCTGATAATCCTGAAAGTTGCTTACCACAGGTAGAATTGAAGAAAATAGGCTTCGCAGAGAACCTGAAGAAATCAGCTCACTTTATCTAGAGTATTTAAAGCTACTGAGGACAGTATTTTTGGTAAAATTAATGCATTGAAGTGCCAAGGACTTTTCTGATCTTTACCTCCAGCTTCTACAAGCATCTACTGGAAAGAGTTTGAGCCTTTTTTTGGCTACTTTGCATGGTTTATGGTGCATATCCCTTTTCTACCTGTTATATATTCCGCCAGGAGCATCAAGGTAGGGGAAACAACATATGTCCTAGCATTGCATTAGTGTAAGTCATGATGGAGTTAGTCATGTGTATTTCATGTATCTGACCTTTTGCTCAAATCACACTTTGTCGTGTAGGCAGTGGTGCCTGGCTGTCCCTCTGTTGTCATCAGTTACAGTCGCATCATTCAGTGACTGCAAAACAGTGCAGAAGCTATGCTGATAACTTATTCTTCAGCTTTTTACTTCTTTCTCTCCCTTAATATACTTATTTATGGATTAGTTGTTTTTATTAAATATTTTGGATTTCTGGTCCCATTGCATAAAAATGTACAAATTTGTCATCTGATTTTAGATACTGAAAGTTGTGCCACTGGTGCAATATGTATGCCAAATTCAAATACACTTTTTTTCCCTGGAACTTAAGTAACCTAGCTTATACTAAAGTTCAAGATACTTTTCTGCCCTGCCGCCTCTCCTGAAGTGAACGGGCCAAGCTGAACTGTGCTTTTTTAATACAATCACTATATTAAATTGCTTGAAAAAGAAATTATTTTTCAATGAGGCAATAATTCTGAGAAAGCTTGCAGCGCTTTTGGCTAAGATCATGCTAGGAGGAAAAAAAGCACCCATTGTTAGGTTGGAAAGAGTTCAATTTATAATGACGTATAAAAGGATTAAGATAGAAATGACTTTTCAATATAGTCTTCCTTGGGATGTTTGCAGTTGGTCGCTCACATCTTGGCTTTGCTTTTACAATCTGCAGCTGCCTCTGAGCTGCTAAACTTCTAGTTGTCCAAGTCTAGTTTCTGTACATTGCAGCAGCCTGTGCCGCAGCGATCTGTTCACATTCGTTAGGAAAATCCGTCATTCAGGGCCTGATGCTAACACTCAGCAGGATTCGTATGCACAGAGCTGAGCGAGGCCGGGGGATAAAACTGCTTTGTGTACGGAGCTTGGCCTGTGCAGAGAAAAGGCACAAAGGGGAGGGTGGAGAAGCAGTGGTGTACGGTGGTAATTCCCCCGAGTCAAAAGAGTTTCAGAAAAATCATCAAGGTTGATGTTTCTTCCTTCTTAGGTGAATAAGGGCTCAAGAATAAGAGCTTGGCAAGTCTGATGTTTGAAGTACGGTGTGGATCTGAGGAGATATAGGCCCAGACCTGAGTTAGGCTATGATTCCTGCTCGCAAACATGCCTTCGTTTCCCTTTGCCTCAATTTCCTGTCAGTAGAACATGGATAACAACCCGGCCTTTCTCCCACCTTTAATTTCTGTTGCCACCTAAAGCATTTCAGGCAAAGGATCCAGCTGAGGTTGAAAAAATGTCACTGGGAGCCAGCTGAGGCTGTGATGTCACAACAAGGACTGTGCTGCTGTCATGGTAAGCAGTCACTTCTGGCAGGAGAGGTGCATGTAGGCAGGTTGGGCAGCAAGAAAGACGCCACTGGAAGCAGCGTACTCTTGTCTGTACCCTTGCTGGTTTATTTAGTTTAGGTGCTTCCAATTCCTCCAATGTTAAAGGACTTTACTGTTGCCAGGACTGAGTAATACAGGATTTTCTCCCAACTCAGAGGTGTCTTTGAGATACGTACTTCTCCACGTCATTTGAGCCAGCACGCAGCCCATAAACTTGCTCCACCAATTCATGCGCCTTTTCAAGGATGCTCAATGTAATTTGTTATTCCCTGTTCAGCCGACTTTTTCTCAGAACAAAGAGATGGCTTCTTCCTAAGGGTTGAATTACCAGCTCTGTGCCTAGCTGGAGGTGCTTTTTTTTACCCCTTTCTTTCTCTGTGCCTCACCATATGTTAATTTTTCTCCTGTGCATTTCACTAGTTTAGATTGCTCATGCTGTTTAGTTTGAACTTTGCCAACACAATCAGCGTGTGTTTTCGAACACTCGCTCTAACACCTTTGCTTCGGGAAGGGGCTCAAATGAATCCACTTAGGAGCACTGTGTACTCTGTGGTGTCTTGCATCTCCTGTCAAGCTTATCCTCTGCCCAGCCGTTCATCTGTGCTTCAGCAAGAGCCTGTGAACAGTTTGCTTTTGCATCACTGGTGTTGTCCATCTCTGCGTTTCAGGCTAGCTTCTCATCTCAGGGAGAAAAGGAATGTTAAAATTCTGACTTCTGGTCTGTTTCTAAAGTCTAATGATGAATTCCCTTATGTGACTTCAGTGCAACTTCCACAATATTGTTAATTCTTGGGGGAAAGGAAGGAAAAAGCTAATTCCCAGTCACTTACACTAGCAGAAAATCTGCACAAGGTGCAGCCACAGGTTTTTTTTAATTACACATTTGCCTCACTTTGGCCAAGCATAAATGATTACACATGGTATAAGGTGAGGGAATGGAGCCTTCAATATGTGCTGGGGTAACTGAGATATAACTCAGCTACATGACTTCATCTGTTATATAAAGCCTCACAGAATTCATTGGTGCCAGTTCAGAAGTTCATAACTTGGGTGGCTGGGAGAGATGGGGTGTTTTAATATTGCGGTGAGGGCAGATTGAGCCCATTTGACCTAGATCCCTCCCTGAAAGCTATAGCCCTTTCAAACAAGCCCAGTTCCCTTTGCCTTCCTACAAACAGTGCTGTTCCCCAGCTGGTGGAAAGCTGATAAACTCTTAGAATCAGTGGTACTATGATCGTTTATTCCAGTTCAGCAACTGGGCCACCATTTTCCTTCCCAAGCCCGTAAATCCTTTCTCACAATCATCCTGATTTTCTCCTTTTCTTTAATGTATACTCTTCTCAACCAAGATCAGCCCTAGTCTTCTCTCACTCTTCAAGGCAAAGGAAAAAAAGCTTTGGCAGAACTTGCTGTCAGCTTTTTCCTCTGCCTCTTGCTTCCATCAAATATACAAGGGGTTTGTATGGGAGGAGGAATAGGCAGCTCAGTTGCCTGCACAGAGTCAGAAAAGGACTTGTGTGAAAGGCCTTTAGGATATGTGAAAGGAAGGAGGAGAAATGGAGACTTTCAAAGAGAAGAGAAAATTGTTTGTCCTCCAGGAGAGCAACAATCTGGAGAGGAGCTGTCTTGCATCCCCCCCCCTTTTTTTTTTCTGTAATTTTTTCCTCTCTTTTTAGTGCTGCTTTGTTAAGAAGTGAAATAGTAGTGACTGATGGTCATGTTCAGTGTAACAGGCACATTAGCAGTACCTAAATGTATTATGCTACATCATCACTGTGCTGTCTCATTCAGATGCCCTTTCTCCTCCTCCCCAGCTCTGAGAAGAATTTTGTAGCTCACAGCTAAATGATTCAAGCCTTTATGTTGAAAGCAGTCAGGTGAGAGCACTTTCATAACAGGTATACAGGGGCTAAACCATCCATATTCATAAAAAAGTAATTTAATTGCATAGTATATGCAATGTTTTGAGGGCCCAGCGGTTCTTCCACTTACATGTACATGGGATGGTGCTTTGCTAAAAATTGCAGCAGTTACCTCCCTTTTCTTAATCCAAAATGTTCTTGGCATTAGCATACTCCTCAACACACGCTGGTAATCTCGTCTTCTTACTGGTTTTCTTGTATCAAATCCCTGTTCGTTGACAAATGCAAGCAAATTCTGTCATTTAAAATCATTTGTCAAGACTGAAAAGTGCTTAAAACGTCTGTGTGCTGATGCAACTTTGACTGCAAAGGTGCCGTCCCTGCTGTGTGTGAGTAAATCAGATTTCCGAGTTTCGCGCAATATTCCTTGACCAGGCTTAAAGACACTAAAATCTTTGATCAAATATTTCAGAAGTGGAAATTCTAACTCAGTCTCACAATTATTAAATGCTTGGAACAAATGTGCTTTTAAATTACGAGCTGAAGTAGCCAGGCATTTACAAGGATCCTAGACTGAGGTAGGTTTTTCCCTGCAGTTAAGCATTGTTATAAAAAAGCTTTTATTATTTTATTTTTTTCTTTTCTTTTTTTTGGCTTAGTTTCCTACAGAAACAAGGTGTTGGCAATCACACTGTTCTCTTCTGTCTATCTGTCTGCTCTTAACTTTGCATTTCTTGGACAACTTCAGTGGAATTTGAACCAGTCTCAACCAATTTGATGGAAAGGAAGAGGTCTCAACGAAATTAGCTTTACAGCTCCTGTAAGAATAGGAAGCAGAGAGAGAAACCGCATTTATATTTCCATTCAGTGAAAAACTGCAGTGTGAGTTCAGCTTTATTAGACATGAAAAAATCCACAAAGGAAAGGCTTCATTAGTTCTGTTGCTCTGAGCTACCTGTTCATGTAGCGAGAACACTTTCGAGCTATTTAGAGTCATAATATTCATAACCGGTGTGTGAGGCAGCGAGCAGCAAGGCTGTGACAGTAAGTCTGTCTGGATTGCAACTTCTGGGCTGCAGAAGTTCCTGATGTGCACTGAGAATATGGCATTTGCGTTCCAGCTTGGAAATAGGTGAGAGGGGAGTGAGCAGTCAGCCCTTGAGCAGCTCTCGAGCTCCTCCCTGCTCTGTCTGCACTCAAAAAAGTTGGAAAGTGAGTGGCAATGAGGGACAATAACATCATGTGCTAGATCTTTTTAAGAGGTAGCACAGATGGTTTTGTCTTCCACCTAACAGCAGACGAACTGATTTGGTTTCTGAATCATCAATGGGTAGGTGGAAGGATAGACTTCTTAGTGCTGGTTATGTGGCTGGGTCCATGAGCATCACTGGGCATTGCCTTTGAGGAGCTTCTGCCGCCTCTGCTTGCAGGGAGGTCCCTCTTGCTGTAATGCTGTTCAAGGTGTCAGGATTGTTCGTAGGGATAAAAGCAGTACACTTCACTGATGATGTGTTACATGAAGGTAATATACCCACAATGTCTTTTGCATTCATCTGCATCAGTGTATTTAGCAGCCTGGGGCACTTGGCTTTCTTAGTCAGAAAAATGAGAGTTCTGTGAGCGCTGAATTCTCTTCGGTCTTCACATTTTCTCCCTTAAAATGTCAATGTATAGAGTTGGCAGACAGACTTAGCATGGGAAAGGAGCTTCATCTTAGTTTCCTATTTACTTATTGTGCGTTTCTCCCTGGTAATGCACCATAAAACAAATTAAGAACATTCTTAACTGCTTACAGTACAGAAAAAAAGGTGGGGGGGGAAAGGTATCATTTCAAGGAACGTAGTTTTTAAGATTGAGATACAGATGTTTAAAGAGTGTATTGCTGTAGAATTGAGCATTAAGCATTACTGACGGTTTTGGAAATTCTACCTTAAATTGTTGAAAGAGAGGAAACAGGCAGTAGGAGAGAGATTTATATGAAGAATTCATGTATAAACTCATTTCCTTGGTTTTGATTAAATGGTCAAAATAAAATTTTGCCTAGCGTGACCACTTGCTTGCATGAGAAATCACTTTCAGTTGACAGCCCCTTGCAATTCATTATCTAATAAATATCTTTTTATACGACATTACTGTGGAAAAAGTAAGCTCCTGTTAGTAGGAGACTCTCAATTTCTCTCCAGTCCTGCAGAGTGTCCAGGGAAATCAACATTTGCAGTGTATTTATTGCCTGACATTTCCAAGTCCAGTCCAGAACATGTCGTCACTTTATATTCTCTATGAGGAAGTAGGAGAGGAGGCATTTGGGCTCTGACTCCAGCCAGCAGGAAAGCTGTGCAATTCTTGGTTCCTTTTTACAGTTTCCTACTTTGGGTGTAGCACCCTTCATAGTGCAAAAAAAAGGAGGCCAAAATCTGCTGTCTTCAACACCGTAGAGCTGTGTTGATTTTATTTGTGTATGTTTAAAAGGCAAGGCAGAGTTTAGCTCAGCGCTAGAAATTCTGTTTCCCAGGAAAAAAGTCAACAGAAGATGGTATTTGCACACTCAAAAAAAAGCATAGAATTACCACTTACTGTTACCTTATGCTTAATATTTTTTCCCCGAGGATTCCATCATATGACAATGCCAGGTTGAATTACACATCGGACCGTCTGAGCTGGCCTGTCTTCTACTATTTTTACATTGTTTTGTCTTTTTGCTTCTAATTCCTAGAAATTGCAGGAATACTCTTTCATGCCTGAAGGGCCAAACTTTCACACTGTGTACAACCAGCTTAAGTCCTGAACCGTTATACTCTGTTCGTAAAGTACACCCCATCTCATAATTGTGGCGGAAGCCAAGACCCAGGGTGGCTGTTTCCTCCCTTCTGGAACGGGACTGCTTTTGATTCACCAGGGATCTCCCACGTAGCTTTTTATTTCTCAGCCTCATTCCTTCTAACTGGATTTTGACCAGCGCTGAGCTAAGACTTTTGAAGCATTCAAGCAATTCTCTAAGTGTAATCAAGATTCATATAATTCGTGGTCTGATTTTTCTGTGTATCACACCCTAAGGAATTCTTTTCCCCCAGAAAAGATCGTTCCATTTTAATCGCACTTGAGCTTTCTAGATTCGTTTTCAAGCTACACAGATCACATAAGAATAAAGGCAACACTATTGTTCTGGTTCCTGGGGTGCCATTGTAAAAACGCTTTCCCCTGAATATTAAAGGCGCTTTCTGCCAAACTTTGTCTCTTAAAGAGGTAGGCATGAAATAGAAATGCAAGAGTCACAAGACAGTTATTGCAGCCAAGTATTTTATTGACCATAGATATGTGCAGATCTGGGATGTGACAGGTTTTTCCACTTCTTTTACCATTAGGTAGACACATGGAAGTATTATAAAATCAGTGTCTTTAGGTCTTCAAGTCTGTCGTTAGGTCTTCAAGAAAGATTAACTATGCAAAGACTTAATTTACATGTCCTAGCATATAACAAATGGTATAGGTGGTGGTACCCAGTGTGCTTAGTTTTGTGGGTCAAACCTGGACGATGCCACTCAGCTTTTCTCAGATTCATGGTGAAATAACTTATTTGCTCTCCACAAACCTACGCAGGAACGGGATTTTCAGTGGACATCTTTCCTGGGTCTCTGTGAGAAAACCTTCAAGTCTCCAGCATCTGTGAACGTTGTTCTCCACTCCCTAGGAAGAAGAGGTGGCCAGCAACTTCAGGCCATGCTGCTTCCTTCAGCCCTTGCTCCCCGTGATGAAGGGCTGAGGCCATCTTGGAAACCTGCAGAGTGGAAGGAGCTTTCCATGGGTGGGACAGGGAAGGGGGCACAGCCGTTGTCCTCATTTCCCTCCTTCATCCCATCCATTTCCATCAACAGGAGAAATTTAGGAAAATTAATGTAGTATTCCATGCAGAGAAGATATTTAACTTGCAGAGACTTTGTGGTAATGCATTAAGTGAGTTGGCACAGCTGTGCGGGTCCGTTTTGGCAGAATTACTGGGATCTTTTCTTGTCTTGTTTTAAAAAAAACCCAACATTTTCCTGTGCCACCTGTCCTCAGCTCATCCTGAGGGCACTAACAAGGACCTGCAGAAGTGCTCAGAAGATGTCCACTAGCAGTGCCACTTCTGTCTATGATATCCTACAAAAATGCATTCGATTTAATTTATTTGGTTGGGACATCTGTTTTTTGTCTGCTATAACCAATTTCTTTGACTAACCACATCTGGTCTAAGCAATGTGCACTATATTTATGTGGCTACAGCAGTTTCACCCTGGTTCTAAGATTTGCAAGAGTTTGTTCATTTATGAGCAAAAAATGCTCAAAATTCTTTTATTAGCATTGCTGTGGAATGGCTTTTGTTTAGGTTACCTTGATAGATACTCAGACGCTGTATGCCAAGAATTGGCTTTTAACATGAGCCAGACTAGTTCTTTGGCAGCCTTATTTAATTACAGATCCATCCTAAATTTTATTTTGTCCTCATTGGAGAATTCATTTTTGAAGATAGCGGAAAAAGCTCTGGCAGATTTAATGACTTTGTAAAGAGGTGTTCATTTCGACTGGGAGACTTGGCCTCAAGTGATCCTACAGAGACCTCTGTTCTCAGGGCTGAGAATATTTCACTCAATTTCTTTTGCAGATTCCAGAAAGTATCATTGATGTTTGATACTGTGTCAGACTACCCCAATGACAAGCAGGTATTAATACATTTTCCCCCTGAAACAAACTGTCTTGAATGACAAAACTCTGCAGTATGTTTTCCAGTCCCTCTGATACCCAAGTCTCTAGAGTATGGCATAGCGCGGAGGCTGACCTATAACTCTTACGAATACAGTAATACAGCACTGGCGGACATCCAAAATTCATAAACCAGCGAGTGTATTTCCTCACAAATAATATTAATATTTTGAAATACTACCACCTCCTGGCAGTTAGGGGAGAGAATATCCAGACCATTTCTTGGTAAAAACCATTAGTGTCTCATGTTATGAGAAGGCACGCTTTCTGAAGTTAACTTTGAATTTTATGCTCCATTTATTTTCTGCAGGAGCTTTGCTTTCAAAGACCTATTGATATGGATTTCCAATGTGTTCCTGTCAGGGAAAGTGTTGTGTGCTTTTCCTGCTTCATTTTCCATCTTAGTCATTTGTTTTGACAGGTGCCCTCAGTCTTCACTAGTGTCATTGGGAAGAGGTATCCCTTCCATTCCTCCTTTTTCCATTGCCCCCTCCAATACTGGCATAGAATTTTTATAAATACAAAGCAAACCAAGTATTAGCAGGTTATCTTCCTGATTATATTCACCTTTGAGGCTAATAGCGTCAGAATCATTAGTTTACATGCCGATGGCTTCCTTGAAATGCATTCCCAGTGTTTGTTTGACTGCAGACACTCAGTCAAGGACACTGCATTTGTTTACAGTGAAGAAGGAAATGGGGTGATGTTCCCCTCGTGCAAAGACTCCATCCCATCCACTGGATTCCTGAAGGGTATCTGCTCTTCTATAGGCACTTGCTTTGGCACAGACATAAAGCCGTTGCTCTCTTCCTCCCACAAGGGCCTGTGGGGATCACCTGTGCCCTCTGAGTACTCATGACCGAGGTGGACTTCTCTTCTCTGGGAGACAGTGGAAGAAATTCTTTCCCCTTGGTCATTTATTTCAATCTGATATACAAAGGTATTAGATTATCAGCCCTCAGGGAAGGGGAAGATTTCTGCCCCTCAGGTTTCTGATCCTGTGGCCAGAAAGAAGTCCACTCACTGGATGCGCATAAAAATTTGAAGCTGGCAGGAAAAGTTCTTGTTTCATGGGAAAAAATTTATGTATGTTATGTGTTTGTTTGGACTTGAGCGTTTTTGTGGGTTTTTTCCCAAAAAAATATTTCTTGTATAACACTACAAGAAGTTTTTGTATTTATACGTAGTTGGGTTTTATTTTTTCTGCTCTGAACAGCTTTACAGAAATACATGTTAATTTTCTGACCAGGCGTCTCTGTAAATAATTGATTTCCAAACAACTTTTAAATTTCTTACGCTAAGCAAGAAGGCAGACAATGCAAAATGATACTTCATATGTAGAAATTAGAGGGCTCTGCTCAAAAGACTGCGAAGTTGGGTAAGTGTTGTCTGAGTTTGTAAGAAGGTGCTTGAAATACCGAGGCAGCCATATAAAATGGCCATTGTAAAGCTGAAAGTGGAATTCAGGTGTCGTGACTGCGCTCTGCCTGCAATGGCTGTCATTCTCATTGTAATATGATCTGATAGCGCAGTAATTTAGCTGCTTTGAACATTGTGATAGCTTGTTTATTTCATTTTACTTAAGAGTGAATATAATAGTGTCTTCATCAGCTTAAAAATGCGTAGACATTTGCATTAACTTTCAATCCTGCTTAAATGTAAAGATGGTTAATATTTTCTCAGAAAGAGATTGAATAATGACATTTTGATGTTGTGATTATGTGGGCTCTATGAAAGGCGCAGGTCCCCATATAGGTAATCAACAACAAAAGAAAAAGATGTACTCTAGGAAACTAATCATCTTTATTCCTATCTGACAGTGATTAATTTATAGTTGAACAGATGCTACACAACATTAAACTGCAATAAATTCTCTCTTGAACTGCTAGGCCCAGTGAAGGAGACAAATAGAAAGTAAGTATAATAAAAGAGGAATTCAATCTCTTTTGAAATCTATTGGGTGTGAATTTGAGTCACGTGGGAAGTAAGCTGCGAGTTGGCATGGGAAGGTAGCCCAGAAGTATGGATCCTTGAACAAACCTAGCTACCGAACGGCAAAATGGCTTATTGCCATTCTGTGCGGCAGCACGCTGTCGACTTTCTGCATTTTCTTTCGTGAATTTTGAATGAGATGGTGTGCAAGTGCCGCAGTCATATCAAGAGGACGAAGAAAAGAATTATTCCCTTTAGCTCTCCATATCTTAGAACAATTTTTTTTTTAACTTTCCAAGTCCAGAAGGAGAGGAGGAGTGGAACATAATATTTTCCCACTTCACAGTTCCTTCTTTTTCTTTCTTTCCTGGTGGATAGAACCGAGTAGAAAAAACGCCACACTAGTAGCAACCCTTTGGTTTGGATTTGTATCCTCAATACTTTTTTACAGAGGCCTGTGTCTCAAATTCACAAAATTATTTAAATTTTAGCCTATGTTTGCAAATTTCAGGAAAGAATATTCTTGGTGTCCCACCAAGTCTATCCATTTATAGACTGAGGGAAAGGGTAAGGGAGCATATCATGAGAAGGGGGAATGTGTAGATCCGTTGTCTTCAATAGATTATTGGTGATTTTGGCAGGATTTTATTTGGGAAAGGGAGAAGTAAAAGCAATGTAAGTTCTTTGGCTGTGATCCATTGCAATTACCCAACTACATCAAGTCACCTGGGTTATTCGGTTGGATTATGTCAAGGTAAGGAGGCTACATGTTGAAATGCCTGCTTGAACTGGACATGTAGGAGCAGTGGCTTATCATGTAAATTAAAAATAAGCAATTTAAATAGGATATCTGGGACTCCAATTAATGAAGTGCTTATCAGCAATCAGAGGAAGTTTTTTTTAACAGTTACTGTTATTTGCTAGTGGTTACTGACACAAGTCTGGAAAGGCAGATGCTGCATGTGATTCTGCAAAACTGTCTCCATCCACCGGTGGGCACAAGGGCAGGGCGGACAAGAAAGCAGATGGAGCAATTATTTTTTAAGGAAAATAAAGCAGGATGAGACAGAGGTCAACTAACTTAGTCCAGGGGGGTAACCCTGCAAATGGCAAACGCTGCTCTAGGTCATAGAGAGCATGAGCAGTCAAACTTAAAATGGCACCAAAATGCTGCTTGCTGACTTCAGTAGGAATTTGTCTCAAACTGAAGCTCCCTAGTGGTCATTCTTCTCAGCTGCTTTTGTTGCATTTGCCTTTGAGACACAGTGGAGACAAAGCTGTGTTTTATCTACTTTGAGCTCATTAGAAAAGGGGACTGCACATGTGAGTAACTGAGAAGAAAGAAACAAAGAAATGCAGTGCGAGATGGCTCTCAATTAACTGTGCTTGGATAAATGCGTTATTATAGGGAGTAATTTGATGGGCAATACCTGGTGCTCCTGGGTAAATAGAACAAAGGTCCTAAATGTCGTATGCAGTTCCTCTGTTACGTAGCTCGGCCAAACCACTGGGAGACAGGTTGTAGCTCTGAGATGGGGGCAGGTGGAGGAGGGGGTTGTTACCCTTGGGGACTTCCTCTGGCAGAGAGAGAGAAAAGAGGAGACAGGTCGTTTGTTGTCTGCAGCTCATGAAGGGGCTAGCTGTGAGATGGGAAAGTATAACGTGCCTTGAAACCAGCACATATATTGAGTATGATTTATTATTTTTTTTAGTGTCCAGCAGAGTTATAAACTCTAGTTCCAAGGCTTGTATTTGAGAACTGTTTTTGAAGATCCCTCGTAAGGGACCAAGAGGTCAGAGATGCAGTGGTTGGTTGTGAATTATGTTCTCCCACGGGTATCTGGGGGGTTTCTGTCTGTTATTAAGAATGCGAGTGAGCTCATTTTGGTGAGTAGTGGTTGTTTAGTTGCTAAGAGAGCATTTAATGCACTGGATATGATATACTGCACGCAGAACACATGTCCAAGATCCAGAGAATTTAATGGTGTTACTGTGGGGCATTTAGTGGGGTGGTTTCCTGCTAAACTTGCTGACTTCAGCAAAATTGAGGGGGTATGTTTGAGAGTTCAGTGTAAATTTCTTTCAGGGGAAAAACTCCTTTTAGAATAGCCTGAAATTGTTTAATGATTGTTGTATAGGTCACAGCCGAAGGGTTATCCCTTATTTGATCTGCCTTTTATATTAAAACTGGCCTGTTAGCATTTTGTTGGTTTATACAGGCGAAACAGCCAGGAGACGTGGGAGCAAGTGGCGGTTCAGTGTTGAGAGGAAAACTGAAATATAATTGTAAAAATTCTCAACAAAGACATTCACCCATAACCCCCTCCTCCTTTTTTAATAAAACCTTGTCTCTGCCCCTGGGACAAAGGGGAGGCTTACTCTTCTTTTGATAGATTGCTTCTTAGGGCTCGTCCATAAGCGAGATTGCATTATTGAGCCAGCGTAGCAGTTGCTGGCAGTACTCTACTTCATCACTGCCTGCAATTATCAGCAGGTATCACGAAAAGCAGCCGTCCAGAGAAGCTCATAAAAGGGCCAAGAACAATCAGAGAAAAGGCTGAAGAAAATTAATAAACGAAGGCAAAAAAATCCATTTAGTATCAATTTCCTAGTGGACTCGGTCCTTTTTACCCACCGTTTCTGTAACCTTTTTCAGTTCACGCTAAATCTAGTTTTAACATTGCCTAGTGCAGAGAAGCAGGACACAAAGCACAAAGTGACATGCCACCAAGACACCCCTCTATGCCATTATTCAGTAGCTTGGTCACTGAGCATGCACACGGAGATGGTTTGCTTGGTTACCTTTGTTTCCCTTGTCACTAACCCGTGGGACAGTCAGTCAGTGCCTTGTTGAGGGTTACTAAAGTCTCCCAGACACACTTGACAGGCCACACGGTGCAGTTCAATCTGTCCTGCCAATAACCTAGAACAGCATTTGTGGCGAGAGGGGTATGAATGGGAGCATCTCCTGCGCATAGGCAGGGAAGTTGCCCACCTGCACCATTTCACCCATGCGGTTTGGGCAAGATTCGCTGTTTTGGGACAAGTATACCACAGTTGCTGTTGAAACTCATTTTCTGATACAGAAAGGCAATGTAATCACTGTTGATACGTTCCATATGCAGTGATTTGATGTGCAGTTGGTGGTGTTTCCCTTTTCAGACTTAAAGGAGTACTGCGCAACGAAAGGCAAAAGTTTTTAGATGCGTTAAAAATACGTCTAAAAACACCTGCTCTGTAACTAAAAATGTCAAATTAGAAGCAATATGCAAATATGAAAGTAAGCTACTAAACTTGGTTTGGAAAGGTGCAGCATCTGCCCAGTTTCGGGTTCAGTGATAGTTTTCATTACTCTCCTCAAATCCACGGTGAAAGCTTTTTGCATTGTGCTGAGAATATATTTCTTACACAATACTTCTGGTAGTAATTCCTGCCAGCCAAGGATTTATAATCAAATTACATTTGAAAAATGTATTCCTTAAAGTAAGAATAATAAAAAAGATTTTCCATCTACTCTATTCATAGTGCATGGTGGTGAAGCTGTGTAGTCTAATCCAAAGAGCTGACGAAATAAAAGAGAGATAATAATAGATTCACTTTGATTTGTTATAATCTATTACCTGTTTATCTCCTAGAAACACACACTCTCAGGCTGAAGTTTCACAAGTTTAATTTGAATATGCATGCACAGGCCATCTAATGGTCAGCTTTTTGCTATGCTCTATTTAGAAAGCAGGGGGCACTTCATAATATTTTTTCTTTTTTTATCAAAAAAACAAACGTTTGAAAACTCACACGCATCTTCAACAGAAGAGATAACTGTGGTCCCAAAAGAATAGTTCTTTTTAATTCACAGATATGCAAGCTCAACCAACAACAACCAAAAAAATCCCCAGTCTGGAGTTTTCCATGAGGAGTTTTTTTGGGTTGTTTTCATTTAACATTGGAGGAAAGAGAAGAAAGAAAATTTAAAAAATTATTTTCATGTAATTTTATTTTTCCCTGGCTTTGCAAGCACTTATCGCTTTTTTTTTTTCTCCTTTTCTGCTTTGCTATGGAAAATAAGGAAGGAAAACAATTCTTTTAGAAATAAATCTGAAAGTTCTTTATTTTCAGGATTTATCCTCCTGATCTTTTATCACTATAAATAGCAATTGATACACTGTAGTTGTGAACAGCAGAACAAGCTGAGGGAAGAGCGGTGGCACACGTAGAGGGGTGCGGAGACATTCTTTCTTCCGATGATGGAGGGAGGAGTGCGCTGGTGCAGGGGGCGGCAGGCAGGGCTAGAGGGACACCGTGGGGACTCCGGGGCCAGCACTGATGCTTCTCGAGTCCCAGGGTCCCTCAGCAGCAGCTTCCTCTGCTCTTACCATTTGAACTTCCACCTGGCTCCTTGCCAGATCTTGTTTTCTTCAGGCTCTGCCTGACTGGCAGGCAAAGGAGCATCACAGCACCGTCACACCACGAGGGAGGGATGTTCTCCTCTCTTCAGTTCTGGGCACAGAGGGGACACTTTATCAGAGCTTGCTCTGACTGCAAATCTCTAGTGGTTCTTGTGTAAGTCAGTCTGGAATGTCATATATAAAGGTTGTAAATATACAGCTCCCTTTGGAGAGCTGCTGCTTGGTGTTTCAGTTTATATGTGCAATATTTAAATCTGCGCATTTACCAGATTTTTTGAAACTTGTAGCTGTAAGGACATAATCTGAGTATTTTTGCAGTGTCTCGCCTCCAGTGCTGACCGCATCACCCAAAGAATTGCTGTGCTTAGAAATTGGAGGTTGCCTGGTCCTGATCCTTCCTGGAAACAGCGTGCGGGAACAAAGAAACGTTCAAGCTTCGGTTGGTTGTTGCCCACTGAGGACCAGAGGCTCAGGTGCATTCGTCCCAGGGAAAGGAGTAGAGAATATGGTAAAATCAATTGGGTTTAGACGACTGCCCTCCTGAAATCAATGCAAATCTTGCCATTGATTTTTTTGCAGTAGTAGAGTTAGGCTAAAATTAAATGATTTTGAAAAAATTGCAATAAATATGTTTTACAGGAAAAAGGAAAACAGCAGTTTCATAGTAGATATGGTGCTAACAAAAGTTGTTTTGATTTGCTGAGGGCTGGAGGGTGGAAAAGATGAATGGAAGGGAACCCGGTTACTGTGAATACAGGACAGCATTTCATTGCCAAGAACAGTGGTTAGTTTTACCCTGTTTCTCTCTTGTTCTCCCATAAAAAGTGTCACCATAAGGATAGTCCGGGCACAGTTTAGGCCTGAAGTTTAAATACACTTGTAATTATTGAAGTGTGGAGCCAGGGCCTTATCTGGTGCCCATTAGTGTCTCCCCATAGACTTCTGTGGCAGGCAGCAGTGGCAGAGCTCATGCAGACATGTCTGTCCGTGTAAGGACACAGACTGTTCAAAAACTCCTTAGAAAACCTGGGAATAAAAGCTTGTGATGTGCCACTGTTCTAAAGTCAATGAATGGGATGGATCAAGCAAATAAAGACGGGTTACTTTGATGGTAATTGCAGTTACAAAGGGTCATATGGGACCTAATAAATAAAAACCCAAAAGGTGGTAACATAATTCCAGGTAACATTGGTTTATGGAAAGATCTTATCAGACCAACTTGATCCTGGATTTTTGTTGGAATTCACAAAAATTTGATAAAAGTAACTCTGTTAATGCACTTAGACTTCTGTAAAGCATTTGACATAGTGCCAGGTAACATTCTGAGTAAAACCATGTGGGATTATTAAATCAGCACTACCCCTATCCGCTGGATTAAGACTGTCTAAAAGATCAGAAAAACCAAATTGGAAATGAGGAATACACATCTGATGAGGCTGCATAATTTGTACTCATTCCGTGGGGATCTGCATTCAGCCCAGTGCAAGTCAGTACCTGCATCTGGGAAGAAAATATAAAACCATTATCATAGAAGACAACAGAAAAATTAGCATAATGATGAAAAACAAAACAAAAAAACCCGAGGAGGATATTTGAAGACTAGTCATATTTTGCAAATAGGCCACCTGTTTAGCACGCAATAGAAAATTCTGGGAGAGCTGTGTGACTGATGAAAATTTACAGGCATTTTTGTAAATACAAGCACTGCCCTAAAGAAACAGATTTGCTAAATATTGGTTTACCTGCTGAATGGGGAAATGGGCGATGTTTCTGTTGTCTCTGTCTCACTGTATCTGTCTCTTGTCTATCCAGGAGTCAGTTTTTGCTAGCGATTGCTGTACAGGTTTTATTTTACGCATATCTACACTGTAAAAACAGAATTTGTCGGTTAAGGTGTGTTTCTAATCTTGGAAATTACTATGTAGGAACAGGCCTCTGACTGAGGAATCACTTGGCGCAGCATATCACATGAAGTCTGTTTTCTCTGTAGATGTCGATGATAAAAACGTATTTCTGTTAACCTTGCAGGCACGACTCCAAGTTGGGGTCTGTTTTCTGTGCGTGCTGGTGCTGTTGGGTTCTGAGGTTCCCGGTCACTACAGCTGTGCAAGGCCAGGGAAGGCAGTGCCTTTGGTGGTGTCTCTCGGAGAGCCTGCCTAGGCTTGCAGAACATGTGATGGAGGGAAGAGAAGAAAAAGCCTGCTCTTACCGCCCACGCGTTTACAGAGCTTGCGTGTCAACTTCTTGCCGTTATGCTGGGGCCCTTGCTACAGAAACCAGAGGAAGACAGCAGACATAAACCCCAGCAAGAGCAGGTTTACAGCAGCACTTTGAAGCTTGGAGGCCCAGAAAAACATCAGGCTGTAGGCTTTTAACAAACACAGTTCTTCCGTATTTCAATACAAATGCACTTTCTAAAGATTTCTAAAAATCTCATCTTTTCAAGATTGCAAAGCATGGCAAAACACTTGCCAGACTGTGTTTTACGCCCACACCCTCAAACACTTATTTAAATGACAGCTATTAAAATACTCTAAAGGGTCTTCAACCCCCTGGTCCTGTCCAGCTTTCATCAAGTCTAATTTCTCTTTGGTTTTAAGGAGAGCAGCATTTTGGCTTGATATAATCTCTGGTGCGAGGGCAGTTCTTAATACATTTTTAAGATGTATTTTATGTGTGCATTAGTTTGGTTTTAAGCAGTGTCACTTTTAGGAGGTTTTTATTTGCATGAGGTTTATAAACCAAACTCAGTTACAGGCTAGATTTTCCTTATGAGAATAATATCTCTATTTCAAACAGGCAACTTTGCTTGAAGAAACGCTTCCCTGTTATTGAAATGGATGATTGTCATTCTTGGAGAGCTCAGTTGTCAGCATTAGTTACCCACAGCATGGTAGAACTAATGTAAGGAAACTGTCTTTTCCTTATGAATTTATAGATGAGCTATTATTTTATTATAAAAGAATTAATCTGGAATAAGGGGTTAGAATGACTGGCCTCAAAGACTGTCCTTGGAAGCAGTCTAATTTGCTGTCTGCATAGTTATTGGCTGTGTTGTTCTCTGTTTTCAAAACATTATGTGGTTATGCTAAGGCTAGAGATGACATTTGATTTGTCAGAGGCCATTCTTACGTTGGGCTGGATGCCTCAGGTTATGTGGCATTTCCATACGCGTTCAGGGAAAAACCAATATTCTTTGAAAAACATGTCACAAATTGTGTTTTGGCCAAAGTGAAGGAATCCATGAAGACAATGAATCTAGATCCTACATTTTGCATTTAATGCGTATTACATGCATTAAGATGCAGCTGTGTTTTGATGTGAGTGTCAGGAAGGTTAAGAAATATTCATACTTTGGTGAGCTGAGCACAAGTAAAAAACCCTTGTGCTTACATACCCTTAATCTTTTTTTTTTTTTTTTTTTTTTTTTTTAGTCAGGTGCTACACAGAATTGATATATACAATACTAAACGCTTGTGCAGGGCAGGGCCAGGCAGTGTCTGCCCCTTGTCTATCGACATTCTTGGATCCGCTCACCAAAAATCCCCACCAGCAAAGCCAGTAAAGAAAAACCGAATGATTCTGTTCGTAATTTAGTTATGTGGCACGAGGGGGAGCTCAAGGTTCAAATTGCTGCTGAATATTCACAGCATTGTACAGAACATGCCCTAGCCAGACTCGGTGTTTTAAATTGTTCAGTGTATTAGACTTAACTATAAAATTATGATTTCCTAGAATGTAATAGTTTAATCATTGGTTTAATGGAACCAAAGCTACTTGATTTTTTCGGTAACATCTTTGCAAACTGGCTTTTTCCTAGCTGCTGAGTTAATAGGTAGTAATTCATGAGGGTTTTTTTGTAAACCTGCTCAGCTATAAAGATGACATGCAGAGAGTCCCTCTCCACACCAAATGCAGTTTTATAACTTTTGAGAGTCTGTAGGAGGCGATCGCTCCACAAGCCTTAGTAGACACATGAGCTTCAGCAGTAATATTGTGCCACTTAGCTTTTAATGGAAGTACTGGTACTAATCACTCTTCAGCAATAAATGTTTTGTTATTATTTGAAATTATATTAAAATGGAAGTGCAGTTCCTGCCGGGTTACTTTTTGTGATTGGCATGTCAAATCAGCACAGTGAAATGACGGAAAATTACTGCATCGGCTTTTAAATTAGAACTGAAAATTCTTGAGCTTCTTTCCTACCAAAAATCAGGACTTAATAGATATCTAATCGTTATCAGGACTGGTGTGCTTCACTCATTTGCAGTACATTGAAGTTACAGCAGGATGTTTGCAGTGATGTCTGTGTGGTGACTGTGGGAATGTCACAAGCATCCAGGGGAACAGAACCAGCTCCTGTCCCTGTCCCTCTCAGGGTCCCCTGTGCACTGTGGAAGTGGTATTGGTGCTCTGTCATAAAAGCTACTGGTGGATTTATTTGGATTTTGCCAAGCTTACAGATCTATTTGGGATCAGAAATTATCAGAAATTATGGCTTGCTTGCTTTGTAAAGAAATGTGGTAATACACTCCTTTTATATAAAAATGTCATCGGGATCAGGAGTTCAGTAGATAATGACAGCCGTAGGTGTAACTTCTTTTACAGGCTCTGGTCTCACTTTGGTGACTGTGTGTAGCTCCAAGAAGACATGCCAGCCCTTTGAACCCTTGGGTCTGCCTCATGAGGTCTCTTTTGTTGGATAAGAAATTCCTTTTCTGTCTGGTTTTTGGGAAGGCCAGTGAAAAATACACCAGCATAAATAGAGTGTAAATGACAATATATCTCTGGGAGGAAAGGTGGAAACAAGATGTAAACTTAAGTAATCAAATTTCATGCTTGAGGCTACAAGCTGGCATCCATGGCTCACAAAAATATCTTTTGTTTGGTATATGGTGAAAACCTTCATTTTTTTCCTCTGTTGAAGCGTTGGAGGTCAGGCAGTTGCCAGAGGCAGGAATTCAGGGCTAAATGTGCTGGTGAGCTGGTCTTCTCTGGCAATTCCACTGTGGCTCCTGCAGTTGGGAGAAATTACAAATGAGACAGACTAGAGCTGCTGGAGACTAACCATGTAAAGCTGCAACAATAATTTAAGCAACGGCTCCCCCTTCCCCACCCCGCCTCCAAAGCACAGAGTGGGTAAAGTTTTGCTTAATTCTTTATTATTAGGACTTGACTATGCCATTGCATTTCCAGTTCCTGTGTATTTGAGGGCTAACTGAATAGATTTGAAGACAGCTGTGGAAGGAGCAATGAATTTACCTCCTATTTGTAAAAATAAAAACTGGGGGCAGCTTATGGCACACAAGGCTCTAATTATCATTAAACAATGAGGATGCCAATATGAAAGGCTTTTCATTTCCACTCCCACAAGCATACAGCTGTGTGATTAATCACTGCCTCTTATTGAAGATACAGCATTTCTATTCCTGAGGTGCTTCATTTGTGAGCCCAGGTTCCTGCTGGGGGGATTCCATGCTCCCACAGAGTATTTGCAGGTCTGTGTGGTCCCTGCGCTTC
This sequence comes from Dromas ardeola, assembly GCA_013398915.1. Classification (NCBI taxonomy): domain Eukaryota; kingdom Metazoa; phylum Chordata; class Aves; order Charadriiformes; family Dromadidae; genus Dromas; species Dromas ardeola. The sequence goes on along the minus strand of VYZM01014678.1, from coordinate 1,179,136 downwards.
CTTGCAGGAGCTCTGGAGGCGAAGGTTGTGCCTGCTCCATGCAACATGGCCTGGCCTCCGCTATGGTCCCTGCTGGGCCAGCACAGTAGGTGCTACAAGGCGTGCGTCGCTGCCCTGGAACATCTTGGGTCTTTATTTACATCTCAGCCTTCAGAGCCCACACCTGTGGTCGCTATTCAAGTTTGAAGGAAGCGGAGAACAGGTTTTCAGGGAGGCAAGTGGTGACAGGTTTTATGCATAGAAGATATGTGCTCTGCATTTAAAAAAAAAAAAAAAAAGTCTGCATGGAGCAGGTGCAAAATCCTCGAGGTTGGTGTGGTCTCCAGGAGCAGCTTTCAGGCAGGTCTCAGACTCTCAGTGATGTTCAGCCTTTCGCTGCATCTTATATCCACCAAGTACTCAGTGTTTGAGTTGCTGCCCTTGCTGTGCCATCCACGTGTGTTGCAGGCGCTGCTGTTTTTCCGCAGGGAGAACTACTGCTACTACTAAGAGCTGCTTCTTCCACTTCCTTCTCTTGCAAACCTTTTTTCAATAGTGACAAGCAGTTGCCCAACGGCTCCATGATCCCGGTGGCCCCTGAAACAGAGCAAACTGGGGCTGACGCTGCGCTGGGCTGGAGGGATTCTCTCACTGTGGACGGTATCAGCTGTGTCATTGCAGGCTTGTCACAGGCTCCAGCCGCTCTGCTGTGCCCAAGTTTACAATCAAATTGTAATGGTATATGAGTTACGCAGCTTTATGTGGGACAGGTGAAGTAAGCAGGACTTATTGTGTGGCTTTCAGTTGTTTTCTTAAACTAGTTGTTTTCCTTTCAGTCCTTCTTCTCCTTTGATTGATTCATATAGTTTGTAGAAGGGGAAGAGGAGAAAGAGACATGAGATTCTCGTGCCCTCTTAAGACCTCTATATGCCAAATAAAGCGATAAACCAGCATGTGTAAAAATTCACACTGCCCCCTCAGCAAGGCGGTCCTGCAACTGCCTCTTCGTGTACCTCTTGTGCCCAGGGCTGGACTGGTCGTCGGAGGGATGTGTTGTGGTACCTGGTAGGGTTTTCGGTTGGAGCGTTCAGCAGGGCCTCTGGACTGCGGCTGGTGGGAGAGCAGCCTGTCTGAGCGTGGCCGTCTTCCCAGGCTGTTGAAGGTGGGAATGATAGCTCTCGGAAACACGGTACGGACCTCTCTGCTTGGTTCCTCATTATCCTGCACTATAAGCCATGAGCCTGCATTATAACATCATCTTACAGCTCCTGAGTATGCTGTCTCCATCAATAGCTTTTACTTGATGACTGTACTAATGGATTTTATGTATCTCAATAACTGCTTACTAACAAAGGCCCTACTCCTGCAAACAGTATGTATGTCCAGCTTTAAATCCAGGAGTAGTCCTTATTGACTTATGTAGATCCAAGCACAATTGTTTTCATGACTAAGGTGTAAGGTTTCCAGTCTGCAGCCAGTCCGCTAGTGTGGAAACCCACCTCTCTGCAAAAGCGGGCAACTTTGTGAAGGAGAAAGAGGGTCACCTGGGAAACCAGTCTCTGGCCACGAGGTGGCCAAAGACATGGCTGCACATGGGCAAAGAAACACAGCCTACTCTGTTCATAGCTCTAGCTCAGAGTTTGGAGTTTCTTTTGATGCATGCTTTGTAAGTAGGACAGATGTCTGCATCCTGATGGTGTGACCACCCTGTCATGTCTCTCACAAGGGACTCGGTTCTGTTTCTACAGGTTCCAGACTCCTACATTCTAGAGCAGTGGCATTAAGCCACAGGCTTTGATTGCCTAACAAATTCGGACTGGGCTAAGCTAATCATCCAATAATTTCTAATAGTTTTATGTCTTACCTTTTCATGTAGATCATGTATTGCTCTATTCAAGATGAAAACTAATAAAACATTGATTGAATGTTTTGTCCCTAAGCAATTTGCTGTGTTTGCACCATTTGCCAGAGGGAGAGCTGTCGTTAGAGTTTCAGAGATCCTTTTGAGAAATAGATTAGAGATCATTATTGCTGAGCATAACTGTCTACATGGAGGCTATTAGTTTTTGATAATAATTACTCTTGTGTCAAGGCAAGATCCAAACAGGAGCTTGTAAGTGTATGTTAAACTATACAGACACATTGGAATATCTTGTACATCTCAGGAATTAATGGACATTTTTGGTTTAAAAACAAAAAATCAGGGGAAATACTTTATTTTTGGACAAATTGGTCTCTGGGTTTTTTTGGTTAATTTTGCTATGGTAAAAAGAGGTGATTCATCTAAAATGCAAGCAATAAATTACTCCCCCCGCACCCTTTTTTTTATTAGTTTTAATCCTATTTAAAAGCCTTTTCTCATTAATTGTTCTTTAAACTGCAATCTCAAAGTAGAGGATTCAAATGTTTAATAAATGTCTGCAGAAAATATTTTGCCATTCCTGATAGGAAACTCTTAATTTCAAATTAGTAAAACAACAGAACTTGGTTCATAGCTTTTCTGCCCGGTTGCTTTGGTAAAAGATTTTCTGTGCACTGGTAGGAAATGACAGTCAGCGCTTCATCCTTCTCTTGCTTCTCTCGCCTTTTTCCAGCAGAACTTTCAAAGCCGGTGGATTTGTGCATGAAGTAATTTCTCTCTCTTCTGCAAATCACAGCAGAACAGATTCAGACATCATTTCTTGTTCAGATTTTAAGACAGTCGTTAACTGGGGAAAACGTTTCAATTAATGATGACAAACTTATAAGACTCTCTGGCTGCTATCTGAACAGAGTATTTTTGTGTTCACTGTCACATCAAGGCCTTGTGCAGGATAATGTTCACAGACAAGATTTTTTTTCCAGCCGGATATTCCTCAGATCTGAATATTGACTGTGGGTGTAGTCGTCCTCACTGTAAGTTTTCCAGCTGCCTTAAATTGTCTGTGCGTGATCCAAAGCTTCTTGCAGTCTGTGAAAAAGCTTGGAAGGGTTTAAGTCTGACCCTGTTACATTAGCTTTATGTCATTAATTAAGAGCATAGTAGAGGGTGAGAAAGGGAGTGAGAGGACGTGGTCCCTCCACGGTTGGGCTGGAGGTTTTGCGTGGTGGGGGTGACTGATCCGGGCCTGCCGTCTGCTGCTGCACAGCCGCACTTCACAAACACACCCGCTGAAGCTGTGGGCTGCGCTCAGCAAGAAGCAGGAGCCTGCCCAGGGCCAGCCAGCCCAGGGCCAGCCTGCCCAGCAGCGTCCGCTTTCCAGCTGCTGTGGGCAACATGCCTGGTGGTCCTGCCTGGGAGCCTGTGGCTCTTGTGCCCTGCTGGCTGCCTCTTGGTCTCTGATGCTGGGCTTGACCTAGGAAGTTGCAATGGGCCTGAGAAAGAGCTCAAGGAAAGATAGATATCCCTCTGCCTGCGCCGTGCTGCTGCAAGTGTGATCAGGAGTGGTAAGATTGGTTTCGACTTGTTACAGGGAAGAGAGGATTGGGTTCGCGCCTGTTCAGGGAGCAGTGTGGGACTCTATCCCTTCTTTGTGCTGGATCTATGGCAGGGCACATGGCAGGAGGTACAGACAGACTGCAAAAGCCCCTGGGTTCCTGCAAAAAAGGAAGTGTCAGAGATGACTGTCCCTGCTGTCACTTGCTGCTGCTCCATCTCCCTTTGCAGGAGCTACAGGCTGGGCTCGTGCCACCTTGGAGAGTCAGGAGGTAGTGTTAAACGGGACAGCTTCCCACAGGTCAGACCCTCTGGTGCCGCGGCAACCCAGTACCGTCTCCATCACCTCCTTCTGCTCAGCCCTGTCCCTTTTTAGCCTACACCCTGCTTATAGGAACTCCGTGCTCTGAAGGGGACAGAAGTTCTCTTTTTCCCTGATAAAAGGTGCCAGCCCCACCAGCAGTCAGCCTGCCTGAAACTTCCCAAGCAAGAACGCACTTTCTGTCATTGCTTGCAGCTGTCCTCGCAGAAGTGTTCGCGTGGTGCGCTGAATAACCAGTGAGCACTGCACACACTCAGATGTTGAAGAATTTAAGCCCATGACCTCAGAATGAACAACTGTCCATCACCAGTGTCCTTGTGCTGTCCTTGCCTTCTTACTCAAGAGAGAAATGAAGTAGCCGACAGTACTAACTGCAAAGTTTTTTCACATGCTGAAACCTATCTCTAACACATGTTTGTGGGCTGGTTTTCGTGACTAGTGCCTGTTCCATCTGCCATCGGAGTCATAGTAGTACCAGGCCAACCCGCCCCTTCGTAACGTTCTTCAGGATACCTCGAAGATGAATGATGCTATAGACAACTGAAGCCTATTCAGATACTATTGTAAATGTTGAAATGTCACTTGCTTTCTTTTTTTTTAAACATCGTTACATCATTTATTCTTCCGTCTATTATTTGTTTTTTCCTTCGTCCTTGCCATTAATCATCATAATATTTTTAGCACAAAGATAACAAGTGGAGCTTTGTAGCCGATAGCTGTGCTACAACAAACTGCCTGCTATTCTCTCATTCCTTTTGTCTTGTGTTCAAAATGACTTTGGTTCTCTGTGTTCTTTAATATCGTACACATCTGGGGGGGGGGCAAAAACAAAAAAGAATCTTCCTGTCTGTCTTCTTTTCTTTTTTTTTTTTCTCATTTTAGCAGGAAAACCGAGTCAGTCCTTTTGTCATTTTTTTCCCTGCTATTTGTAGGCCTCTCCTTATGGCTGAGCACAGGCAGGTAGGTATTTCCCATGCTCAGGGGTGTCAGCTCCAGCATGCGCGGTGAGCAAAAGGTCTCTGCGTCAGGAAAAAATACACAGGGCAGGGCAGCTGATGAGCTTGAGGAAAGATCTCTGTGCCTGCTTGGCCCATGACAGCCACTTGAAAATATCAGCTCCTTTTTTAACTGAGGGTGGTCACACTCAAGCTCTGAAGTGCTTTGTGTTACGCCTTACACCCATAGGAAAAATAAAATGCTGCTCCATAGGTCCTGACCTCTTTGCCTTACTATGAGAAGTGCTGAGGCTGTGCAGTGAAGTCCTCACGCATGTTCTCTGGGGAGCATTCATTAGAAGGCAGCTTGCCGAGTCCTCCAGTGGGCGAGTGAGGATTCACCTTGCCTTAGCCATGCCAGCCTAGCTCCTGGGTATGTCCTGACCATGTTCAAGTGTCTCCTTGGCCTTGTGCTGGGAGTGCAACAATGGAGACTGCATCTTGATCCTTCCAAGATGCCAAGAGTGCCGAAAAGAAACTCCCAAGTGAGCCTTTGTACCCGGAGGCAAGTATTTCAGCAGTGTAATTGGTGACAGACCGATTGGATCAGTATGCCTTTATCGAGGAGGGTGGAAGAAACACCTGTTTGTTCCTATTCTTATAAACCAGGGAGGATCAAGAAGGATGCAGTGGGTGGGCGATTGTGGGAGATCAGCATTTGATTCCTTGCTCATTAGCATCGTCCAAGTATGAATCAAAGTTGTTTGGGCCCAGATGATCAATGGGAACTGGATGGAACAGGGTCCTTCTAGAATCTCTGTTTAGGGCACCATAACTTCATCCACTAAACATAAATTGAGAATAGTAGCATGTTATTATTAAACAGATTATTTGCAATGTTATTACAAGCAAAAAAACCGTCAGGTCAACTTGGGCTTTACGTAGATGAGAGCTGCGTGAGAGTTCCTGCAGTCACAGCAGCATCGGTTACTTGTTTGAGTACATTTCAGTTGCATCTGCTAAAAGCCCTGCTGGGTTTATTTCTGTCTATGTTACATTACTCCGTCTGTTTATTTTTCTGCTTCCGGTGTCTACACCTTCTAACTAGAAAGTGAAAAACTCATGTTTGTGAGTGTACTATATGTATATGTGGGATGTGAGTGTCATTTGGTTTATGTGTTTTTAGTGAGTCTCATGATCTGCTTTGTGTTTGCTTGCTTGGGGATTTTACAGCGAGTATTTTTACTGTATCTAACACAAAGGTGTTAGAGCTCTTGTTGGGACATAAGGGAAGGGAATCTGTGCAACAGAAATCAAAACTCTAAGAGGAAACATGCTACTGACTTGCAAGTATATCAGAAGTAGTTACTCTACCCACTTAACTATCATCCAGCTTAGAAGTAACTACCAAGACCGAGATCATGCTTCACATGATTGAACTGGGTTTCTCCGGGATGAGCCTCTGTGACACTTGGAGTTTCAAGAGGAGGGCATTTACAGCAGGACAAAAAGGATTCCCTGTCCTTATTTTTCTTCTTAGGTTTCTTTCTGCACAATATTTTGTGGCATATGTATTTGTGTTTAAGTGTTCTTTCCCCTAACAATTTGGTCCTTGATGTAGTTGATCCTGCAGTGAACGTGTGTTGAATTTGTGTTGCTGTTTGTGTCTGCGGCAACAAAGTATAAAATCATGAACTCTGGATTGTGACCTTACTGCACAATCAAGTGGGAGAGACGCTAGATTGTGGAAGGGAACTGTTTTAACCAGTCATAAATCTTCAACAGTATTAGCAGAAGAAATGAACGGTATAGGTCAAGTAAATTGATTTTTGTATAAATATTCTCTTTTTCAAATTTGTGATGACAGCAAAATCTTTCTACATTTGACCTCTCTTCTAGCGCAGTTATTTTTGTGAGAAGTACCAGACACTCAACCAAGGAAAACAGTGCTTTCTATTGAACGACAAAAACGTGAATTAAGGCTGCTCAGTTTCCCACATGACTCTCGAGCTCTTCAGCCTTGACCTGGGTGAACGCTTCTCTTGGACAAGTGCTAAGACATTTTAATTTCCGTAACTAGACCATACTTGCTCTCTAGTAATACTAGCATTTTCTGCAGTGTTTTAAAGAGTGATAAAAATGCTGATTTTTGCTAGATACTGAACTACTGCATCAAACATTTAGTTAGATACAAGCTAGCAACAGATTAAAACTGCTGCCTGCCTAAACTGTTTCCAAACCGTGAAGCTGGCACTGCAAAACTCCGTGTTCAAAACATCTCCCTGTGGTACTTGTATGGCAGAGGCTTTGGTGTATCTGCAAGGAATTCTAGCAATAAGGGTGCCTAGAGGATAACGGTAATTAACCTAAGCCTGATCCAGGCTAGCCCGTAGCTGTCAACCAGTGGCGGCAGAATGTGCTGAGTGCATTTTGGCTGTTGGTGTTTTACTGTTAGGGGAACAATAAATGTTGATTGTCCTGATCTGCGCCAATTAAGCAATGGCAAAAGGAAGGAGTTGGGTGAAATCTGTAAGTCTGTTGGTGAGCTGAACAGGTAGCTCATAGCTTCTGCAGTGAAATGCTGCCTCCTCTATAAGGAATAAAACTTTGGTGCTTTGGAATGATGAATTCAGCTGTCTTGCTGGTGGAAAAGATTAAGCAAAAGGGAAGGACTTTAAGAACTCTGAGTCAGGAGATTTGGAAGTCTTAGTGTCTGATCTCTTTCTATACAGCATTAAGGCCTCCTATTTACTTTTTACTTATATGAAATTTAACATCACCATCTTACTGATGAAGTTATTAACCCAGAAATAGGAATAGATTGGAACTGTGTACCTCACACTCCTGCAGCCCAGAAAGGGTCAATAACTCTTCCATCTGTGGCTAAAGGACCAAGCACCTGCTATAAGATATTAAGACCTGAGCAGAAGTGAAGGCAGTGGAGCAGGTAAGAATTGCCTTGAATAGCTCTGCGCAAATATATTGGAAAAACTGTATGAGGGAACAAAATCGAATGTGTGTGCGTTAGTGCGTGTTTAGAATACATAATGGTCAGAGACATCCCTAAGGAGCCAAAATAGCCAGGGGAAGTGACAGGAGTTCAGAAAGTGTAAATCTCAGCTGTGTTATACTTGAGCCTGGAAGAGAGAATCGGCCTGGACTACCCAAACGCCTCCTTCACATGAGACGGGAAGGACTGCCGTATGCGATCTACTTCCTGTGTCCAGTAAATACCAGCAAAGTGCATCTTTCTGTTAAAGGGCACCAGCTTTAGCAGAAGTTGATGGCTTTGTCAACATTGCAATACATGCAGGTATTGAGGGAGGAGTGACGGTGGGTGGTGAGTCACCTTAAAGAGTAGCCTGAGAAGGAGACAAGCTGACATGGGAGCGAAGAATAGGGTTTCGAATAAAGTAAGCAAAGCTGGATACATGTTGGCATAATCAGCAGGGTAGATAAAGGGACATGGAGATAAGTATGGGGGGGTCAAAGTTGTGGAAAGCATTAAAAATGGAGACAAGAAACTTGAAATTGCTGTAGGAGCAGTGATATTCAACAGCAGTTGTGCTGCGCTGTTATGCTCACAGTAGTTTTGGTTGTGGAAGTCACGCACACGCACAGGGTACTCATCCAGGGCTGTCTTGGCAGGAGCTGTAGCTGCCATGAGATTGGGGGCGGTGGGGGGGGCGAGGCCAGAGGCCTTAAGCCAAGACCGTTTGAGGGCAGAGTTCAGGACCCGAGTTGAGTTCATACAGAGCTGCAGTTCATGTATTCATTATTGTCAGCTGTTCATTAATCTCCCCCGTGTATCTGAGTGTATTTGGAGAAACTGACTTCTGAGGAAAGGTGGAATTTTGACCTCCTAGCATGAAACTATTTTTGTTATGGTTTGTTTTGCTTTGCTTTTAATGAGCCACAGGCAAGGTCTTCTCCCTGTGACATATGTCTGATACTGTGCAAATTAGGACATTCCTCATTTTGCTTCATAAAAATTTCTACGCTGGGATCATAGAATATCCTTTTGTATACCCATGGTCATATGTCAAGCCTAATTTTTAAGTATTGGCAACCAGGGTTTTCAGAAAGGGAATAGGATCCTTGCTGCCTTGGCCTGCCAAAAGTCCTGTCAATCAAATATTGTGAGCCCTTGCTTGATACTCATTCTTTCTCCACTGCTGTGAAGTTTATTGCTAGTCTGCTTTTATTTTCTCTTCTAAGAGTTCAAGTCTTCTCCTCTCTTGAGACTGTATTTTCTGCTGGGTCAGTCCTGTTTTCCACTGGTATCTTCCATCTGGCAGGTTAAAAATCAGACTGTCATATGTTTCCATTTGTTTTCCGCAGCCTTCAGAACAGGGTGCAAGCTGCCAGTCTCCGAGAGGTGCAGAATCAGATTCTCCATCAGGATTTAGCTCAGCCCGGTTCTCCTGTTTGTGCTTGAGAGTGCTCTCCCCCAGTTTAGGAGTTACTGAGAAAAAGGTGTTCCAGATTAGCTTTTTCCCCTAGGAACGGCCACAGATGTTTTCTTTGATAGGTATATACTGTTTGTTTATTGTTCTATTTTCTGTTCTGTTTCTCAAATTCATTTAATGGGGAACGGTCTTTATGCTGCCAGTTCTTACTTAGGTTATCAGCTTTTGGGTTTGTATCATTTTCATTGCTCATTATATTCACTTTGATGGGGATAGAGGTATCGTTTGCATGTCCTGTAGAGTTTATTCCTCTTCAAACTGAAGAACTTTCCTATCTGATGTTATTCCAGGCAAGTACTTCCCTTAACTTAATAAAGACTGTCCAATTAACTTCTACAAATTTCTTTGGTGCTTTCAGTGTGCCTTGAAGGTAGTATTAACTTTTCACAGACCTAGGAAAAGAATGTGGGCTGCTTCACCTACAATCCATAATAACTTTTTTTACAACACGTTTCAAGCGTTTTACAAGTATTCTTTGAAGCTTGAGTCAGTAAATTTTCAGCATGATTCTGGAAAAAGTGATGAACCCATCTTTTTTTGATGGTAAGATCTTTTACATGTACATTCCTTCGCTGAGTTGCTTCTCACTGTGGTTTTCAGCGTGTTCGTGGGGTGGCATTTTCCAGTCACTTGAAGCCTTCTGGTAACTTGGTTTTGTACCTGCAGTCTTAAAATTGCCTTTATAATCTAGACTGCAGCAGGTCTTTTTTAGCCCTGTAGAAGTGGAGAAAGACCATTACAAATGCTGTGTGGCGTGATTTGTTGAGGAATTATCCCATTAGCACACTGTATTTGTCTCATCGTTGCTCATAATTACTAATAAACAAGATTATTTGTGAAACTTCCACTGAAGCCTGTTAGAATGGTTCTGGCAGGGACGGTATTCACATCGTGTCAGTTCTGCTTCACAAAATCTTCAGGGCAGCTAAACTCATTATGTGCTAGACTTGAGCTTTCTTGTAGTCTGTTGGCAGTTATTTAATCATTTCAAGATGAACTCTTTACATAGGTATTTTTAAACAGATAAATCTTTCTCTTGGAGAATATTGCTCCAGTTGTGCTCAGCTGATCATTTAAACACGTGAAAATTGTTTTCTTTGTGCACAAAGGCTCTGATTTTCATGTGATGTGTCCAGATTTCGCCCTAATATGACTCCACTGACTTCAGTAGGATTGCTCCTGCTGTACACAGGCATAAATTACATGTTTTTTCCTTAAAAGCAAACAAAAGGCCCCACTGGTTTTCAGGTTACCCAAGAAGTTATGTGACTTCCAACACTCACACGGAAGCCTGCAGTCCTGCATGCAAGGGCTTGAAAACATCTGGAGCTTTCAAGATTTCTCAACACGTGCCCTTGCACAGTGTCGTTTGCAGGATGTTTGTTAGAGGACACCTTTCTCAGCTGCTCCTACTGCAGTTCTGCTGTGAGTCGAGACCTGAGTGAAACCTTTCCTATAAACAAGGCATATATAACCATTTAAATTAATGGAGCTAATGGATCAGGCCAACTGAATAAATGTTACCGTCATGAAATCATCCAAGATTTAATTCTACAAAGCACTTACACACTGAATATTCAAGTTGGGTAGATGAAGAGAAACTGAATTATAAGAGAAAACCAAAATCTGCCAGTTTTGGCAGATTTCCCTCATGGTTGCTGATTATCTAACAGTAAATTTATCAAGATTCTTTTATTTAATTTTTTTTTTTTTAAAGAAACTGTTTATTGTGGCAGCAAAGTGAAAGAGCATTTAGTTCCTAGAGAACAGTACTGGTCATGGATTGATCATTCCTTTCTTTGAGACCGCTCAGCCTGGATGCTCAATGACTATAATCCAGGTTTGGTAAGCTGTAACAGAAATGAAGGTATGATAGAAGCCATTTCTCTGAATAGTGCTATTGTGGGAATCGCTCAGAGATAAAGCACAATCTCTCTGTTGGTCAGTTGTAACGACAAGGATTGGAAGGAGGTGGAGGGGACTCCCTCGCTGCCGGTCTCATCATGTGGAGCAGCTGAGGGACAGCTGAGTCAAAGGAGAATCCTGTGCTGGCTGACTCTTCCTCCTGGAGAATTACATTTAAGCATCAACAACACTTCAGGAAAACGGCATTTGCTTTGCTTCCTGGAAGTTACTTATTGAGTGACAAGCAACTATGATAACCAGGCAAGGCATATACAATTGCCAGATATTCTGCTTGTTCTTTCCATTTTGCAAAGAAGTGGGCAGAAGGGTTAATCAGATCAAAGCTGATAATCTTGATGAATTATTTCAAATTCTGCACCCATATGGTTTTTTTTCACTGCTCTTACTGGTCAGTGCATATCTCTGTATTCCTTGAACTGGGAGAAAATCATTCCTTGCAGAGCCCTGTAGGTCAGAGTGCTGCATACGCCAAGGGCTGCATCTAAAAACTACAAGGGAAATGTCCAACAATTATTAATTTGGAGACACAACAGGCTGATGTAGATCAGCAGTGGATTCACATAATTGAATTTCAGGCAAACCATTCCAGCCCAAGGGTCAAATTATGAATAAATATATGACAAAACACACCATCTGGTGAACCATGCCTAATGTAACTGAATTAATTGTTCAGTGGATCTCAAGGCCAGTTAAATAGCTTATCCGTATTTCTCATTGCTTCCTTCTAAATGACACATTCAAAGCTTTTCCCTTCCTTCTCCCCCTCTAACCCTTTAACCTCTGAGTCATTTAGTGGTGGTGGGTGGTGTCTGCTCTGACAGTGTGTTGAGTATATTGCTGAAATAAACAGGCCACTTCAGAATTTTTTTTAGCAAATGAGAGCTTGCAGTCAGTGACTGACTTTCAAACATATGGGCCTAAAAAGACCTAATTTTAATTCATTGTAGTTGTTATTTGCATAGAGCTTTCTACTTCTGGGTGGTTTTACAGGCAACATATCTTGAGGATTGCTTCTTGTTTAAGAAGTTATGCGCAAAGATGAAAAAAGCAGAGCTGGATGTGAAATGATCGTTGTAAAATCTAGCTTTGTCTCAATGCTTTTGTGATTTTTGTTGGTTATAAAATCAGTGGCTTGCTTTAGATTTCTGTGGCTTTAGCAGGCTGCTGGGACAGCTGTTGATTTTTAAAAGGCTGAGAAAACATTTTTTTATAGGTGGTCCAGTCTGCAGATTTTTTCTGTTCGGGGGAGAGGGGCTGGTTTTTTACAGAATGGTTTCTGCATTTGTACAGAAAATAGGACAGTCACATTTTTATAACATCAATAAATGGTTTCATCTGACTTTTAGAAACAGTAGAGTCTCAGTCAGAAAGAGTTTGAGCTTGTTAGCATGTCTTAGAAAGGTATTGCTGGCTTAGGCCTTGTTGATTATGGCAGAATTATTCAACCAATTCCAACAAAAATTATCAAAAATACATGGCAGGTTATGAGAAATACTTCTGGTTCAAAATTGTTGCCTTGGTGATGTGCAGTGTTTAATTACATTTTTTAAAAGTGGTTAACAAATTTGTACCCAGTGTATTTTGTTCTTATTTTATATACATGGCAAATCTCAAGGTTGTATGACAAATTATTTCATCAAAAGCAATTTCTGTCCTGTAGAGATGTTTATGGCAGTTCATGGATTCCTGTGAACTGAATGTGAAGCTCAGATTTTCAGGTTTGCCTTGTGATGCTAGATGTCCCATTTCTCTCACTATTAAATAAGAATTTTGATGCCTTGTAAGCAGCTGTGTCGGGCCAAATACTCAAGTGGAGAAAACAGAACTAAAATTAAGAGAATTGCATTCAGATGAAGTTCAGGTGCCAGGTATCCTGGATTTCTAGCATAGATAATTCTGAAATGCTCCGTGCGTGTTACAAAGCGTGTGAAGTGCGGTGTGGTGGCTTGCTCTGTAGCTCTCTGGTGAGGACACGCGCTGGAGCTGACTTTATTCAGGAAAAGGACAGGCCATTAGCCACCCGATCAAAGCACTGGGGTGCTTAGTGGCTGATAGTGGCACAACTCAAGGTAATAGCACCCCGAGGAATATGGAGTAATGGAAATAGTCTCCCAGCTGGAGCTTGATCAATAACGCTTGGAAAAGCTGCCTATAAGAGCTTTATCTGCCGCTTGTGTCCTGACTGGTACGGGCTCTTGCAGGGAGGAGGAAAGGAAGTGGTGTGAGAACAGCACCCTGTTTCTTGGGCTTTTGTGGCTAAATATCACTGCTAGGTAGATCTGTCCCTAATGCAGCTCCTGCGGTTGTTTGTCTGGAATTTGAAGTGATTTCTATTTTATATGTTCTTTTTAAAGTATTGAACTATCTAAAAAAGCACATTTGTCTTTGAGGGAATTCTGTACCTTGATCCCTTTTCATATTAGGAGTTAAAAAGAAAACATTTCAGAATAGTATCTGGCTTTATTTTAAAATAAGTGTTTAGACTAAAATATCTTAATTTATCTATATTTACATAGATAAATGCGTGCCTGCAGTTGAAATGTGTGTAAACAGCTTTTCACTTTTTACCTTTTTTTAAACTCGCGATGAGCTGTTAGCTAAGATCTAAAATAATTGATACTGTTCTGCTGAGATATTGTAAAGCTGGTTTTGGGGGTGGGGGTTGTTTTTTACGATACGTTTTTGTTTATATTTTAAAATATCATAGCTTTGGCCAAGCAATCAGTGGAATAGCACTGGCATGAGACTTGAGGTCTGGATGGAGATTCTGTTTGCACGTGCTGTTCCTTGGGGCCCAATGCAACAGTTACTTTCAGGATTGCTCCAGTGACGATATTTTAATACGACTTTCCTGGACATTCCTGCTGACATTTCTGGATTTGGTATGAAAAAAGTACTAGAGCTGTAACCAGCATTAACAATTCTCTACTATAATATTTCAGTTAAATTGCAGGTTATTAAATAAAGGAAGCCAATTTCTGATCTTACTTAATGTACATTTCCAGTAATTCAGGATCTGATGTCAACAAAAAAAATGTTTTAGATAGTGCAAAGAAGTGAAGTAATCGGATTATCTTTCAGGAAATGTATAGTGTTTATTTCAAAGTATTTTAGCTTGATACAGAGCTAGTAGAAGGATTCACAGTTTATACAGTAGTAGTTTGAGTCAGATGGATGTAATGTCTTTTTCTTATACGGTCTTTGTTTCTCGCCTTGGCTTGGAGGAATTTATTCCTTCTCGCTGGCTGTGCAATTCTCCATCAGTTCTCTGCCTTGTCTCCTTCTCCTTGAGAGGTGTAGCCCACCTTCTCTGAACTCACCATTTTTTAGTTCATCTGAGTCTTTCTGGGCTTGGGTTTGTCCTAGAAGTGATCTCTCAATAAGAACACAGAGGACAAGCGAAGCTTATAGGTTATTACGGGGAAACTCAAGAGTTGATTTTGTTGTCCTCTGCAAGTAAGTCTTTTGCCTCTTTTTACATCAGCTTTTTACACCCTTCATTTGGCAGATCACATCTATTTCACTACTGACAAAGGTCTGTAGTTGGTTTTCTGGACATTGCCAGTCATGAGGGTCATGTTCCAAACCGTAGCGGGGCCAACTCTTGTGTGCTGGAGCCTCGCGTTAGCAGTCAGATGTAGTTGTTAGGGACTGCCTTACTGAAGCTATGCTAGACCAAGGAGATAAGGAAATGATGCAGGAGTCACACAAATCATTCCTGACATCTGAAATTTAGGTAATCTCCATTATGAATCTCATTAAAAGCAATTTGGGCAACAAAAATATTTGTGCGTAATTTATGCATATCTCTAGAGCTTTAAAAAGTGAGTCCTTAAACATGGATGGAGCTTTCAGGATGTAAGTATTCCCTTTGTCTCAGTGGACTGTGAACTCATCCGTACCAAATGGTCCTATTTTCCTGATAGTGATGAATGTAAAATAGGGTATGTATTTAGCAACAGCAGTATATATGAGTTGACTGAGATTGACTTTCCACGTTTTGGATCCCTTTGAGGACTCTGGTGTTAATGTTGCTGCTGCTGTTGTCCCTGAATTGGTCATGTTTATGCAAACTCCATGCAGTGCTGTAGGTTTTTAATACCACTTAGAGGCATTTAATGGAGGCTTGTGATTCACAGGGAAAAAAACCAGTGTCGTTTGCCAAAAAAAACCCAACCCAGCCAACCCAGAGGGGAAGCAATTTTGCGTTCTTTATCCTGGATTATAATGACATAAGCCTCTGGAGAAATTCCGATAGCTCTAACCAGAGGTTGAATGGAGAGAGTCAAGAGCAATGAAAAAGAAAACCCTCGCTTTTTGCTGCTGTTGATGAGTTTCTGATCAGGCAAAGCGCAATGCACACAGAAAATTGCTGAACAGACTGGTGGAGGCCATGAGCTAACCCATTAAATTAAATTTCTCCTGTATTGCAACTAGATGATCTCCAAAACCTGTGGGAAGTGTCCCTGTACATCTACAGTGGGTAACCACGTGTTTTCACAGGGTGAATAAGGATGAGCATTCAGCAAATAGTATGATTTGTGAATAAAGGTAAAGCTAAAGGCAGGTAAGGTGCAGCAGTGTTCCTATATTGTCCAAATGAATTGAAGCGGCTTGATATGATCTAT
This sequence comes from Dromas ardeola, assembly GCA_013398915.1. NCBI lineage: Eukaryota > Metazoa > Chordata > Aves > Charadriiformes > Dromadidae > Dromas > Dromas ardeola. Next base: position 1,163,462 of record VYZM01014678.1, on the reverse strand, counting down.
ACCAGTCTTGACTTCAAAATAACACTTTAGCTGGGCCCTTCCTGGGCACATGGGTCCAGCTGTCTGAGTCTGCTTGCAAGATGTGAACCTGAGCATCGTTTTGCACACGCCATTGCATTGTGGAAGTTTACATTTCCAGATTAGTTTATGCTTGTATGAGTTATGCATCAAGAAAAATTAGAACATTACCTTTAAAAGGCTCAGTGAACACAAAAAACACAAACTCACTGAAAAAGATTTGCCCTAATATTTGTCCTCTAGATACTATCTGGCTATTAGTGAAAAACATGATTTTTCTCAATTCTTTGTTCTAAACCATTTGTGGTTAGTTGGGTTTTTTTTTTCTTGAGAAGTGAAATTTATTGAGTTTCCCGAAAAAGTAGACCATTTTCAGTTTTTAAGCTAAATGTTTCACAGCAGTGTACTACAATATGCTTTGCCAGAAGTTTGCAGAAAATTTATTGTTCATCCTAAATGAAATTAAGATAGGACAAATATATTTGGAGAGGAGGGTCTTCCCCCGACGCATTCTGTTGCCTTTCCACAACAGGATTTGGTCACTTTTTTCTACTTTGAAGTGCTATCCTCAGTTTCAGCACAAATTGGTTTACAGTGAAGAAGTCACTGATAGCAGGACATCTAGGATCTCAAAGTATGTAGGTATGATCAGAGTGAAAGGTGTGGCAGGATGTTTGCCTTGACGTTTCAGTCCAAAGGAGCACAGCCAATCACTACCTCGCTTCGAGGTTAAAGATACCAACAAGGTGTCTTAATGACATCCTCCCAGGCATGTGTGTGACTCTAAGAGAGTTTGGTTTGGGAAGAGTCTCTTGTGAAGTTAGTAACTTGTCATGCAAATATCCATGATCAATGAGTGTCACAAAATGAGAGTGGCTACATACAACCTTCAAAAGCCTGACTTGACAAAAAAGGCATGGTGGGGAGCACTGGTAGAACAGCAGGTGCTGCTTTACCACGTCTCTAGATAGTTTGGTTATAAACTGCTAGTTTAGCAAGAGAAGGCCAATCTCCCACTTTGATTAAGAATCCTTTCAAAATCAGACTGCTCTTTCATTGGATTTTACTTCAATCTCAATATTTAGTTTCTGTCTTAAATTCCCTGGGTTTCTGTAATTATGAAAGACGGATTTTTTGGAAGCAGCTTTGGCTGCTGCGTGGAAGGGCTTGAGAATGTCAGTTATAAAGGTTCAAATATTAAAATATGAACGAAAAGAACCTCTATGTGGTTTATGAAATTCTTGTCAGTTCATGACTTGAATAGTTTGAAATGATGAATGATACTGCAAGAAACCACGATTTTATTCTGGTTTGGTGTATTTAAAAACATAAATATTTATTACAAATTTCTATTCCTATTTACAAAGTATTTGCTTTTTGTAAGTCCCCTTTAAAATGATTTTTGATGCCGATGGATATGGTGCCAACCACTGATGTTTTCTTTTTTTTTTTTCCTCTTTTTCAGTTACACCAGCAGAGTTGTTTCCAATGGACTGAAGGCACAAATTAATAATCCAGAACTGAAAGTCAGAGGATTGGACCCACTCATCAGCAATTTAATTGATAAACTTCAGCACTTTAATAAAGTAAGTAACTTTTCAAGATAAAAACATTTTAACACTGGGTTTGATAGCAGAGCTGAAGCTAAAGTTACTAGGTGGTACCGCTTCTCATGTTACATTTCCCAGGATAATAGGCCTGAAATAGTCACGTAGTGGGTCTAATATTAAAGGCAACTGAAGATTCTGTTGGGACAGCCGGTTTATGAACTCTAATGAGGCAAAATTATTTCCCTGGAAATTGCTCTAATTCCTGGCTGTTTTTCAGTGGTGGAGATGGAAACAGATCAAAAGACAAAATGGGTCTCTAAGGGTGTGACAGCTGAACTGTACGGAATGCCCAGGTCAGGACAGAAGGTGCTCCAGGATGAATTAACCGTGCACCTTTGAAAACGTTCCCTTGATAGGGCTTGTTCTCAAGCTCCTCAGCCCAAAAAGAAAGATAACCTACCAATGAGTTTGTCAGAGACACGATTAACCTGTGTCTCCCTCTATCATCTATTTGGGTTCCCTCAGATGCACTTCCAGTCCTGGTGCCTCTGCCATCTTTCAAAGCTGAATGCATGAGACACTGATATTCCTGCTTCAGCATACCTCTTTGTGAGCTCTTAAAGTAGTCCCAGTCCAAATGAGCTGGAGCTAACAGATTTAACAGAGATTGATTTTCATTTGAAGTAGGCATGTTTTCTTGTCAGCTTGGAAGAATGCTTACAGCAGTGTGTTCGGAGTCAGATGTGTTTGCACATTAGCCTACTCGTAATCTTGCACGATTAAAGAGTGATGGAGCATGGGGATATAAATAGTAGAAAACTGCTGTAAGATTAAAGTCCACCTTTGCAGGTGGGGTGTGCAGGAAGAAGAATAATCTGCACAGGTAAAACATGAGGAGGAATTGCTTAGTCAGGATGTGGGAGGTTATTAAGACTGTGGCTGTGACCGGGAGCAATGGTTTGATCTCTTATTTGCTCCTGCAATAGTACAACCCTCCTTTACCTCTCATCAACCACCGGTGGTAAATCCATAATCTAACCAGTAATTAATGTTTTTGTTAAATCTTGCTTGGCTGTAATGTTCTTCTGCTGTTCTGGAGGTTGCAGTTCAGGGATTCTTTGTATCCCACTGTTTGATTTAACTTGCCATGGGGAATTACAGCAACCAGTCTGATGCGGTACTTAATATTAGAGTGAAATAGACATTATGTGGTCAGGTTGATGAAAAGGATAATTCATTATTTATCTGCCTTTGCATGTTGTTATAAAGTAGAGTGTTAATTTACTTTATAAATATTAGATATATCCATCTGCGTAATAGTCTTCTGTAAACACTGACAATAGGAAATAGTTAGAAATAGATTAAATTAAAAGTAGCTGTGTGTTGGAAATTCTATTTCTTTGTCTGCTGTAGAAAAATAAAAATCTGAACAGTCTCATACTGAGATGCATACCAATTTTCTTAAGTTAGGTATGTTTAAAAAACAGCTTCAAAGAACACTTTTTAACCAGAACAATAAAATCCAGTTCCTAGCTCTTTCTGTAAGTTGGAAGTGTTGCTTTCCGTTACTTCTAATTCTGTTTTAGGAGAATACCATCCTTAAGTAAATGTAACTCCCATCAGATTGAGGTGCTTAGCAATAATGGATTCCAAGGGTGAAGGATTAAACAGAATACTGATTATTGCCCTAAGATGGTTCGTTCTTAAGTACTTGGAATAATATAAATTCCTTTGATCATAATTTTAGTAAGATTTCTTCAGAGATCAAAGCATCAAAGAAGTTGCTAAATATCTAAGGCTTTCACATACAACATCAAACATGTGTAGCTGTTTTCTGCTTCTTGAATTTTCATTTCGGTTGTGATATTAATATACAAATAAAAACTGACACTGAAAAGCCGATTAAATCAGGAGTTTAGTGTGTCATCAATAGTGTCTGTAGACTGCATAGAGGGGGAGTTATACAGAATCCCATTACTCATTTTATGGGCAAATTGATTTTTTTTTTTCATCAAGTTATTCTTTTTTTTTTGAGGCAATATGTAAGGTGGAATTTAAACAGTGATAAAATAAGGTGTTATCTTTGTATCTTCTTAAGTGTTTGACATTTGCAGTACCATTTTAAGCAATAGTTGCAGAAGCAGTCCTGGAGAGCAGAGAACAAAGCAGCGCACAGAACGTGCATCATAGGGGACTTGATGTGTCGAGGCCCCAGTAATCCTCTACCACTTAAGTAACATTGCTAAACTGCCCAGAAGAGAGCATATTCTTGGATAAGAGAAAGATGTGCTGAGATTTTTAAAAGAAATAACATTTCTGTCTTAACAAAACAAGCTCCCGCCGTGCTGCCCTCGGAATGCCTGGACCGTTGGCTTTCTGTCTCATTCTGTTTTGCAAAGGTGCGTATTTTCGAAAACCAGGTTAGTCTGCTCCTAGATAAATGTGCTGAGGTTGTGGAGTACTGTCAACTACAGCTACGTTCAAATCAACAGGATTCATTTTTCTAAAAGATGTGCCTTAGCTCAGTAATTCTTAACCATTCCTGGAGCAGATCTAATAGCTGCTGTCTTTGGTGAATCTTCTACCTCCTGTCTTCCACTGCTGGACCCAAGCTCTTCCTCATCACTCATCACGTTATCAGGGCCTGAGATAACGAGTGCCTCTGGCTGCTGGGGTGGCAGTGCAGCACGCGGCTGTGAGCAGGAGTGGCTTGTCACTGGCCAAGCAGAAGTAGCAAACCATTCATTCATTTAAATTCAAAACTGACGGTCTTCGGTGTACAGCAGCCACTGCTTTGTTAGCTCCTTATTGCGACTTATCTGCAAATGTAAAGAGATTAATAACTTCATTGATCTTAAATCCCTTGGACATGAACAAAACTCTTATCAATGTATTATTGTTCTCGTTGGTGCAGCCCAACTCTAGCACGTTACAAATAATCTGTATGCCAGTCGCCTTCCCTTTCTGCCTGTCATTTCAGCTGAAATGCCAGTTTGTTGGAGATTATAGCAGTTCCTCATTTTATTCATCTGGGACTTAAATCCTCACCACATAGTTGTTGTTCTTTTAAAAAATGATTATGCAAATAGCAGGCTATTTCATAACCACTTTGCAAAGCCAAAAGTAAAGTGAAATTTAGAGGATATTATTCAACAATTACTGTTATTTGCATCCCTGGCAGACAAGGTATTTGAAGAGTTCATTGCAGCTGCTGATTCACATATCAATAGAATTACCGAGTTACAATTTACAGTAACTTTTACTTTTAGTAATGCAAAAACCGATCAAGTGAAGTCCCAGGTTGATTTTAAAGAACTAGCAGTTAGAAATAACATCTTTTCCTCCCCCTTTTTTGTGAATAGAGCAGATGTGAACTGCAACTGATAATAAACATAAAATCCCCCATTGTGCCTTTTTTGAGTACTACTTCTTGCCATATAATCGCACTTAAATATGTTTTAATGTTTTACTTCAGCGTAATGCTTTTCACAGTTCAAACACAAGCGGTTCTGAGGCCAAGGTTAAAAATCCTGAAGGATCAATTGCATTGAAAAGCAATGAAAATGTTAGGGAAATGCGAAAAAGCTTTGACTGTAACTTCACTAGCAGTGTTGCGTGGGCATTCTCAAAGGATTATAATATAATAAGTAATATACAAGTTTAACTTATTTGTCTTTTGTCAGACTAAATCTAATCTTGACAGATACTGAGAATCAGTGTGTTTTGCTGTTGTCAGTCAGAGATGAATGCTTAGGGCATGGCTGTAATTCAAGGAGGCGGTGCAATAACCTAACGCTTAAAATGAGAGTGATGCCAAAGCAAATCTTGCTGAATCTGGACCCGTATATTCTTTGGTTTTTTTTCCCCCCACCAAAGTCTCATGGATCTGCCAGCTGAACTAGGAAATGCGTGTAACTTGAATTCCTTTTAGATTTGTATCCAAAGGATGCCGTCATAGCAAAGTTTGAAGCAACAGCACTGAGATGTTTCTTATCAATAATAAGTTAGCCAGAATTTAATCTTGAATGTGAATTTAATTGGGTTAGACAATAGAGAATAATACAGTAAATCATTTAACTACTACTTAATTTAAAAGTATATCTATTTTTTAGACATCTATAAAATTTATTACATTATAGACTTTTTATATGAGATTTAAGTGGAGACAAGGTGGTTTGATTTTCATCCAAAGTTGTAGCTGACTTGGACTAAGACTCAAAATATTCTGTTCTTCATTTCATCCAGTGAAAATATAGAAAGAAAGGTAGTTATCTCACTGAGTCTGTTGCTTCTAGTAATTGGGATTTAAACAGCCCCAGCAGGCTTAGAAGTATTACTGCCTGCCCCCCACGTACCTCCCAAAACCTGCAGAGACTTGTGTCTTTCACAAAACAGAGCACCTTTCCCAGAACTGCCATTTGTCTGGATTTCCAAAACAGGTCCTCTTTTTTCTGTCCAAAGCATTTGGAGACTTTGGACATTTCGACAGGATTTCAGGTACTCCATATCCCTTTCGGAAGTGTGAAGCAAGACATCTGGAAAACCCAGAGATATTCATTGTCTCTCGGTGGCTAACCAAGCAGGCTGTCTGTAATTTGAGGCATCAGATTTAATGCAGATGCAGAGATAAATAGAAAAAGACACATTGAAGGGACTAGACCCCCGTCCTAGTTGTGTAGTGTGTACAGCGCACTGGCAGTCTGCGCACACGTGGTACGCTTTCAGGGCTTTCAGGATTCATTGCATGCAGACTCCATTATACAGGTACTTCTACGAATGGTGATCCCCTACAGAAATACCGGAGGTGAAGGGCTGTGTTCTCTGCACCGTGCTAAAGGCAGGCCACTGTAGCCGGTTGAGGATACCACCCAGCTGACCTCAAGGATAATTTTAGCTTTTGCAAGTAATGTAGGATCCACGACACCACTCAACTGGTGAAAGCGCTCCTTAGCACACTAGAGGCTGTTGATTTTTCAGTGCAGGTTTTGAATGGTCCAGCTGTCCTGGTTTGAAGTCTTAATGATCGGTCTTGCCTCAGCTTGTCTGCAGTTCGGGTACAAGAGAGATTTTCATTGAAGCAAACACTTCTACAGTTGCACTGGTCCTTTTTGAATTCACATCACTTTAAAGGCAATAACAGCCCTTGCGACCTTAATCTCCAAATGTAAACAGCAGTGATAATTGAATTAATACGATAGTTATTGGCTGATTAATAAATAGCAGCAAGAAATGCATGTACCTCACGAAAATAAAGGTAGAATGAATGAAACCTGAAACAACTATGTTTAAAGTCTTATAATGCCAGGAAAGAGCAAATGGACTGTTTGTTTATTTTTTTTATTTCCTGCTCTGCTGTATAAAAATTGTTCACCCTTATCTTCAAATAAACGATCATCTCAGATTACTTCATCGGTTATACAGAGCGAGTTTCTCATCCTAGTTTTTTTTCCAAATGTTTGTTCTTATTAGATTCACGGGCTGTTTTTCTTCTCCCCTGCTAAGAATCAGACATCTCTTTGCTTCCAGATATAGATGCTGAATGCTCAGCTCTGAGATAAATTATGATCTTTTTCATAATCCATATGCAATGAAACAACTCATCCCAGTGCTTGAAACAATCCAGTTTACTCGAAGACTGAGTGTCATCTTTCTCTGCGTGATCTTCTGTATGGTTTTCTGAAATTATATGTATATATACACACACAAGTACGTAACATACGCTGTATAAAAATTTTGGAGACATCAGGTTTCATCATATCTGTGATTAAAGCAAGAAAAGATACATTAATGCTGCCATCCTGGGAAAAAAATAAACAAAAATCTAGTAGCAAATTAGCTCTCTTGTTTCTTTAAAGAACCTGGTAGATTTCTATTGTATGTAGTTCTTAGCAAGCTGTTTTGGGGTCCATAGCTTTTTGCTTTTGTAACATATTTTCACATTGACTTGTCAATCAAAGTTGAGAAAATGCATCTGCTGTCTATTGGGGGACTCTCTTGTTCCTGAGAAAATTCAAAATCAACAAAGAGCCCTCTTTGCAAAGCAGTTTATCGCACAGTAGTGCATCGGGATATGGTAGTACAGAGCAGAGTACGTAGTAATGGGGATGCTTCACTAGGAAATGTTTCTTTCAATAAAGGCTTTAGTTCTCAGGCAATTAAACAGGATGTAGTTGCTGATTGCTTAGGTACATTTATCTGTCCGGGCTTCCATTAGGAGGAGTAAAACTCACAAGAAATATATTCAAATAGCGGGCTGGGGCATCTGAAATCTGACAAATTCCTATTCTTAGGTTTCTGCAAGCTGCTGTTGCTTTGGGACCAGTAATTTGTGCCCCTTCCTCATTTCTGACTCACGCATCCCCGGGGAGGCTGCTGGGGGAGCAGCCACAGAGAGGGGACGTGCAGGGGAAGGCGTAGGGACAGGCTTAGGGCCGCAGATGACTCAGTTGGGCTCCTACTGTGAACTAGAGATGTGGCCATGAAGGAAGAAAAACTCACTCAGTTTCCCTTTGTCTGCATACCTTGAGGGGCAGATAGAAACGCAGACCAGATGATAATAATTCAGTCATTAGGCCATTCATCTGCAGATGTGGGATCTCCTCCTTCAAGGCTGAGCAGCTCTGCTCACCGGGCTTTGTGCAGCGGTTTTCTTCTCTCATATGCCCTTAGGTTTTAAAAAGAAAAGGAGTTTGGAAGCTCTAACCTTGGTTCTGCTGTGGCATTAAAACTCGTGTCAAAACCAGAAGTTTGTCCATGAATCAGAACAGGAGAGCTCTTTCTAGTCCAGTGCCACTGAAAAAATACCACTGAAGCATTGTTTTATGGAGAGCATATGTTAACGTTGTAATTTATTGCTAATTGAGGTATATATCATCTCTGGCTGAAATCAGTGTATTTTTGCTGCCCTGAAGCCTGCAGGTTGTTTGTTTGGTTTTGTTAAATATAGTGACTCAAGATATAATTAAATAATTTTAATTAGAATTGAGAAATCACTTGTTAGTATATAAAAAACAGCATCAAGATTTCAGTAGAAACTGAAATCAGGTGAAATACTGGCTCAACTAAACCAAAATGTAGCATTTTAAAAGAAGACAAATCTGAATCTCAACATAAATCCAGCATATCTTATTATATGCTAGCAAATATATAATGCTAAAACGCCCGTTTATTATTCATGTGTTGTGTCTCAGAGTATGCTATGCTATTTGTCTTGCAAGCATTTTCAGAAATTATTTGCCCAGATGGGCCATTGTATGTGTTTTGTTTTGCTCATTGTGGGAAATTAGTCTTAATAAATCAAAATCACATATTGAGTCACAGTAGTGACTTGAGCCAAGTGGGGGAGAGGGAGGGGAGAGCTACTGTTTCAATCTATAACTGAGCCAAAACATTTCACGTATAGAAAAACATAGTTTGAAAAGAGTCTTAAAAAAAAAATACCGAGTCTGTCCTTTGGCTTGAGTGTGCCCAGTTCTAGTTGCAGCTGATGAGCAAAACCCAAGCTGATGCTTGTTGTCACAGAGGAGCTGAAAAGTGTTTTGGGTCCTCTGGTGTAACGGCTGCAAGGGAGGAGAGGGTCAAGCCTCAGCGCGACCTGCTTTGGCCTGAGCAGCGGAAGGTGGGACGGGAGCAGGAGGCCGGGCACGGGGATACAAGGGCTGGTGTGGGCACCCAAGGCCAGGCAGGGAGGCAAGGCGGGGGCAGGAGTATGGGGCATCCAGGGGCACCTGGGAAGAGCTGGTCAGCCCTGGGGGCTTGGGATTGCTGCCCAGGGGGTGGAGGCAGCAAAAGGGAAACTTCTCCACCATTAATGGAAGCACCATGGTTTCTTGCCATCCCAGTGCATCACTCTAATAACTGCTGTCTTTGTGGTATAAGGTGCTAACCAAAAGGCGTGCTGTTGTTACTGTTCAACAACTGTTCACATTGTTATTGTTCTTGACCAGAAATGCCCCTTTGTGGGTGTTGGCAGAGGGGAGGAAGCGTGGATCTGACTGCTACATTAGCCTATTTGTTCTGATGTTAATGGATTTTTTTAAAGATAGAAAGTCAGCAATTATCACTGAATTAAGGTTGTCATACTGAAATTATAAATTCTCTTTTATGTGAATACTTTTTTGTTCTATTAGCCTATCATCTTTTTCTGATCACTCTCTTAATTGTAAGTCATATACATTGTTTTAAGTTATCATTAGAAATGTGATTATGGTATTCACCTCTGATCTCATTCCTGAGGTACAATAACATGCTTATTTTTGGAGGTGGTAAGCTTAGTATAATAGGAAAGAAAAGCAGAGATTAATGGGCTGATAATTTTTTTTTTTTTACGGTAGAGGAAAGGTCTTCGAACAATTGATTGATTATTGGCCAAAAGGAAAAACAGGGACATTTTCCTCTCTTTCTATTCCACTACTAAAGGGAGGAGACAAGTAGAAAAAGCAGTACAAGAGAATAAAACTAGAGGCTACCTAAAGCCCAAACTTAGTCTTTAAAGTTCAAGTGGATCTGTACTGCTGGTGACACAAGTGTATTAATGCTACTAAAATATGCTGCCACTTTTTAGTTCAAGCAAACAACCTGTTTCCAGCAATAATTTGGGTTGCACTGCAGCACAAGTTGATGAATCAGACCTGGACCGCAGAATCTCGAGATGAGGTGTCCCTCCGAGAGGTTTCTCTCACCAGGTGCCTGATACGGCTGCCCAGTGCCGCTCCCAGCTGCTTCCTACCCTCTGGTAGGGAGAGAAATCACTTTTATTTGTAACTCCTTGTTTCTTAATTTTTATCTTCTTGCTTTTGTGTCAAGACTTGGAGATTTGTGAAGACTGTAAGTTCAGCTAATACCAAAAAGTTTAGTGGGAATTTTACAAACCCTACTGCACTTTAATTTTCACCGTCTGTTACTTTTATGACCATTGGCTAGTCTTTAACTTTCTTACTTTTCACTGGCCTTTCTTACCCATATTGAAATGTTTTGTTTCTAAAAATCAGCCTAGTTTAAGTCCATTTTCAAATAATTAAGTTAGCCGTGTTATTTCAAGGCACCACGAAAGCTCTTCGGCTGAGTATATCAGCTGATTTCATTGGACTCCAGACAATCTGTGCAGTTTGCCTGGAACTCAGTTCAGTCCTGTGCAGGTATGAGGCCAGCATGTGGGCTTGAGAGGAAAATATAGCAAAGAACGAACAGTAATTTTTTCAGTCACAGGAGACTTCAGCGTAGTTTCCCATAAACATTTTTCTGTCTGGATTATTAGGAATGGTAAAAATCAGAGTTGTATCAATAGCATGCTAAATGCCACAGCACTCCATATGGAACCAAACTCCACACCAAAGCCATAGAAGATGGACTGAGTGTCAGGGAACCACATAGGGACTTCATCTTTAACGAAGATTAAAACTCACTTTCAAATAGAGATGTGCTTATGGATATGTAGCCATGGCCCAGGCCTGAGCTTCAGGCAGTGCCTGGAGCGGGCAGCTGCAGTGCCTCGCAGATGAGGGCTTAGCGCTTGTGGGAGCTCTCTTTAAACAGCTCCAGGACGACTGTTTCTCACAGCTGCTAGACACCAGGATCAGTTGAGATCAGAGCTTCCCAAGAAGCTGGGGACCCTGCCACTCACAAAGGGTGGCTTCCTGAAGTAGCAGGTTTTCCTGGCCCTGCAGAGCTCGAGGAGCTCAGAAGCCCTGTCTGCCCAAATGGTGGGTGCTCATCTTACAAAGTGACTGTCCAGTGACCCCAGCTGTGACATGGCCTGGGCAGTAGTCTGGTGTCAGCTCAGCACAGACTGAGACCCAGGGTTTTCTGCTAGTGTTCAGTTGCCATCTGGAGAGTTGATGCATTTGTCTGAGAAACGGTATTAACCAGACTCCCCCCACCATGCCTTTCCAGGTTGATACCTTGAGAGTTGACGTTTTATCACTACAATACCCAGTGGCTTCCCTCACAAAGGAGGTGCAACACTGGTAGAAATAATGATAGGGAAATACTGTGCATCTGTGTCTTAAATGCAAACTTGGACACAGTTGAGTGACCTTCCTCAGCCTTCTTTAAAAGTCCAGGTCCAAGCCAACATTGTATGCACTAGCTTACATGGTGCTTAAATGAGAAAATGCAGAGCGCCCCACAGAGCACTTACGTTAACGGCTGTCATAAGTAATAGTCAATGGATGTTAAGGATTTTTTTCAAAATGCATTAGCAATAAGACTGTTTTTAGAGGCATATATTTTAATTCTGATTCTTTTATCATCTTCTACCAGCATTTACCAGAGTATAAAATTTACCAGAGAGGAATAGACAATTTGATGTTGTAAGGGACGATGTGGAGATAATCCGGCTCAACCTTCTGTTGAAAGCAGGGCCTTAGATTAGTTTATCCAAACCCTGTAAAACCAAGTCTTGGATAATTCCAGTGAGGGGGATTCCATCTCTTCTCCGATGCCCCTCCACTTCTGTGTGTGTTTGCTTGCTTATATCTATGAAAATAAGTACACTAATCTTAAATGCCTCACTTCTTCCTGTTTATAATGTTCTCAAGGTCCAGCTTGAACTCATAGACAATAGTTCTTGGGCACTTTATACCTTTATACACTGAAATATGTTCCAGTTTATAAAGCAAGAGCTGTTATATAACTTGATAGCAGGATACCTGGAAGTTCCTGCTTCCTATAGGAAAACATTCAAAGGAAATGCCAACCAAAGTAAACAGCATGTCTCCGGATCTTGCACGAAGCAGGTTCCTGTTGTGAGTCCAGCCTGCCTGGATTACCACCAGTGAGGCTGACACAAATAAATGGAGAATGCTGGTTAAGCAGCAGCCCGCTCATTTACAGAGCGCAGAATTTGCATACACTTACTGGCTGGAAGAAAATTTACTACTGTGCACATGATGCTGAGAAAAGCCTCGGGTATTACAGTTGGGAACCATTTGCTCGTTACTGTTCTTTTGAATAGCAATGAGGTGCATGTAAGAGTCTATATGCCGTGGCTCCTCTGCATTTGCAAATGCAGCCTACTCCTGAGCACAGACAGGACTTTTTCTACCTTTAATTGTGATTTCATGGCTGAAAATGCCACTTAGAGATTCAAGCTCTGTAGTCCTGAAAACATGCAGGCCCTCAGTTTCTATAACCCTAAACACCTCGGGCTTTGGCTAGCTGAAGTGTCTTGCATTGCAAATATGATTTATTTACTACGCACTGTTTAGTGACACCTACAATCTATCCTGCTTCCTGGGACTGTATGCATTTTAAATGAGATAATACATTTATTTCACTTGCCTTTTTCATGCATCTGAAATGAGCCTGTGCCTCAGTGCAGTTACGTGGGAGTGGATGTATTTGGGGCTGAGTATTCCCAGTCCCAGATGTCATGGATGAACTTGTCATTATGCAGAACAGGCACCCAGGGGACGGCTGATTCCCTTCAGAAATAGGTAGCCTTGGTATTGCCCTAACACTAATAGCAAAGTGAAAAATGAGAGGCAGTGAATAAGACAGCGCCACTTCACACGTAGAAATGATACACGTTCATCACTGTTTTCTCAAGCTTGCTTTTGAGCTGTGCAAAGACACCAGTCTTTGCTCTGGAGGAAAGTCATCCCATGGAGAGTCTGTTATCACATAAATCTCATGTGAGTGCTTCCCCCCACCCTGAAGATTTGAGAGTTGCCAGTGCTTAGCAAGCAGGAGCTGCTCACAACCACTGCAGAAGGCACCTGCCTCACTGCAAGGCACAAACTGCGTTCTCTGCCTCTTACGGCAATTGAGAGCTCACAAAAGTTATTAATATAGCGACATCAGGGAGCATTCACAAAGGGTAATGTTGGTCTAGTAAAGCAAAAAAGACCCAGCATGTATAGCTATGCTGAAGCCCAGAATCAATATTTATGTATGTTAAAGACCTAAATAATTTTAGTGGCTATTCACACTGTGTGTAATTATAATTACATGCATGTTTGAGTGAAGGCCGCGCTGAAAAATAAGAGATACGAGGCCTGGTATGACCTTCTGAGGTTAAACCCTTTGCCTAATTGTTGGAGAATAAGACTCCTTCTTCCAGAGGGTAAGGCAAAATCTCAACATCGAGGCTTTTATTCTGGATCACCCTTCTCCATTGATGATAAAGGGAATTTAGGGAGGAGCGTCTTACGGCAAGGCTAGCGTTAACTTTTGTGAGTCCGCTATCATTTATCCCCCCCAGTTTTCTCTTTCTCAGAAGCCTTCATTCAGTAGGGCATTTCAGCACACAGGTCACCCAGCCCTTATATGCAGATGCACGCAGCGAGAGGTGTGTGCTTTTTTGGTGCCTCAGTGCCGATGTGCTCCTGCCCAGGTGTCTATGTCTTCCAGGCTCGTGGCAGCGTGCACACCGCATCGCACAGTCCCCAGAAGAGACAGGGGTAACAGCACTGAATTGTTCTGAAGCAACCACAACGTGTCCTCAGTCTTACACAGTTCAGTCACATCTGAAGATGAATTTATGTAGGCCTCTCCATGCTTTTAACATGTGTAACTGAAAAAAAAGAAACTGATGTACACATTCTGTTGTTTCCGGCATTTAGAAAAGAAGGTTTCTCGCTCTAATTTATTAAGAATTCTGATATGGAAGATACTTGTCCTATGTGACGAGGACTTTTCCACAGTTACAAAAGTATGTCTAATAACTAATTTAAATGGATTCAAGTGATAGCCAAATTCGAACACAGCTTTTAATAGCCAGAAGCAAATAACTAGACCATAGCCTACTGATATGAAGCATGTAGTGTTTTGAATGCTGCCATATGTCCCGATACATATCAGCCTTGCAAAGAGAATGAGAACGTGCTCAATGTCATTTCAGGGCTCTGCATCTTGTTTGCTCCTTTCAGTATCTATAAGAGGAGCCTCTCACAGCGGAGTTCTTCAAAATGACATGTTCATGGGAGTGAACTGGCAGACAAACAATGTAATTATTGGATAATATAATGAAATATGACTTGTGCTTCACTGCAGTAAAATGATGCTGAACCATATTTGATGTGGCATTTGAAATAAGAGAATCTAATAATAGAAAATGGATTTCAGAAGGGTAAATGGAAAGCTTGAGATTTGTCTTTCTTAGGCCGTATAATTGGGGCTGGATGAAGTCATAAAGAGAGGGGAGAGGGCCACGGGCTGCGGCGAGCTGCAGGCGCTTTGAACCCCTTGATGAAGCTGACCGTTTGTGCCAGTCACTCGAATAAAAGTTTAATATTAAAGAGCTTTGTTGCATGAAGTTCTGGTCTCGAGGGTAATTTTGAGTCATGCAGCATGATGCAGAAGTTTTAACTGAGGTGTGTAAAATGAATCACTTCAAGTATTAAAGTTCAATTTTGGACTTCATTTAGAGTGTTTATGAACCATATGAAGCAATATTATACTTTCTTATTATAAAGATTATTTCAGTTATTGGTTAATATACTTTTTTAGAATTTTTTTTTTCCACCCAGCTTTGCTAATCACTTCCAAGCACTCGGTAGACTAAAAATTGCACAGCAGTTACCAGACATGTAAAATAACTTCTGAGTCTGTAATATGATATATTAACTAATAATCCAAACAAAATATAATAAATTGCTACTTAATTCTGAGACAGTCAAAAAAACCTAAATGTATTGGATTTATTCTGAAAACTTGAATAATTACTTTTTTGAAATAAGAAGTTTCTGTTTAGCTCCTAAGCGTAATGGTAAAAGCCAGAAAGTCATGAGTGCACGTTCAGGAAATGAGATTAGCTGGTAATAAAGCATCTCAATTTACTGGCAAAGGAAAAACACTTTACAATTTCAAAACTAACAAAAGTAATAAAAGAGAAATACTAAACAGTACAAGGCAAAAATTGTGGCATGTAAAAGTCAAGAAGAAAAGCCAGAGGTGTGATGTAAAAGCTGCGACTGGTAGGGCCCAGGACAGTAAGAAACTGTCTTATCTTGTAAGCTAAAGTATACTATTAGATAGTAAATAATTAATAACAAGGCAAAAATTAATAACAATGCAACATATCAATTCTAGTAAATGCTATGGAATTTTTGGCTTTATTCTTTGAGGAAGCCAAAGCTGTTCTGTCTGTCTGCCCATCAGCCTGCTCCTCCAGCAACATTTTAAAGGGATCAAGTTCAACCACATTTCCATAGCTGTTTTTATCTGTGCAGGAAGTTTCTCTCCGTGCCGATTACTCCTGTTTCAGAAGGTTTTGGACTGCACAGACGTCTTAGCCCATATGGCAGTTTGATTCCTGAGAAAAGATTCTTGGAAGAAGCACCGGAGAGTGATGCACTGAGCACGTAAACGGGGGCAAAGGATGTAGGGCATTGTGCTGTTGTTAGGCATGTAGAGTTTTAGCTGTAACTCTGGTGTTGCCCTGTTTTGATTAAGCCAGCGCAGTTTTGTATGTGTGGATGCTTTTTTTTTATCAGTTCAGGCAGGGGAAAACTTGAATGACTGTAATCTGGGTTTAGCTAAAATAGTTCAATATGAACTGTCAAACTGGAGTTAAACTAGTGAGCAGGAGTTAAACTGTGCGCAATTGCTGTGCAGCCTGCTGTTAGGCTCGTAGCAATTTCGGCGAGATCATACGATCAAAAAGCATTAGTTCCTTCTGGCTGGTACACAGAGAGAAAAAGAACAAGATCATTTTGCTGGAGCCTCAAATCCAAGGAAATTCTGGTCTGTGGAGAATACTTGAGGAGTTTGAATCCTAGGGAAGGTTTTAGCCACCTTTTTTCTATGGGGGATTGGGAAGTGGTCTAAAAAGAGCCAGTCTGATCTGGTTCCTGTTAACATTATTGTCTGGGTCCCAGAGAATGTCCCCAGCATGATCTGGCTGTGGAGGTAAAAATGACTGTGGACAGATTGTAGAGGATCAGAGAGGGCACCAGAATACTCAGTCTGCTTTTTCGCTCTCTCTTACTCTCATTTTTTCTCCTGTCCCTTCCTTCTTCCCAATCCCCACTGTGAGTGAAACATTTAATTTTGCCAGTGGTAACTGGGTGACGGGAGAAGGGTGGAGCACAAGCCGCGCGTGTGTGAAGCAGGCCGTATGCTTGTGTGGGTGTGGGCGAGCCTGTGGACGTGCTTCTCCAGCAAAGATTCAAGTGGGATGAAAATGCAGGTTGTGGAGGATGCAGTCTGGGGGTGTGGTACTTCACTGCAAACCCCAGAATTCGGGTCAATCTCAGCATCACCCCCAAAGCTGTTTCTCAGCATCCTGATCCCGTTGTATCAACCATTCACAGTGGCTGATAAGACAAGTTTAGGCGACCTGAAACCTGGGTCTGTCTGAGGGAAGCAGCAAATGGGAGATTTAGCAAATTCACACTTAGGCCCTGGCTTCTGCCTTGGATTCAGATGAAACCTTTGACAATCACAGCTAGAATTACCTGACAGTTATATTGCTGCAGTTAAATCAGTCCAATTTCTTCCACCATTTTGTAAGCCCTATGAGGGAGGTGGGAGAAGGCAGTGTTAGTCTGGCTCCTGAGGGGGAAGATGGCATTGATTTCTTAAAGAACACAAAATCCCGAGGATTCAAATACGCGACATATTTTCACTTTCCAGTCCAGGACTAAACAGAAAATAGCAACATCAACCCTGTAGACATGGTACTGTGGAGGAATTTTGTTTGTCTTTTTCCTCACAGTCCCTCCCTCACCCTAAAATATTCTTTAGCACCTGCAAGTCCACAGTGCTTGACGGTAGTTCAGTATTTCATTTTAAGATGCTTTTCCTTAACTTTATGCAAAGTTTTAGATGTGATAGAAATCAGATGAAATACCTACAACAGCTTGAACAGGCTTCCATTGTATCTGGACTTTGCTAGCTTTCAGAAAGCTGTCAGCTGTAATCTACTGTGTTGGCATATATGTATGTGTGTATAAGTTTAAGTATGCATATAATTTTGAGCATTACAAGTTGAAGACAGCAGAATCAAAAGCTAGTTGATCAGTCAGGTGCTCATGTGCCACTGACAACTTTGTCAGTAGGTGTAGTTACCTGTGACTGTCATATTGATGTGATGTTTTTCTTCCTCTGTCTCTGAAAGAAGACAAGTTGATGGCCACCCACAAAATATCTCTTTCTGTCATCTGCTTTGCTTAGTTCCCACCCAGAGGGTTCACTGCGGACAGCAGTGTCTCCCATCGTGAATCCTCCAGGCCTGCTGCACGTCCGTGTTTGGTACGTGATCCTTAGAAGGTATCTTATCCCTTCCACCCTGCCCCATGCTCATCTTCACATGTAGTTTGTAATAACTTTTATTTCAAATTCTGGGTGAGACAACATGCTCTCTCTTGAAGGTTTATAAGCTCACTGAGTGTTTTGGCTGGATGTCACTTCTTGGAGCACTGCTCTAATCTGAGACAAAAATCTTAGCTGCATCTGATGGAGTTGCTCAGGTTCGTTTGTTGCCAGGCAGCTGCTGAGGATATTATTGGATCTCGTGACTAAGGCAGTGGACAAAACTCTCCATGCAGGTTTTTCAGTTAAAACATGGCTTCCCAAACCGTTTGCCAAGGTTACGCGAATCAAGATCTATAGGACAGACTGTATCATACATGGCAGCGGTAGACAGAAGGTCTTGGCTCAAAGCTGCCCTTGGCACAAAGATGAGCAGGGAGCAACTTCCCCCATCTCCTCCAAAGAAGAAGCCGAAGGCTGGGTTTTTCTTTGTGAATGCTGTTTGAATTAATATATACACCACAAGTGCTCAGCACACCGCAGTGTGAAGAGCCAGCATAACTGGCAGTGTGGCATTTTAATAAAAGGTAGTGGTTATTTTTAACCTACAAGCAGAAGGTTATGTTGTTGTGTGCTCAAATGCCAAATTTCTAAACATTTTGGTGGCTTAAACTTTACCCTTGCAAAGGCCGGCCTTTACAAGGGTGCAGATCGGAAAAGGATTTTTTGTCCTTGAGATCTAGCTCTTTCAGGCCTCTTGGGAGTTTTTTGGACACGCTTATTGTTGTGGACTCTTTTAATTAAAAAAGTGTAGAGGGCTACAGATTAGTTCCTTGCTATTCTCTGCTGGCCTACCTTATACGATATTCATTCTGCAACAAAATTGAACTATTTAAATTCTGGTTTACGTGGCATCCCTTCAGGTAGTTCCTCTCCAAAAATGAGAATTGTGTGGCTAATTTTGTGTGGTATCTTTAAAAAGGAGCATCTTGCAGCTTATTCTTTTCTTTGAAGATGAAGGTTCCTTCCCATCTCTCCTCAGGTTGTAAAGTTCTGTCTTTAGGCAAATGAACGGCTTTCAAGGTAAAGGCTTGGGTGGCCAGGTTGGTTTGGGTTTTTTTCCTCTCACCATTGCAGAAAATGTGGAATTGCTGTTGCTGTTAGAAAACAGATAACATTTTTCATGTATAGTTGCAAATTCTTCACGCTCTTTTCATAAGAATTGAAAAATCTATAAAGAGGGGAAATAGTTGCAGCGGGAATGACAGGGAAAGTTCACTGGTCAAAATGCTGCTCCCTCAGCGTACTCACGTATCAGAAACTGGAGCGTTTCTTCTAGAAGCTAGGGCATAGGCCAGGGAAATCTTTGCAGCAGATGCCCAAACTGAAGCAGAGCGCCAGGGAACTTCCTTTTACGCGTTGTCAGATTTCGTAAGCAGTCGATGAAGCCTGAGAACAGCACCACTTGCAGTTTGTCCTCCCCACGGAACTGGCATTCAGGTACGGGGTGGGTCAGAAATTGCCTGCTCATCCGTCAGTGAGTGAACGGGTCAGTAAACAGCTCAGATCATCCTCTCGGTGACTTTGGAACCTGCCAGTCGTTTCAAACAGTGTATTAAGTCTCAAAAAAAAAATTAACGCCTTAAAAGTTTAAGGAGAGTAGGTGTTTGGAGAGCGAGATCCTGTTCAGTGTCCTGCTGACAGAAAGGCTGCAGAGTGGGCCGTGCTTTATATCCCAAAGAATCCACGTTAAGGGGAGGGAGGAGAAGGAGGACTCCGAATGGCCCAGCTGCAAGGAAAGCTTCAGTTAGGTCTCATGGCTCATTACATACGAGATAATCCAGCCACAAAACACAAAGGCAAAGGTAATCAGGCTAAATTCTGCTTCCCGCAGAACGTCTCATTCCATTTGTGCCTGTGTGTTCAGTTTTGCTTTCCCTGTTGTACTCTGCAGTTTGGGGAATAAAAACGTAGGGAAACATTTTCCAGGCTAGACAGCGAGAACAGTTAAACTCCTTACTGTCAAAATTATAAGCAAATAAACTCTATATGCCTGTGCTTACCCTTTCCAACCATTTTTTTTCTGCTGTCTCTTCTAGGGGACTGTAAATTGATCTGCAGCCCAAAACATGTGTTGATTATTCTATCTGCCTAACCAACACAGTAATGACTGAGAACTGTTAAGAGCTTCACTTCATTGAAAAAAAAAAAAAAAAGCATCTCTCTCAAAGCAGAATTTGAGTTTCTTACATAGTATACAGCAGCCTAATATGTGATCTTGGACCAATTGTGTGGTTAATGACTACTTGCTGAAAGATAATGTCATTCCAGAAAGGCCTTACTGTGCTGAGAACTGCAAATTCCCAGTGCTTCCAGAAAATATAAATTAACAGCCCAGGAGAAGCTCTTATCTGCACGTCACCTTTCAGAATCTGTGCTTTACTGTGGTTTGTTTATTTTATTGAACACATCAGTAAACCGTAAATGATTCCATTGTATAATCGAGGGGCGGTGTCGTGCACTTGACAGCTGTCAGTCACGTGTTGGGTTTTTTGGACTGAATGACTCTGAATTATTCACGTTTCAGATGCCACGGAGCCTGTTTAACGCTTCATATGCAAGACTGCTTTGTTAAAAACCTCAAAATATAGCGACCGTCTCACATAGACCAGCAGTGTGGCCATAATTAGCAATGCTAAATTATTACTATGCACACAGGATATGTACTTCGTAAAGCCAATCCCATGTAACTGCAGTTCACAACTTACAACAAAGCAAAGCTGAGGTCTTCAGGCAGGAAAAAAAAGACACACCACAGCACAGCCCCCCCTGCGTTACAGCTTGCTGTACTGCTCAAGAGACCAGGTATCGCAGCTCCCTAACTTTTGGGGCAGATTCGCGTTGCCCAGAATTGCAAAACTTTTGAAGAAGCCCAAGATAGGGAGAAGGTGAAGGTCTCTGAAGCAGCCTTCGAAGTATAACCAAATATTCCTGAGTGTTTTGCCAGTCAGAACATGATTGCTTTTATAAGTTCATGTGTTTCTTATTTGGATAACCATCCTCTTAAAACACTGATTTAACGGCTTGATTATAGAAATCCATTCTTTCCATAGGGTTTTTGTGAAAGTTTTTCACTGTGCAGAGGCAGAGAGAGGCTCTGGTGAGGAATGGTGTTGCTGAAGTTGTCCAAAGACACAGCTTTTTCATACAAGGACCCTCCGGTCCTTGTAGGCTGGCTCCAAGTCAGTGGGGGCAGTCCCTGCTGTTGGGCAGGGAAGCTCTGGTTGGGGTTTGGTGGTGGGGCATAGCCACATCCTGAATTGGGAGGCTGTGATGGGCTCTGGGGAAATTCCATCACCATTTGGAATAACTCGGTGCTCACTTTCTTGGGTCTCCCTAATATGGGAGTCTGTGGCAGTAGTCATATATTCATGAAGTCAGTGAAGTAACTAACAGGAGGGTGCTGAGGGCTGAATTTGGAATAAGATCAGGGCATGAGAAGAATTCTGGTTCCAGAAAACAGCTCAAAAAGTGCCTCCTTCCTGAATAGCTAATATGAGATATCAAGATGTCCGTTGTAATCACAGTTTCACTGGGAGCTACATGTACGTGACATGTTGCTTCATAATACGATATATTGAAAAATTCAGAATCCACAAAAGTTGCTCTCTGATTCTCTTGTACTATTTTTCTGAACATGAGTCTGAGTATTAAAATAGAGTCTTAGGACATAGATGCTAGAGCTCCAAACCAAATGCTGATAGTTTGAGCTGCTTTGGTTTTAGAATTATGTTTCTTTAGAAAAAAAATAGTTTTCAGTGATGCTGAAAGTCAGAGCCACATATTTGATAAAAAGAAAGAAGGAAAATTCAAGCCTGCTGTAATTACATTTTGGGTGTTAGTGACATTTGGCAAGTTTGCCTATTGCAGATTAATGGCAAAGGTAAAGAGTCGGAGAAGAGGAGATGAAACAGGGATAGAAAACTGCCTCACAAAAGGAGGCAAAAGGTTAGCCATAAAAAAGAAGAAAATACAGAAACAAAAAACCTTTTCAAGTGGGGAAAAAAGCTCTGAGTTTTGATGAATGAACTGCCAAAGTTTCAGGAGTTCGGTTTGCCGAACATGCCCAGGTTGGGAATGCACGTAGGAACTCCCCGTTGTGGCTGAACCTACAGCCCGCTGTTAGAAATCTTGTGAAAACAAGTTTCTTCATGACGTTTCGATACCTCTGTTTCTGGCGGTTGTCCAGCGGCAGGAAACACCAAGGGAGCGATGGTAACATATGTTATCAGTGTGCATGGTTTTGGGTATACATGCACTCAGTCCTTCCAAGTTTTTCAGTTTCCTTCACATTTTTGGGGATCGTTTGGCATTTGCTAGCGGAACAGGGGTCTTTTCAGGATGCATTGGTATTGAAGCCTTATAATTAAACCTGTTTCACAGAGTATGTTCATTGTTCATCTTAGGAAAAGGAAATGCTTCAGAGAAATATATAGTTTTGTCAAAAAGGGGAGTTCCTTCCTTTTTGGTTTGGTTTGGTTTGGTTTGGTTTTTTTTGGTAGCTATTGTTTTATTAATCCAGCAATCCCTAGCCTTTGCACAGAGCGTTAACTGCCAGCTCCAGTTCCTGTGTGGGAGTGGAAACGGCCTGTGTGTGTAAAGGGCCTGAAGCCTCCGTCCCTGCCCCACAAAGAGGGGAAAACTCACGGCACAGAAACAGTGTTTTCCTCCAGCAGCACCGTCTTCCGTGGGAGAGTGCTGAGGGTGGCCTGTCTCGAGAACTGTTTTCTCCCTCTTCCTTCTGTCCGTTCCTCAGGACAGACAGATCATAAATTAAAGTATATAAGGCACTTTTAAATGTATTGTGCGGAGGATGTATGAACTGGTATAAAAAGGGAGGAAGAAGAAATACAAAGCCTCAGTTGAAGCGGATTCACACATTGAAGATGGTGCTGTCAGATGGTAAATGCAGTTAAATGTAAATAAAGCAGACTCTCTAATTATAATTTTGCTAATCCAGACAGAAATAGTTGGTCTTTCCCAGTCCCTGAGAAAGGCTGAATAGGTTAGTAGTGAGCCTTCTCATCACCACAACTTATAATTATTATTATTACAAAATACTCTGTAGGAGCGTGCCGAGACAGAGCTCGTAACGGCCCATTCACTAGCACGGCGATCGAGTAAGTCTGGGGACTCGATATCCTGATTTTTTTTTTTTTTTTTTAAATGTCCATTTATTTAGCCATGAGCGTCTTTCTCGGTATTCAGCTTGAGGAAGGCTGCCTCGTAGGAATTGGGGAAGTGAAGTGGAAGCAAAGGATGATTACATGGCAGAGATGGAGAAGTATTCCAAGTGGATATACAAGACAAATGAGAACTCAGTTTTAATTTCCATCTTGGAGACAAACTCCTGGTGTTCCCAAGGACAAGTCTCTCTCACATTATTTCCTATTCTGTAACAGACAGATAAACAGTACCTTCCTTTGGTGTTACTGGGGCAAGTGATCATGAAAGACCAGCTTGTTACTACAGGAGGAGATCTGGAGATGCTCAGGTATCGACCGTCGTCCTGCTGATGTTGCAGGTCAGAGGACCAGCTGTCAGACGCATGAGCAGGGGCTGTGAACTGATCACAAGATTCCTTTATGCCATAATTCAAAATCTTCCCGCCATGTTTGTATTAGGCTGAATTTCTAACAGCCTCACTAGCAATGAGTGTAAACTGATGGCATCCTTGGGTGTCCTGGGAGCAAGGAACTCAAGAAGAGTGTGATGGAAGTCCTTGCTTCCTCTGGGATGCTGAGGACAAGACTACTTACTGTTCCTGGGCAGAATATTGTAGCAACAAGGCAATAGAGGTTTTTAAGGCTGAAATCCAAGACATGCTGAAGTGAAACCTGATTTCACAGGAGTTTGTCTCTGCTCAGGCAAAATGGGATAATTTTCTAAAATGTATCTAGAGGGGGGCTCATCAAATACATATCACTTCAGTCTAACTGAAGGCTTTAGGAAAAAGGAAGCTGGACAAAAAGCTATAAGCAAAAAAAGCCCAGAGTAAATAGAGAAGTAAGGATCATCCTTTTTCACAGTAAGAATCATTAGATCATTTGTCGGAAATGCAACTGAAGTAAAGGATATTATGCTAATTGGAAAGATGGCTGCCTTTATTTCTGGGTTAGAAAGCAATAGTGGACATTGTGGTAGATGAGGAGCACTGGACTGAGAAGATGAGAGGACATATGGTTCATAGAAACCACCTTTTCTTTGCCAGAATTTCTGACCTTCTTGTGAAATTCTAAGCTACTTTGCTTAAAAACTGGGGATTAGAGGAGTAATTGCAACTTCCTAATTTACAGTATGCTGTTATATCCTCTGGACCGTATTTGTACTAATTGTCTACTGTTTTTTAGTATTTCGTAATCCCATTTTAAAATGTTTCTTCATAAGAAAACATACTTTGAAATACGGATTTATTTAGAGAAAAATGTCCCCTGAACATTAATCAAGTATACTGACAGTTCAAGATATTTAACTCTCTCTCAGTTTCCTCGTGACAACGGTGAAGTTGTCAGCAACTAAAGGTAGAAAAGACAATTTTTTTTAAATGGTACAGGTAGAAAGAATGCTATACAATGTCTATTCTGTGCACACAGTATACATTTAGCACCAGAATATATATTTAAAAGGATACGCTGAGATTCTTATGTGCTGTCTGTACTAGAAGAAACTTATGCTGAAGGGCATATTTCAGCATGGATAATGTAAAGGATAGATGGTGATAATTAATGCTTGTTGCAAGAAATTTCCTAAGCTGAAGAGTTTAAGAAAAAACATTGGGATCTCCTTTTTTGTTTTAGGCAGATAGGAAGTAGAAATAAATGAATGATGTCTTTGAAATGCCATTCAAAGCAATTTATTTTGTGCAATGTCTGTGTATCAGGGAAAATCATCTGCTATCGCTTTGGACTGTGGGAGTATATGTTAGCAAATAAATTTTGTTAGCAGCAGGAAGAAAGATCTCGTTCATTATCTAGACAAATATAAATGAAGCTTGATAATATTAACTGGATTCATTAATTATTATAGAGAGCCTGATGTTTTAAATGTACTTTTGATTTACTTTTTCTAAACTAGCTTTTTCTTAACTAGCTTCAATAATGGCAATAATGCATTTATAGAATGTTTTGTATGTGCTGAGCGCTTTGCATTGGTGAGTAGAACAACAGCTACCCCAGGCATGAGATCAGCCTGCAGTGGGGTGTCCCTCCTGCCTCGGTGCCTCGTCAGCTTGCACCCTCGGGGCTGGTTTGGTCTGTAGGGAGGAGCGGGGTGCCCTCTCTCTGGAGCCCTGTCAGGGAGCTGGGTGACCCGGTGGCGGAACTGAAACACATCAGAGCTCTGGGTCAGGCCCTTTGCTCGCGTTTGGGTGGGGACCTTGGACCCATTCACTGCTATCAGTGAATAGACAGACTGAGAGAGTTGGGGTTGTTCAGTCTGGACAAAAGAAGGCTCTGAGGGGACCTTATTGTGGCCTACCAGTATCTTAAGGGGGCCTACAAGAAAGCTGGTGAGGGACTTTTTAGGATGGCGGGTAATGGTAGGACTAGAGGGAATGGATTAAAACTAGAGATGGGTCGATTCAGAATGGACGTTAGGAAGATGTTCTTCACCACGAGGGTGGTGAGACACTGGCACAGGTTGCCCAGAGAGGTGGTGGGAGCCCCATCCCTGGAAGTTTTTAAGACCAGGCTGGATGGGGCTCTGAGCAACCTGATCTAGTGGGAGGTGTCCCTGCCCATGGCAGGGGGGTTGGAACTAGATGATCCTTAAGGTCCCTTCCAACCCAGACAATTCTATGATTCTATCCCAGGGTCAGGGGTTAATTCCAGCTGACGGTCCGTTGCTTCTCCAGAGGTTATAGTACAGCAAAGAAATTGGTGCTCTTTCTTTCTTACTCCCCTTTAATCAAGGCCACTTTAATATTAATTGATCCTGTGCGAGGAATCTCAGCTTTGTGAGGCTGTGCCCTGACAGACAGGTCCTGCCTCGCACCAGAGTCACTGCTGAGGCTGTTACGATTGCAGTGGTGGAAAACCAGAGCCTGAAATGTCATACTGTTTTTAAATCAAACACGCTGCAATTGATAATACAACATTTAGGATATTTTAGCTGACAGATTAAATTGCAACATAATGCAAACTGGGTAGTACTTGAAGGTAGACTAATTTAACCTTCAACAGCAGACCTCGTTAATTCGTGTTGGATCCAAGACGTTACAGTTGTGGTGTATCTACTGAAGCAGATTTTATCATCTTGTGCTATTTTGTATTGTCGCTGCTCTTGTTCACAGCAGAACCTGAGTTACTGAAGATCTGAATTAGACATAACAGTAGTAGAAGCATGAACTTATCAATTATATTTCATATGCACCGCACCTTCACGGGCTTCAGTTGTGATCGTGTTTTATTAGGCACCCTGTAAACAGAAGGCAAGACAGTACTTGCTAGAAGGAAATACAAAGTGAAGTTGACCTATACGTTCTTGCTTAGCTGGTTTCTAATGGCTACATCAAATGCTTCTATCTAAGCTAATTGCATATTCCATTTATTAGAAAGAGAGAGAAATAAAGTATCCTTAGAAATGGGCACTCTGCCCACTGATTCTGTTGCTTTCTGGGTCTGGTTAGGAGGAAGGTGCTTCATTCCTTTCTTTTCAGCAAAGCACATAAAATAGTCTTAATTTTCATCGGTGGCTAGAGGTAGGATATAGCATCTGCTTAACAGTTAAGGAGATGCTGAAGTGCTTAAATGCTAATTCATTGCCTGATCCAAATAGCCCTAAAAGCCTAGCCTGATTTCAAAGGACATTTGATCCTAGATCTATTATCTAGAAACGAAATGTAAGCCAGTTCTAATATGGTTAAAAGAGATTGGTGATGGAAAAGAATAACATGTAGAGGGTTTTTTTAAGTTTAAGTCATGATTAATAAAATGAAGCATATTAACCGAGGTTAGCAGAGGTTCCTTCAATTACTTAAAAATTGTGATGTTAAACCCTGCCTAATCTTTTAAAGTTCCTAACAAGGCACAAATGCTTCAAAGGAGCAGGCAGGTTTTCCTACAAGCATTTAATGTGGTTATAGTTTGTTACTAGTGCTTTCTGACGCATTCAGCACTTTCAACCTTTCCAGTTGTCTGCAGATGACCCACAACAAAGTTTTGTCTTCTGCCCAACTTACTGAGTGACTCACTCACTGCTTCTTAAAAAGTTATAATCAGCAACTTTTTTTCTAAGAAACGTTTCATGTTTCAAATAAATCAGTTCCCCAAACAAGCTCTGATATCTCTCAGGCATGCTTTCCTCATGTCAGTGAGGATCAGCTGTGGTTTGCAATCCCTTTGAACTCTTACTTTGATAAAATTGCATTCAGCATTTATCATTCTTCTGTCAAGTTATTTTTTAATTTAGATTTTTAATATTACTTAAATGTTAAGATCCATCTAAATAATGTCAATTCTATCTGTAAAACAGAACAGAAAATTTCCTTGTTTTTACCTCATATTAATGTTATAAAGTTAATTTTGTTAATATTTATAGCACATTTTGAACTTAGAAGCACTTTAGATGTTTTCACTTGTAATCTCTTTGATGAGGAGGTACAGGAACACTATTAAAGGCCAATTTTAGTTCTTTTTAGCGTCCATAGGGTCCCTCTATGGTTAGGGGAGAGGAAGAGAAATTCTAGGAGAGATTTAGAGCCCTCTGAGTTAGGTTCCTGCTTTGGCATCTCCCTGGGAGGAAGGAGCCACTCTCTCCCTTGGCTGCACCAGCACCCGCATCTTCCTGTGCATCTCCTGTCTTAAGTGTTTGTATAGCACCCAAAAAAAAGACTTCCCACTGAGGCATTTAGTATCATTAAGTATTAAACAATCATAAACTTGTAGAAGCCATATCAGTTGTGATATATTAAGACAAAAGGGAAAACAGCTTTTTCTGTGTGCCAATAAAGACATATAGAATGCATGTTCAAAATCGAGGAGTAACACAGTGACCGGACCACAAGGTGTATCAGAGAAGACAACATTGCTATCAGTTCCTGTGCGCTGCTGTGATTCTATTGGGAGTGATTGGCTTTAGAGGTTCTGAGGACATGAAGTCATGCTCCGTGTGAGCAGATTCTGGACTCTGGTGGTCAGAATGGGACACTTTTCCAGCACAGCTAAATTTAAAAAAAAAAAAAATACATAGTGTGATAATGCGGCCATGCTACACTTAAATAAATCAGCCTGAAAGCTTCTCTTACGGATGTCAGTTGCTATGTAAGGGTGGAATATTATTCATAAAGAACAGTCCTCATATGCCATAGCATGCTTTATGTAGTAATTTTAATAGATACTGTTGTTGTTGCTACTGTGTTGTTTTGTGACAGTAACCTTCTCTGAAACTATCCACACTCAATTTTATATTTTGAGAAATAAACCCGTTTCTTTTATTGCAGCTGACAGAGTGCTCTGGTTTTAAGTTCCACTTAAATAGAATTCCTTTAACCCACCTGCAACAAATAGGTACAGAAGCGTCTGCTTACATACATGAGTATTGATTTGGGCGGCCTGAAGCAGGATGTAGGTGCTTTATTTAGGTCACCAGTGCGGATGTTATATTGTTTCTTGAAGGACTCAAAATCTCATGAAATATTTTTTTTTTTCTAACTTGCACTGCTAAAACCTGTGCAGTTTGCCATTGGCTTCTTTGCGGACAGGGTTTCAACCAGAACAGCTACTTTTTCATCTTGCATATTCTGGACTCAAATGTTGGCAAAGCGTAACCAAAAATTTACTTAATATTATTTAATAGGTTCATTTAGCCCCAGCTGGACATCTGTTCCCATCATTGAGCTTCCATACAAGCTGACACAACAGGCAGTGGTATCTAAAGGGGAATGGGTGTGGAGGTGCAGTGGCAGAGTGCTGTGGGAAAACTTGCACAATACCTGCCCTGTGCTATGTTCAGACCTAGCTATTGATATTAATTCTCAAGATTTCAGGAGCTCAAATAGGTGAAAAGTTAAAAAAAATTAATAACTTGGTTTGTGAGAACGGACTTCCATAAGTTTCTCACGATTCTAGATTGGAATTAGGAAGTATTCACTTTGGAGGCTGGATTAGTGCAGTGTATCAGAAATGCCCCCTCTGTTTTCCTTTCTCTATCACAATTCCAATGCTGAATTGTCAAGTAGGTTTTTTTTTCTTCCCTCCTAGGGCTGCATGCATTTAAAAAAATACTGAACACCAATTAATTTGTCTAATTTACATGAAAAAGTGCAGAAGATGTCTTTTTTTTCCATAATTAACTATATTTTGCAATTCATTAAAATTCTGCAGCCCTTCACATAATGGCGCCCTATTCACTGCATAGGAGATAAGTGCTTAATTCCAAAAGGGGCAGACGGAGAAGGCAGAAAGGAAGTGGAGGAGGGCAAGATTAACATTTTATACATTAGTTATGCATATTCATGAGGGAAAACGAAGCCCTGCCAATTCACGTTGGCTTTGAGTTTATTTTGTGGGGTATTCACAACACTTACCTCAACAAACGGTTCGCGTGGATTTTTTCCTGGTTTTAATTGAACGGGAACATGGTGGCGGGCTTTTTAAGGACCCTTGAAGTACATACGGTGGACAAGGAGCAGAAGGGGGCTGTGTATCAGGGTATGGCGTGCTCCCCAGTGCTGCCCTCTGTGTGGTACCACCATCCAGGTGAAACGGGGAGGGCAGTTTGGGAGCCTGGAACCCGCCGACGGACCCCAGCGATTCCCTCAAAAGAGACTGTCGAATTATTAGCTGCTTTTGAAGCTTCCTTCTTTTTGTAGTGCAACAAGCTATTTCAGAAAGTCACCTATGCAATTTTTTCACTGTATCTATTTGTTAATCATTTATTCTTTCCTCTGGAAGGCCAGACCAATAGTAGGCAACACCGTTATGTTAAGTGTAAAGGAAAAGCACCTCTCGGCCACATGCGTAGGGTGGAGGTGTCAGTGGGGGAAGGTGGTGTCATGGGGGAGCTCACCCAGCACTTGCCAGACTGCTGTGTTTCAGTCCAAGCTTGCTGGACCAATATATTTTTCATTTCCTTGGGTCTTTGCAGACAGCAGTGACCATCTTTGCTGGAAGTCTATTTTTTTGTTCTCTCATAGTACAGGCTGTTCCTCAGGCCCTTCTGCACCGAGGTGGCCTTCCTGAGCACTGCTGTTGCAGTCACTTGGAATTTAAAGTTTCCCTCCAGGGATAAGTAAGAACCAGGGCAAACAAACATAGGCGTTGATGCAGGTTGTTAAGGACAGTCGTTCTTTACTTTTGTTTGCACAACAAATTAGTAGATTTAGGCTAACTATTAAGTGCCTACGCATTTTTCTCACTGCCCGTACCACGGTCTTTGGGATTAGATCAGCCCATCATGCAGCTTGTGGCTTTTTCCCCAAACGAGCATCATCCACTTCCTCTCAAACCCAGCAGCTGGGTGAGCCCCGACAGCAATCCATGCCAAACGTTTGCCCAGCATTTTGCTCTTCATCCTCCATCCTGGCTCTGTCTCTCTCTCATATTTACCATTAAAGAATTCTTCTTTTACAATTTAGTTCTGTTGTCAGATGGGCCTCCAATGTGCTCATCAGCTGGTTGAAATCCCCTTTGAGTGGCAGAATGGTTTTCCTCACCCTGGTAGGCCTAGCTCCAATGTTCTTGAGCATCTATTCTGCTGTCCCGATGTCTTTGGAGCAGTTTATAAGCAGAACAAGATTAAATGATAAACCTAGATAGGGACAGTATTTAATAAAAACAATGTAGCTATTTTCATTCTTTGCACAATTTATACCTATGTTTGAAAGAAAGTGCCAATACAAAAACCCAAGCAATATTAAAGAGAGAATATAGTTGTTTTAATGACAGGGATGGTAATAGTAATCAGTGTTAACTTAAAGCCGCACTGCACAAAATGCTAACTAACATCTAATGCTGGAGTTCCAACTCCAGACTGTATCTCAAAAAATTGCCTTAAGAATGACTCACTCTAGAATTTTCTCCAGAGTATTTAGTTAGCATTTCACATTTCAGACTATGTCAGCCTGCAAATCCTGCCTTTTTTTAATTCATGCCATATTTTGCTGTATGTGTATATATGCGTGTGTTTACATATGTGTATATATACCTGTGGGGGGGTGGCTGGAATAAGGGGGAGCTGAAAGGAAGAGGGGAAAAATGGGAGAGGGGAAATGAAATCCAGAAAGCTTCAACCAGGTGTAAATGGCAAAGTATTTATATCCCTTCAGCTGGCTTTGGTGCAGGGGGAGTCTTGAAATCTTGCGGGGGGAGAGGGAGTTCCTTTTGACCAAGTCGCACCGTTTACTTTGGCTGCTGCATTCATTTCCCCTCACATCTGTTTCATTTCAGCTGGAGATCAGGAGGAGACCAGTGCTACAGATGCAACTTTGAGAGCCACTAATTTAATTGAGCTCTCTTTTTTAATTTTTTTTTTCCTCCCGCATCTAAGGTTTCTGAATGCCAAAACTCGAAGCAATAACGGAAAAAAGAAATTAATTTGAAACAATTCTGCTTTTCCTAAAAGCTTACAAGTTCAGACTGTCACCCCAAAATAAATCAT
Source organism: Dromas ardeola (assembly GCA_013398915.1). Lineage (NCBI taxonomy): Eukaryota > Metazoa > Chordata > Aves > Charadriiformes > Dromadidae > Dromas > Dromas ardeola. Next base: position 1,132,044 of record VYZM01014678.1, on the reverse strand, counting down.
AAAGCTGCTTATTACTGTTTACCCCGCAACTTGTGCAGGCACGATCACACACGCAGTAAGAAAAGCACAGGTCTTTGTCACAAATACAAAATGCTGCAATCTAAAACATGCCTTGAGGCATCTGGGTTCAAAAGGATCAATATATAACTAGGAAGGAGCCTGATCTACAGAAGTTCTGATCTGGAAATTAGAAGTTTCCTAAAGAACAGTTTCCTTGCACATTGCAAGCACAGTAATTAAAAGCAGCAGCCTGTACCCTGGGTCTCAGTTCCAGCGATGGCCAGGGCTTTCTGTGGGAAACCTTCGGAGCCAACATAACCAGTCAGCAGCACCGTGCGGCCCCAGTGCTTGAGGGCACAGCCCCGGGCAGTTCCCATCGGGATAAAGCTTGGGAAGTGTGCCGCTTTGCTCAGATTTCCTAAGCTGACAGAACACCTCAGGAGTATCGGCCAGTGGTATCAGCAGTGCGTACAGGGGTTTGAAGCCTTTCTGACGGACGCTGGAGTTACCAGTTGGGCCCAGTACAGCGTGCCCTGTTGCAGGTTGCTCCGAGCAGACAGTGCGGCTCACCTGAGATGCATTCCAGCAGGGCTTTTAGTCCTGCAAGTAATGTTTATTGCTAGGTTGGTTTTGTCCTTTTTTGCATAAACATAATTCGGGGTTTTTACCTCACCTTTTGTTTTATGACGTACAAACCTTTGGGAGGCAATTCCTAAATTGAAAATTTAGAGAGAATGTGAATAGTGGTAGCATGGTCCTGGATATAAGCTTTCTTGTTTAACTTGTGCTCGCTCAGCTGGCTAACGAGTGGAGTTTCCTATCAGCATGCTGAAAATCAAATTATACGGTCGGTTGTGGTTGGAAGCACTGTAAGTGCGAATGACAGAATTTTGTATTTCGGAAAATTAGGTTCAGTCTTACCACCATTGCCATGCCTTGGACAAGTTACTTGCTCTCAGGCTCTCAGCTGAAAAATAACGTTTCTTATCTGATAGGTGCATCATGAGGAAAAACCAGTAATCACTGTGAGGTGATGTGTTTCTGCAGCGATGGAGCTGTGCCATCGCCTAAGACAGGCTGTAATACCAGTGATGTTGTGAGCACTTCGACTACAGGACACGCTAACGCTAAAGCACGACTCCCTTTGCTTTGTGGCAGTTTAAGAGCAAACTCCCTTCCTTTAAGAGCAAACTCTGCTCTCCCTGCATATACCCAGTTATTCCTCTTGGGAACAAGGGAGGATATGGGTGCCGTAGGAAGCCTGAACACTTCCTCGTGCTGCTCCAGTGCCTTCCTTGGCCAGCGGCTGGTAACACGAGAATATCCAAAAGGTGACCCCCCTCTCTGCACGGCAGCTAGGCAAAGCAGAGTGACAAGGAAGTAAGCCCTTTGCTTTCTTTTACTCCTTAAACAACCCAAGAAAAGTCATGACAGCTGAACCCCACGGAGCTGGAAGCCACAGCTAGCCAGAAGTGTAGACGCACTTAAGAAAAGCAATCCGTCTTCAAATGACACCATGGCTTCCAGCAGGCTGAGCAAGTCTGCCGTCAGGATCATAGATCTAAACTTCCAGCACTGTGTTTTGCCAAACCAAAGGCTAAATATTTGAAGCACTCCGAGCAGAGAGAGCACGTTGGCGGAAAGAGCCAAATAGATGAAGATGTGTCATCTCCTTCTCAGCGAGAAGAGGCCAAAGTGACCTAGAGAGAGGGGGGGTTACAGCAAGGAGGTGGCAGCAGTGAACCAGAAAGTCACCTTCCCCAGAGCAGGCTGGGGGAGAGCCAGCCCCGGGTCCCCTGGCTGTATGCAGATCCTGTGCTTTTCCCAGAGCGCAGGGAAGCGGATTTATTTGGTGCTCGCTGGTTAGCTCCATCATGAAATATTAAGCAGATATTGGCTTGAATTGAGGAGTGCATCAAGATTTATTGAGCCAAGAGTTAAATACTGACTGAGGCAAAAACAAGCTAATACTTCCTACGAGGGACCGTTTGACCACAGTAATATTTAGTACATGTATTGCTGCTTCTATTTGGTATATCTTCACAGTTCAGTGTCCTAAGAACACTTTAAGGGTGGAAGTTTTTTTTATATATATATATATATATATATATAAAAAAATGAGGGCTTATAAAGAAAAAAAAGGGTTAGGGGCTAGGACAAACATTGCAGTTAGAAGAAGTAATACTGCAATCACTAGTGCACAAAAAATGTCACGAATGTGAAAATAGTAGTGAGCACAGAGAGAGACCCTTATAACCATCTCTCCTAAGCTGGAGAATTTCCAAGAAGCTTTTCGTTTCTGTGTGGGACAGAGCAGCACTCAGACTAGATTTCCAGACCTCAGCTTGATGCAGCCTTTGGGATGCTCCTGCTGCCGCACTGTAAATCACTGCAGCAGCAGTGTGATAGAGTGTGATGCATCGAGAATTCTGGGGAGCATAAGGGAGAAGGCAGGATTTCATGAATGCCTTGTCAAGCCCCGATAGTTGCGCTGGATTTATAAGATTGTGAAAGAACTTTCACAGCAGCAAGGAGCTAAACTGATCTCATACATGGTATGGATATTGAGCTTATTCGTCTAATAAATTATAACAGTCATTTGTTATTAAGGGAACGATTACAAGTGTTTCAGTTTAGTTTTCATTCCGTTCCCAGCTGGAGTAATTGCATGTTCCTTAAAACATATTTTAAAACACTGTTTGAAAGGACAGGAATCATTTTTATTTGTATTGGTTTTTCCAGGGATTTAATATCGCTAATGAGAGTGAGATGCTCCAAAGTTCCACATAAGCAGATCATTTGCAACCCATATATGAATACTTATGAAATACTACATATTTACTCTTAGCGAAAGACAGTACTTCATTAGGTCCTGTATCACGACGTAGCTCTCCCTGTCCTAGATGCTGAATTCAAGGGTCCTTGGTCTGTCAGATTTGCTTAACATCCTAGTGATTTATAATATACATATTCTTGATTTGGGGTGTTATTATTTGCTATAGGGCAAATATCTTCAGGTTGGTGTCGCGGTGGCATCTTCACCTGCCACAATTAATACGTATTATTTTTAGAAAAAAGCAACCTTTACAGTGTTCTAATGTAGATAGCAGGGGGTTTTATCTAACAAAATGCAGTTGTGGCCATGGATCTGCATTTATAATCTTGGCTGCTTAGTACGCATTAAGGTCGAACACCTGCATTTCGTTAATTTTAAACACTCTTAGAGCATGTCCAAAAATGTAAGATAACTTTTGCACTGATAAATGTGGTTTATATTAGTGACAACAAATTACTTCCCATTTAGCTCACACTACAAATGTGAAATTGCGGTACCTTTTACAGCAAAGCCATTCCATTTTGCCGTAGTAAGAGGGTGTCAGCATTTCCCTTCCAGCCTCCTTCACTGAGTGGCTGAGAATTCAACTGTAAAATCTCATTCAAAGCAGAAATTAAATGGACCAGGTGTTAACACAATCTGAGGGGGTTACTCCTCATCAGCTGTTCCATTTAAGCGGAGTAGATTTTCGCATGAAATACAACTTTCATTTCTGCAGATACTGGTAAAAACAACAGCTTCTTCTTGTAAGCCTTCAAAAGCCAGCAGAGTAACCTCCTTCACTCATCATGTGCTAATGCGCGCCTTGTAGCATACTTTCACCGATCTAACTCTTTGGGTGTGTTTCTTTTCAATGTTGGGCTTGATTTGGATGAGCTTTGTGTGGCGACGTCATGGCTACTCAGTTCTGAGTCTGAGCAATGAAGAGAGCAAAAAAAAAAGGCCTTTGCTTCAGACGCTTTCCCCTACTACCTGATGCCATCTTCTCCCCCTACGCTACATACCCTGCTCTAGTTTCTGCGAGAGCTGTCATCAGTAGAGTTGGAGTCTGGGGTTGGGACTCCCCAGATTCTGTCCTGGGCAGAAGAGAGCAGAAGGGTCTCGGCTGCACGGTAAAGGGCAGGTTCACAAAGGAAGGATTGCTGCTCCTAACCCTGCCCGTGCACTGGAGATGCATTGGCGTTCTCTAGGACACATCGCGAAGGAGAGGCAGCTTACACCCCACTGGGGTTCAGGGCTATGCTTTACATTTCCAAGTCCAGAGGCATCTGCTGGTCTTGAAAGACCTTAGAAGAAAATTTACTGTAGTCGTTTTGAGTCTTTATTCATTCTGCCCTCATGCTTCCAGTGATACGTCTGCCCAAGTGCTTTGCTGCCACAAGTGTGTCTGTAACATCATTTTGTACACTCCGTAGGGCAGGAAACGTCATTTCCTTGATTTCATGCAGCTTTGTGCATATTTATGGATAAACAGTTAATGATTCATAAAGATGAACCACTTTGCTTCTTTTGAAAATACTATTACCTGTTCTGATCATGAAAATAACCAAATAAACTCTATTTTATGTTGAAAGAAAGAGAATTCCTTCCCCTGCCATCCCTTTATCTCAGGTGTGCTCAGTAATTGCAACTGGGAAGAATTTGCCTCAGGAAGATTTCCCATAAATCTAATTAAAATCAAGTTGTATCTTTTTAAAGCAGTAATTCAGCGATGCGTATGGTATAAGCACTGTATGTCAGACAGCATGAACGGCCTGAAAGTTCAGGATGGAAAAGAAAGCTGAGCAGCACAAATGAAAACCTTTAATGTCTCTTGGAAAAGGCATCATCTTACAGGCCAGTGTAGCAAGTGGACAGTTTGCATGATAATTGCAAATGGGCGTAGTAAGCTTTGAGACTCAGAAATGCTCCTCTCAGCACCATCGATCCAAACTCACAGTACTAGTTCTCAGCACAATTAAGTCATAAACTTGAACGTACTCGGCATGTTTCAACCTGCCTTAAACTTTTCCCTGGCTGATAACACACACGTGCACAGCAGCTGAGTCCTGGAAAATTCGTAATCACTTATCCCATTACCTCTGCTGTACCATGAAGTCCTGCGCAAGGAGGTATTTTCTGCAAGGAGAGGGAAGAAAGCTTTCAGTCTTGCTTTAATACCATATTTTGCACTTAGTATTGAAGTCTGACAAATGAGTGGTGATTTAGAATTCCTTTCCGCTTCCTGCTGCAGCTTGCTCTATAAATCAGATGGATAGGACCACAAATGGGGTAAAGAGAAACAGGGCTTGCGAGTCATCTAGTGATACGCAATGGGGGAGTAAGTGTCACTGACTCTAGTGCTCATTTTTAATGTTTAGTTACATTCTAATAAAGTCTAGCATAAATAAAAAAATCATATTAATATTCAGTCAGCAGGCGTGAAAGATGTCTCTAACTATGTAATACTTAAAATTTTACTGGCAAAATATGATCAGTGTAAAACTTACCAAGGAGCTAAAGTTTTCCAGCAGTTTAAGTAACGTCATACCATAATCAAGAGGATGCTGAACGATCTTAAATGAAGAGCGTGCTGGTTTTGCTTAAGAAATAATTTAGTAGCCCAGAGGCTTAGGGCTAGCTTCAAAAAAATATTTGATGCTTTCAGGCCCAAATTTCACACTCCCTGATAGAGCAATCCCCTGGAAAATATAATATGAAAAGAAGTGGTATATTGCTGTATGTAGAGATTGTCCGAAACAAAACATAAAATTCGGAAAAATGTTGAATGGATATCTTTTTTGGCTTTGAGAACTCTGAAAGAATTATCATTCTTTATTAAATTATTCCCTGAGATTTATATTTTTTTAGGAGTACTCTAAAAATAATCCTTTTCATATGGGGAAGTCAACGGGTTTGGAGGTGTGTAAAGACAGATACTCTCAGTGACGTCGGGATACGTGTACTTGTATCAAAAAAGAAGGAGCTGCCCTGGGTCTCGCTTCCATCTTAATCTATCACTTTGGAAAGAATGAGCCCTGCATTTTTGTGTCAGAGGAATGAGTCAAATGGAGAATCAGCCACATCAGACTTGTTCTGGGCTCCTCGTGAGCAGCTGACGTGATGTATCGTGCTCACCTGCCTCACCAAGAGCCATCACAGCCACCTTTCCCAGCTACTGACGCTGCTGCAAAAACACTGCCTTGCTGTTAAGATTACTGTATATTGGTTCAGATGCAAGGGAGGTAATCAACCCTGTGCATATGCGGAGGGTTAAAATTGTAAAAGTATGCACAGAAAAAGCAGAGGTGAGAAATTTGTCATCTTTGCATAACAGCCTTGCATGCAGTGAATATCGCTCCAGCTCTGGAATCCAGTGCTTTGTTTTTGTTGGATCAGGGCATCGGTTTCCTGAAGCTACTTAGGGTAACAATTGCTCGGTGTAGGCAAGAACATCAGGATCAGTTCCTAAAAATAAAATCTGATTAGATTGAATAGAATAATTAATAATAAGGAAAGAGAAAAGCACCAAGAAGGTAAAGGAAACCCCATGTAATAGCATATCAAAAATACTAAATCTTCTCAATTGGTTGAGGACTGTTCCATGGTAATTGGCAAAGCTATATACAATATATTGTTTGTGTGCTTTCTCTCACACCCTCTCTCTCTCTCATTCATCAAATTGCCTGTTCAGGCTTCAAATAAATAATCGTAATAAAAAAGCTAAGGCAGATCCTTAAAAACTGAATGAGCCTTTCAGACTCACAAAAGCTTGAAGTGCTGGAATTTTTTTCCCTGAAAGGGCTAAACATTAGGATCATGAACAAATCATTTTGTCCAGCTAGTGTGAGCTTCAAACACACAGCTGCATACATCCAGGGAAGTCACATAGCTTCAAAGAATATAGCCAGCCTGAACGATGAAAATCAGTCTGCCAGCCTGCACAAATTTACATGAGTGCTTACACTATCAGTCAGGCATTTCCTGTACTCCCATGGGTTGGGGTTTTTTAATGTGAACTATCAAGGATTACAAATGGACAGTTTTCGTTGCATTTCCTCCCGGCTCCCAGCTGTGCGCTCCGTAAGCAGGACTGAGGCATATCCAAGGCGCCCTCCTGCTCTGCTCAGTGTGTGCTGACGCCCCCTTAGTGGGAGTTCTTTGCAGGATCAGCAGACCAAATATGAAGCAACGATGCTTTACAACCTTTAGGTTGTAAAGAACTACGTAGGAGGTACCCCCAGTGTGTTTGACGCGTTGAGAGCCAAGTGTTCGAGTGTCTGCGCTGCGGTGGCAGCGGGTGCTGCAGTGTTGTGCAGACTGTGCTCCAACAAGCGAGCCCCAGCGTGGAAGCAGCCTGGCCGCAGCAGCACAGCCAGCTGGCCCCGTACCATCAGCCCACCTGGAGCTCTGCGCTGCCGTGCCTGCAAGAGAGGAAGCTCCCAACCTTTGTGCCAAACCTTGCCTCTCAGAAGAGCGGCTACGTGAAGACTGAGGGATGCAGCAATGCAGTTTGACAGATACAGGTGCACATATTCATGGCAAGTTTCTGAGAGACATACTATTCCAAAACCGTGTTGGAGGTGTAGGACTCCAGCCTGCAGTTCCCTCATGGTATTCAGCTCTACCCAGCATGTCCAGTCCCTTCCGGCCTTAGAGACCCACAATGGGATGAAATCCCTCAGCCAGATCAGATTGCTGGGAGAGCAGCAGGTTAATGAAAGGGAAGACAGTGACACCCCAGGCACAGCCTCCAAAGCCCTGCTGTCATCCCTCTGCCCAGTGAGCTCTCTAGCCCCGAGTCAGAGCCCCGTCAAGCTCTGTTACACCTAGAAGTCTATCCTTTGTCCCACAGTGCTAACACCACACTGCAATTCAACTTTTTGCTGCTGGCCACAAGGGTTGAATGAAGTCCTTTGCCTGTTGTCACTGGGATGACAAACCACGCTTTGCCTACGGTGCCAAGGAGCAGTGTCAGGTTCTCTTTCTGACTCTCTGCTTTTGACCGCTATCAGGGACGGGATACTGGGCTGGATGAACTAGTCTCAGGCTGTATCACTGTTTTCATGGCATGCTGATCATTTTGATCCTGAGCCAGCTATCCAGCAGTTCACTCTGGCTCCGAGGACTTGTAGTACCTTTTCCAACGATTTGAAATTCACGCAGGACAGACGTGATATTGCAAGTATAAATCAAGAGGTGACAATACGCTTTTGGAAGGTCATGTTGTGTGGTGCTGTGCTTTGTGTTCAGTAAGCTTCTAGCTTGAAAAGTTTGGTGCATTTATTATTTTATCAAGTGCAGATGATCTTTATCTCCTTTTTTGTGCTTGACAGCTTCAAATTAAAAATATTTTTCTTATTCTCTACTTGGGACCATAACCTAGTCCTGCAAAGGTGGCTTTCCACTGCCAGACAGCGAAGTGGGGACTGTGTCAGGGAGGTATTTTGCTGGTGTGCCTGTGTAGTTCTGCATTTCCTTAATCCAGCCCTTCCTTCTGCAGAGCATGGAGGGTGGAGAGTGCCTTATGAAGTTTGATGTGAAAGGGAACAGAATACAAGGGCCTGGGCTGTGATGGTCAAGGTGGACTGGGCCATTGCCAAAGTTAGCTGGCATGATCCTGGGCTTATGGGAAGGAAGAGGAGAGGAGAAGAAATTTCAGGACATTGGGAAGAGGTCTGATGAATTTCTCTGAATTGTCCAACGTGGTACTTGGAAGAGAGAGGGAAGCAAATCCTCTTCTCTCTACCAGACACTCTCTTGACCTGCACAAAAGCCAGGAATTGGACCTGCTGTCAGGTGCTGGTGGGAGCAGAAGCCGATAGTGTCACGCAGCACTCTGGGTTCTTGCAGAACAAGGTAAAGGATTAATGCTACTGATTCCAGTATCACACGTGCAAAGATTAATGCTGTAATAAGAAAGGAAATGCTTGTGTAGGTAATTCAGTGAGCAGTAACGTATCTTTTGCCTTGCTTTATTGTCCCCTGCGAGCATTTCTTCCTTAACGTTTGCTTTTTTGTTTTCTGATTAAGTCTCTTACCTGTCCATGCTGTACAACTAGGGCACATTTTTAGACAAATATGCACAGTATGTTTCAGAATTACTTAAGAGCTTGACTAAATCCTCCAAGAGCTGTGCACAGCCAGTGAAATAATGTGCTTAATCGTACAAATAAATAGAGTAGAAGTTTGGTTTAAAGATTAAGAATGTAAATGATAGGAAACAGTAGATATGTCTATCTCTTTCTTCTTAATGGGTTCTTGCTGTCGATGCAGGATATTTACTATAACATTGCTCAGTTTCCAAGTTTGTGTAATCCAGTTTAATCATTAGGACTTGTATAGAGTGCAGTGGTGTCACTGCCTGGTGAGATCGCTTTGACGTGTGTTGGTGAGGAATGACAGCGGGATTTGTTACCTAATTTTATTGGTCGGGTCTGCATTTCTCAGTTGCCTCCTGAGAATATATTGCCCACATGTAACCATGAGAACATCACCTAAGGATACTTCTACCTGTAGCCCTCTAAACCTTCCTGGCATATCATTAGAGAGGTTGGCCTTGGGTAAAGATAGGGGTCCTGCTTGAGGGTAGGAGTCTTTCTTGAGGATGAAAGCTTCAATTTTAGAGAAAATCCTGACAACAGAGAACTGGGGACAGAAGCCTAATTGCAGAGACATATTTGTAATGCTCTGTCCACCTAATGATATTCAAGCTTTGTTGGAACAATTTACTGAAAATGAGGTGGAGCATTAAATGACATATAGCTGTGGTGTTAACCAGCCTGACATTCCTGACTGATTAAAGGTTTAGAAAAATCATATAAAGAGCCATAATGGAAATGTGTTACCCAAATGTCAGATGTTAACAAGATACCCAGAAGGAAGTTAGGAGAATTCCGGTATATGTAGACAGTAAGTTGTGCTCCTTTACGTTTTCATAGATACGTCATTTTGCATATGGAATGATCTTTTTCACGGGCATGCCACTGTCTGTGGTATTAATTTATACTGGAGAGGTTGGAACTAAGAAGGAAACCATGTCTGAATGTGTTGCTAGAAGACATCAGTTGCCTTTGATGGAAAGAACTGAGTTAAACATAATGTGCAAAACTGTGAGAAACGAATCTGACATCTCAGTAGAGGAGTGAATGGTTTCCATTAAGCTTGCTAAATCTGTCTTTCTCAGAATACCCAATATAACCTCATGCACTCTTGATTTTAACAGGCTTTATTATACTCATTTTATATCTCAACTACATAAATATAAAGCTAAAATATCTAAAATATTTAACAGATGTGGAACAGTAGAGAGAGACCTCTACAGCATACAGTATGGGATTGGTCCGAATTAAATAGTGATCATGGGTTATTAAATATTAAATGCAGTTCTGGAGGTAGATCATTATCCCTCACCTTACATTGGCTGTTCTGGCACTTAAACGAGAAATTAAAAACACTCTTGACTAATATGATATTGAAAATTATTAGCCTGAGAGTGGTTTGGTTCTGATCTTGCAAGCTGCACTAACTTCCAAAGAGTTAAGAGAGATTAAATCATGCTCCAAATATCAGGTACACCTCAATTTAGAAGGCAGTATACAAAGGGAGTTGTAGTACAAAAAAGTTAACGAAGGCAGCAACTTTAGATCAGCACCCCAAGTACTTCCATTCTTTCATAGCTGAGTAAAAGGACTCAGAGTATATACGCCAAGCAGACTGCAGTGATGGAGGCCTCGCAGACAGGGAGAGTGGGCAGAATGAAGTATCCATGTGAGATGAAGCAACGCGGGAAGAGCTAACCCCAGTGCTGTGAGAGGGGAATGGAGACGTGAGCCTGGGGCAGCAGGGCAGAGGTGGAATAAAGATATGGGATGAACAGACAGGCTGAGAGAGTTGGGGTTGTTCAGCCTAGAGGAGAGAAGGCTCCAGGGAGACCTTAGAGCCCCTTCCAGTCCCTGAAGGGGATCTATAGGAGAGATGGGGAGGGACACTTTACCAGGGAGTGGGGTGATCGGACGAGGGGTAACGGTTTCAAACTGAAAGAGGGGAGATTTAGATTAGGTATTAGGGAGAAATTCTTTCCTGTGAGGGTGGTGAGGCACTGGAACAGGTTGCCCAGAGAAGCTGTGGCTGCCCCATCCCCGGTGGTGTCCAAGGCCAGGCTGGATGAGGCTTTGAGCAACCTGGTCTAGTGGGAGGTGTCCCTGCCCATGGCGGGAGGGGTTGGAACTAGATGATCTTTAAGGTCCCTTCCAACCCGAACCATTCTATGATTCTATGAATATCTGAGGAGAAGCCCCAGTGTGTATATCTAGGATATATATTACTAGTCAGAAGGGTGTGGGAGAAGTATAACAGGGAGAGGGGAGATTTCACGAAAATTATAGCAACGTATGGTTGCTTCAGTCAGTTACTCCTTCCTTACAAACAGTAAGGCAAGTAAACAGTGACTTGGTCTGCTCTTCACTGGCCATTTATTTTAGGTGTTGGAGTTCTGTGGAGATAACACGTGTATGGTTTATTATTAATACGAAATATCACATTTATGAAAGCTTTCTGCTCCAAAGATAGTTGCAGCCATGTTGTGAGATAGATTCCCATTTTCGATAGAATACTAAGAAGAATCAGAGAGAATAATCAATTATTGCTACATATTCCACTGTATCAAGAACATTTAGAGAAATCTTAGAGAGGGCATTTTTTTTAAGAGGCCACTAATGTAAAACATCCACTGCAGATCCAAAGAAAGAATATATAAAACATATGGACATACACTCTAGGAACACAGTTTACTTGGTGGTAATAAACTGCCTTTATCTAGAAAGTATTAGAGGATCTGTTGAAAGAAAACGCCTGGGCTCCTGGCTAATGAACAGAAGAGAGATAAGCAAAACATAATAATAAAATAGTAAAACACCGCCTTACGATGTTTAACGACTGTTGTCATAACTGCTTTCATTCTTTTGTTAGTATTCAGTCTTTCATTTCCCATTCTTAAACATGTAAATATCAGTGGCTCTAATATCTGACAGAAGACAAAACATTTCTTCATTATAAGACAAAGAATAGCTCATCAGCAAAACGCACACCATGCTGAACACCTTCACAAATAGATGTGAGAGGCACAACAGATTGCGGCAATTAAAAGAGTCTCTCAAGCACTTCAAAACACAGATACCTCAGCTGTGTGCTTCATATTAATCCAAGCCTCCTTGAAGATAAAATTTGACAAGAAAGTCCTTCCTTCTGGTTCCATATTGCCTTCTCTTTTAACAAAAACCGTCTGAAGTGAGTGAGAGTTAGGATACCATCTATTTAAATATTCACAATACGATTTGCAGTGTGTGTAGTCATGATATAACTTACCTGGAGTAAAACGTGTCAAATGAAAGGGGGTAAGAGGAAACGCAATTTATAACGTGGGCACAATTAAGTACCATTCCCCTTATTAAAACTGCACTTATTTGTCTGATGTGTAGGCACACTGTAGTGGAGAGGTGGTGAGATCAGACTTAAAAAGAAAAACCTAGCATAGAAAAAAAACAACAAAAAAACCCCTCTACCATCTGTACGGTAACGGAAGAACAAAAAGGAGGGGGACATCCTTTTAATTATCATGATTAATCATGTTTATTACAGAAGAAATAAGGGACCCACTAAGAGCAGCCCTGCGTCATGGGAGTAAATCCAAAAGAGTAGGCAGTCTCTGCAGAGCTCACAATCATACACAAGCCCAGGTAAAGCTCTGGGGAAGGTGAGATAAAGCACAACAGAGAGCGTTATGGTGGAGGTAGTTCTTAACATGATCTCTCGCCACAATGGCTTTTTGCCTGCTTTCCTAAATAAATAGGCTTGTAGGATCATTCTCTGTGTGTACCTGCGTGTGTCGGTGACTGTCTCTCTCTTCTTACCCCTGTAACATCACGGGAAGGGCTTGGGTCTGATGAGGGAAAAAAATTTGAGAGATGTCCTTCGCTGAAATCGGTGAGCAGGCTTTGATTTGGTCGTCAGTCATTCACAACATCAGAGCAATCTGAATAAATAGCAATGCTCTGCCCCATAACTTACACACCAGCAAGAGGAAAGAGAGTGAGGAAACATTAGTGTTGTTGAGCCTTTCCAGCTGCCTTGGATTTCCCACTGGGCATGTGGCCCTGTAGCTGTAATCACCGACTATCGCTGCGAGTCCTACCTACTTGACAGTAAGAAGCATAGCCTTGTCTTTGAAGTTAAACTAAAGATAGATTCCTTCTTTTTCATGCATAATTAGTATCAGATGACCGAATGCACAGCGGGGGTTCTTGCTATACTTCATGTTATGTGTCAGCAGCTAAATATAGCTGTAATACCTCAGAAATACTTAAAAGACCCGGACCAAACAACTCCCCCAGATATAGTAGTCATGCCAGTGGTTCTTTAGGGATTCCTGTTACTTTCCAGTTCGGTTACAGTCAGCACCAGTGTGTGCGGCTGCTGCCAGAGCGGGCAGGACTCGGGACTCAGCACAGCCATGCCTGAGCTCTTGGGAAGGAGGGGAAGCCACGAAGCAGCTGAGGTATGCCAGAAGTGTAAATTCTTCATAGTCTCTTGGTGCCATCTCCGCCTTGTGTTTCATGATTCATGGTTAGGAAAATGCCTAAGGCAGAGTCAAGGCTACGTAGTGTGATTGCTCACACGTAGGATGAGAAGACAAGTGCCTGGGAGTCTGCCTGTGTGTGCCTAGATCATCCTCTGTCATCACAAATAATTGTACCTTCCAGAGCTGCCTGTGAACACACGAACCTTGTGGGGTTGAACGTACAGCAAGCAAGGCTGTTCCTGAGTTGGTATGTGAATGAGACACGCCACAACTTGTTCTTCGTTTCAGGCGTAGCTCCTTGTCAGGAAAAAATGCTGATCTGGGTGCAGCGTTTGCTGTCAGTTCTAAAATCCTCTATCTCTCACTTGTCGCTTTTTGTTTTAAAGCAACAGCTTATCCACGTGCGTGTTTACTGGTACTTGCTGCAGCTTCAGGCCACTTGCTCCAGTTCAGGGAGCAAAGCAGGACATTGGTACAAAATGCCAGCACTTCATATTGATCGTATCTCTTCCCTCACTCAGAAGAGGCCTGAGTCAGCAGTGTGCCAGGCCTGGCAGGGCAGGCAGCCCACATGGGCTGCGTTACAAGCAGAAGATGAGCTTTCCTGGAGCCACCTTGCTGGTCCCTGAATAGCATACCTGCCCATGAAAATGTCTGAGCTTTTCTGGTCCATATTTCTCATCTAGAGTGATGTATTGCTGGCTCGCTCATCTAGGAGTTCCCAGACTGTGGGAAAACTTGCTGGTGGTCAGTGGTGGGATCACTGGGTTTGGTTCCTCCTTGTTTCCACGGAGAATCCTCTGCATAAAGAAGGATTCAGAGTTGGTCAAGAGATGTGGGAGAGCAAAATGAAAAAGTAGGCAAGCTTCTTTCTTCAGAGGTCTAAGGCAGGGAAGAGAAACAGGTGAGATGACTGAAAGGTCCTTGCAGCCCTTCAAAGTGAATTAACAAAAAGAGGAGAAAACCATCCGTTGGGCAGAGCTGCTGGGGGTCCAGGAAGGACCAGCCTCCAACGGAAGAGGAGCTTCCACATGTCAAACCTCGTAATACATTCAAGCAGAAGTGGCCAAGAATCATCATGCTCAGCTGAGTTGATGACTGTATTTAGGTGGGAAAGAGGATGCTGTTCCATGAGAAGGCGAAAAAAGAGATGGGTGATGGGTCAGTCACAAGTAAGCAGTGAAGAGGAGCTGGCAAGACTTAAATACAAATGAAACGGGGAGTAAAAGCATCTTTCTGAGAAGGAGAAAAACAGAATATCAGCAGAATGCTTTGTTTTACACTGACTGTCTTCCAGTGGTAGTTCTTTGGTCATTTTGCTGGGATCCCACCTATTCCAAACTAGGTCTCATTACAGTAACCAGTCCAGATCTCTGTCTTGTCTTTAGTAGAGCTGACCTCTTTTCTTTGCTCCTCTTGAACACTGCTTGAAATTTAGGTAAGGTCTACAGAGCTGTACAAGAGTAGAATCTAATTTAGACCCAGCATTGGAGAAAAGAGGATGATTGTTTTAATTTTAATTAAATAAAACATTTAAATTTTGTTGACTTGAAAAGTGGAATGGGGAAACTTCAGAAATCTCAAAAGATACTCCAGTAAAAATTATTCTAATTGATTGAACGGCAACTTTGTCACTTGTAGAGAAAACAATCTGAAATATTACGTGTAAGATATAAGTGTAAAACAACAAGACAAATGAGTGGTGCGTGTATGTGCTGAAACTGCTTAAATGAATTCTGCAGTAAAGTGCTGGTAGCACAAGTCGAGAGCCCTGTTCTGAACCTTTCAGTCCTCTCCCTGGAAATAGCAGTTTCTTTATATAGTGTGAATGAGATATAAAGAAAGGCTTTCAAAGCCACTTCACATCTCTGGTAAATGTGGGCCAGTTCCCAGCCCTGAATTATAGGTATATACAGTACAGGAGAATGTGGTTATCAATTTCCCTTGCGCGCCACGAGAGAGCTTTTGATCTTTGTGATCAGATTATCTTGTTAGTGGCTTTTGAGAAGGCAAGAGGAGCAGATGACAGTCCACGAAGACCGATGCGGTGACCTTTTTCCACTTACCCTGCCTGTTCCAAGCCTGAAAAGAATTTAAACCTTGGAGGGGAAAGGCCAAGCTGCTGTCAGGCAGCACAACACTTCCTGCTCTCCAGAAATTCTCCTTGTGATTTGCCAAGGCCGGTTGTTTGTTTGCCCTTATGTTGCATTTTAACCTGGTTCCATGAACAAACACAGTTTATATCATGTGCTGTGTCCCCACCTGTCAGCCTTGTCACTCCCTCCACATCTTTTTAACCCTTTTGCCAATTTTAACCAAATTTAACAGATCCTGAGTTCTGTGGCTAGAGGAGAGAGACTCACTGGTAAAAGGACTGTATTGTGAGCTCAGTCTTTGTGAGTCATCAGAGAACCTCCTTGGGAAGCCACCAATGAAAAGGAAAACCACAGAAAAAAAGGCTTCAGTGGCAGCTGCTGCTGGCAGAAATATCTGTTCTTCTCTCTTCTTCCCTTTTTAAATGACTTAGCAAAAACATTCAATCGTGTGTCCTCAAATGTTACCACGAGACCCTGCAAGTACAACATCTGGAAAGAGAGAGTCTTTTCTTCTGTCAGATTCATGCAACCTGAAAGGCATTTATCTGTTTCGTTACAACCCCGTGCTATCCCAAACGAAAAAAATCTGGGCTGGCCCTTCATGTGGAATAAATTGGAGCAGCTCCACGGAATTCAGTTTGCTGATTCATAGCAGCACAGGCCCCCATCCTTTCTTTTTCTGGACGTATGTGCCACCTTGTAAATAATACAACACATTTAGAAATGTGGTATTCAAGATTTCAGGCAAGTCTGGTGGCAGTGAGACAGTGTGAGTGTTTTTAAATGTGGGTTTGGGTTGCAGTGTTATTAAAGCTAGTTAGCTTACGTAGTAAGTAATTTGTGATTTAGCTCCCAACATCAGTACACGTTAAATGGATGACAAACATCATTCTCCATCTTCTCACCATATTTTCCATATTTTGTTCCATATTGCATTTTAGTGCTCAGTTGGTGGGATTTAGTGTGGAGGAGACTAAACAGACCACTGCTTCTGTCATGTTTCAACATGAAACATCAAATCCAAAGCCTGAGTCCATTGAGCACTACCAAATAATGAGAGCCTTTGATTGTTCACAAGTCTTTCCAATGAAATGTCAAACTTGTCATACTATGAAAATGATCTTCACCAACATAGAGCTTGAAAACAGATAATTATCCAAGAACACGAAACAGAATTAACGTGCACTGGAGCATGTCATGAACATTTCCTCCAGCAAATAAAAAAAAGGTAATTGCTGTGTGAATACAAAGCAAGGAGAAAGGTTGGCTCTGTTCCTTAGACAATTTAGATTGGCCACTGTTTACTCACTTAACCCATAAAAACATGCAGCATATCAGAAGGGTGCCATTCAAGGGCTGATGGAGTGCGACCAGCCTCCTGATTGCAGGCACTTCTCGTTTCACACTTCCCAAGTCTGATCAGAGAGAAGGTTCTTGGCTATTATTAGAAGTGCAAAACCTGATAAGTCAGAGCTCCTGGTTAAACAGGATGTTTGTAAACCGCGTCAAGCCCCAGCAATAATTAATGCATTTTTTTGAGCCATGCTTTGACTTCAGGTAGAGCTAAAAGGCTTCATTCTTAGCCTAGAGGAAAGAAAGGACATAATTTGGTATGTGGACACAATTTTCCCATATAGAAATCAGACAAGTAAGGAAATGACACTCCTAATGGCTAATGGGAGTGGTTCTGGTTTGTGATTTTGATTTCACAAATCAATTTTCTAATATTAGAAACTAGCAGAGTGTGGAGACACAGGATGGGAGTCTGGAAGAGACCTCCTGAAATATCACATGTAGCTCATTGACATCACAGGCAGCTACTCACAAATTTATTCAGACAGGTCTTGCAAATGCTTGAGAATTTTTGCCTTCATCTTCCTCTTGGGAGGCTGATCCTGAAACATGTGACTCTGATAGTTAAAAAGCTTGTTTTCCCTCTTTTTATTTCTATGCTAGTTTTATCCTCAGAGATCTCTCCACATGTAAGGGGAAGGCTAAATACATTTATCGACAATAATGATATCCTTCCAGTCTGCTTTGTGCTAGGAAAAGCAAGCCATGGTCTTTCAGGGAAGATTTCATTTTTTCTGGTCATTTTATTACCCCCCTGCAAAAATTATCCCACTTGAAGCTGCTCCTTTTCACGTATGGAGGAGCAGTGTTGTAAGCAATGTCGAACAGACTCGTTTGCGAACGCACAGGAGGCAGCACTTGCCAGGTCTGGCATCGGGCCTTTGTATCTCCGTGTGGCAGAGACACCGGGTGTTCATCTCCCAGCCACTTGCCCCCGCGGAGAACCAGGCCTTCTGGGCTGGTGCATTATCCCGATTATTACAAAAAGTAAGTGCAGCTCCCACCGGTGATGGCACCGTCATCCATCGCATGTCTTGAGATGTTGCGGCCCACGTTTTTCTGGTGAGGGGACACATCGCAAGAACTGGTGACGCTGTCATTCCCAGTACCTTGTTGCCACTCTCAGCAACCCTCTGCCTGTGACGCTGTTGTACCAAACAGCCATTGTCTCAAAAATGAACGCTTTTGAAGGGTCAAAGATCATTTGTAGGCAACTCCTGCATAGTCATCACCAATAATTAGAACATTTACCTTATGTTTTTATTATAATTGTTTACCTTTTTTTTTTTTTTTTACTTTAACAAGATGCAGAAAGTCTTAATATAACACCGGCAGGTTTTTTAGCCATATGCTCTATTTTCAGACTACATGTTGTACTGCAATTTAAAAAGCAGATTTTATTTTTGGAAAAGACTACGCTAAGCTAACTGTCTGAAGGTGGAATTCGTGCCTGTGGCAGGGACTAACCCAAGGTATACGTCTAAGTTAGGCACACCAGATATCAGGCCAGAAAAATCTTCTTTGGCACATCCCATAATACTGAAAAGAGACAGCCCAACACTGAATATATGACATCAAGGAGAGTTTTCTGCTTGCCTCCTTGATCCACTGGACTTACTGAATTCAAATCAAATTGTGGTAATTCTCTTTATACGGCTGTTGTGCTTGGTTAAAACAGATTATTAACTATAATAAGTCTTTTTTCTTTTATTATTGGTGCTTACTTTACATCATTCACAATTAATACTTTTTGGGTGACAGTTTACCCAAACTGTTATTATGAAGCTTTTGCTAATAGCGATAAGATTCTGTGGGTGCACATTCTTGTTACTTCTTCACAGTGTAATCAGTAAATATGAGAACATATGTAGCTTGTGGAATTTAATTCAATGAATATTAAGCTGATCATGGTGCTAGCACTCTTCTAGAAATATACTCACTTTTAATTAGCAGTTGAAAAACAGAAACCATAAACATCAAAAATAGAAGCATTAATCCTGCAGTATAACAAGGTGAATCTCTAAAAGCCATCTTAGATTCCTGCTGAAATAATTCTATTGCATTTGTAATCAACTGAGAGAGAAATAATTGCTTTTAGCTCCTCTTCTGTGGAGTGTGGATCTGCAGTGGACTATACGGGAAGTCCGAGAGAAACAGCCAGATTAGAGGAAAGGCACAGAGCGGAAATGAAAAGGATTCAAAGCTAAATGAAAGTGTGGATCCTTAAGTATCTAGTGTTTCATCTGGCAATAAAAATATAAGGAAGAGGGTAACGAGTCAATCTGCATAAACCGGGAGAACAAGAAGTAATCACAGGTAAAGACAGACTTATGCAAATACAAAGCCTTAAGGACAGAGGATTGGAAAGCGTATGTAGAGAAGTTAGGGCTATAAAATTAGGAGGAAAAGTTACATGTAGAAAATAAAGGAATGGTTGCAGGAGACTTCCACAGAAACCATAAGAACCTACATCCATTGTAGGAATACAGATGCTGCTTCAGAAAGGAGTAATTTGGTGATTTAATGGGGAAAAAAAAAACCCCAAAACAAACCAAATAAAAACACCAATTACATCAGCTGTTTGGCTTGAAAAAGATGGATAACATCAGAAAGCAAGTCCTGACCTTCCCAAAAGATGTACAGCTCGTACTGAAGATGCTTAGAAACACAGTAGGAGTGTTGGTCAAATAATTAAAATCTTTTCAACAAAAGAATTCTAGAATGAAGCAGAATATGAAAAACAACAGGTAAAACACATTAGAAGTGAGTTTGTCATTCCCCCCACAACGTGTAGTGATCCTAAGGAATCCTTAGGTCGCTCTGTTCCTGCCGCTGGGTTTTTGTGATCCTGTTCTGCCCAGGCCTCCGCCGTTCCGCCTGCGGAGACGAGGAGCAGCCACGGGGCCGTGGGGACTGCGGCCGGGGTTCAGCACTTTCGCCTCCGCGCTTGTGGAGCTGGGGGCAGCGGGACAGGGGGCCAGGAGCGGGGGTGGCAGCTGCCTCAACGTTTGGGTGAGAGTTACAATACTGAGAATTGCACTCACCATTCAAGTGTATGTTCTGTGTCATCTTTGCAAGATAACCCCAATCAGAAATTTGTGATATTTAACCAAAATCCGGCTCACCAGAAAACTGCACGATAATGAATAAATACAGAAGCAGAGATGCGTGCATAGTTAGAGGTTAAGTAACCCTGGCATGGTTATTCTAGGCATGGGCCATTTCGACTGTGAAAGTGCCTCCAGGCAACCTGAGAAACTTGGTAGTAAAACAAACCAAAAGAAACTTAGAAAAAAAAAAAAATATTATCAGAAAGGGAAAAAGAGCTTCCAAGATGCTGTGTACAGCTCGAGTGGAGATACAGTGGGGCAGTGCAGGAGAGGTGGCTGTCAGTCCCCCTTTTGTGGGCACACGTCCAAGAGTGGCACTCTTCATCCTTCTGGCCAGCAGGTCAAGGGAGGTGATTCTCCCCCTCTACTCCACTCTGGCGAGACCCCACCTGGAGTACTGCGTCCAGCTCTGGGGCCCTCAGCACAAGAAGGACATGGACCTGTTGGAACGGGTCCAGCGGAGGGCCACAAAGATGATCAGAGGGCTGGAGCACCTCTGCTACGAGGACAGGCTGAGAGAGTTGTGGGGGTTCAGCCTGGAGAAGAGAAGGCTCCGGGGAGACCTTTTAGCAGCCTTCCAGTACCTGAAGGGGGCCTACAGGAGAGATGGCGAGGGCCTCTTTCTCAGGGAGTGGAGCGATAGGACGAGGGGTAATGGTTTCAAACTGAAAGAGGGGAGATTTCGATTAGATATTAGGGAGAAATTCTTTCCCGTGAGGGTGGTGAGGCACTGGAACAGGGTGCCCAGAGCAGCTGTGGCTGCCCCATCCCTGGAGGTGTTCAAGGCCAGGCTGGATGGGGCTTGGAGCAGCCTGGGCTGGTGGGAGGTGTCCCTGCCCAGGGCAGGGGGGTGGAACTAGATGATCTTTAAGGTCCCTTCCAACCCGAACCATTCAATGATTCTATGATTCTGCGTGCTTGAATAGAGCCTTCCCCCTTCAGTTCATATATACAGGTATGCCAGGAGCGTTGGTGTAGAAAAGAGATACAAATGTCAGTGTAAGTAAACGTGAGGCACTTAGGCTGGAGAGAAAAACATAAAACAAAGGAATCTACCAATATTGGTCCAGTTCCCTAGTTGGAAAAGGTTTAGTCGGGAGAGTTGTGAGTAAAATTCTAAAACCATTGACAGTCCTTAACCACGTTGCATAAATTATGGATAGCTGTTCAGTTAAATTATTCTAATATTGTACAGGTGACTTGTAAAGCAAGCTGTGCTATGCAAAGGTTATTGTAAGTATCTCAATAAATACAGCAGAAGGAAACCTTCCAGAGGTGTCAGTGGCTCCAAAAGGTTAGATGTCTGTTTTCTTTGGCTAAAAAAAAAAGAATTTGAGAGATGAGTGGTACCCGCTGCGTCAGTTGTACTACTTTGTGAAGAAACTAGAAGGGGATAACGCACCGGGCCTTTTGGATTTCTATGAAATACAGACAAAGGAAGAACAAACCAAAGAAAATGTCTGACAAAATTGAAGACAAATAAGTTCATTTTACTTATTTATGCTGTAATATATGAATGCTAGATAAATGTGAAAAGAAGAAGGAAAAGCAACTGCCAAATGTTTTTAAAAAGGAGCTAAGAGCATATGTGGAGGAAAATTGACCATAAATGTTATCTCAAAGGAGAGGACCCACTTGGAATAAACATATATATGGCAGTTATGTCTAAAATTTGTTATGTTGCTATTGTTTTGTGAAATGACAGAACATCTGCTCAGTCACAAGGCACCAGTAAAATGCAGCTTTATGCCTAAAGCAATATGTCAGTCCCTAACAAAAAATGTATATAATAGGCTAAAAACAAAGGCGCATTGTCTTTTTCAGTTGTAGTAATTTCTGACCTAATAAGGGTTGAGAAAGGATTTTTTTATTTTTATTTTTGAAAAAAATGAATGGAGGGATTGAGTCATTTATGACTCTTTTCAAGATTAGGCTTTGTACATTATTTGTGCATAAGCTGGCAAAATGCTTTGTCTCTGCAAATCACATTTATGTGACTAAAGCAATTTTTAAAAGGCAACTGCTTGTAAGTACCTTGAGGAAAGATCATGCTTAGCTTATAGTTTCTAAATGCAGTATGAAATCGGCCATTTTTTGATGGCTGTAAAAACACCAGCAAGTAAGATACGTGTGCTCACATAACAAGTGGACAGAAGTCAGATTTCACCTCAAAGCTGTCTTTTCAGAGAGGAAAAGCATTCATACTGAAATCCGTCATATAGAAAACTAATTAACAAATCCCTCGGGAAATAATTATCGTATGGGATTTGTCCCTGAATATTCCAAGCACGCAACTTTTAAGTGGCTTTATTCAAAAAGTGTATGCTTTTAGATTTTCATTGTTGTGTTCACTGACCTGAAAAGCCTTGAAACTGTGGTGCGAAATATAATTTTAAAACCTATTTTCTGATGAAATGAGTTTATTGTCCTGCAGCTTGAAGTCATCCCCTCAGTTATACGTGCATATATGGCCCCTCAGAAAATAGCCTAATCAGTGAAACGGATTGAAATCGGCACTTTTAGCAAATAGTTTTCATGGAGCTAAACAGTTATTATTTAATTGATGTGTGGAAGTATTCGACTGGAACATGCCTTCATAAAAAACCATGAGAATAAATTTATATTCTAACACATCTGTGGTCAGAGTGAGAATTAGGGTTAGACTCATTGTAGAAAGCTCAGGGGCTGTGCGTCACGTACTCTTTGAAGCTTCAGAAGTCTGAAGGACTCTTTTATGTGACCGGGAATGCGTGTGCTACATCATCAAGTATTAACAGGGGAGAAAGACAGCAACCATTCTCATATGACTTCTTTCTTCTC
The DNA here is from genome assembly GCA_013398915.1 of Dromas ardeola. NCBI lineage: Eukaryota > Metazoa > Chordata > Aves > Charadriiformes > Dromadidae > Dromas > Dromas ardeola. The sequence goes on along the minus strand of VYZM01014678.1, from coordinate 1,109,271 downwards.
TGTAAAACCATACATCAGCAGAACTTTTTTTTTTTTTTTAATGTCACTTAAAGTTGGCACCTTTGCTGGAACAAATAAAATGCATGAAGATAGTCATCTGTATCTGACTCAGAGCTGAATAGTAATACGTGATTTTTACCTTTCAGCTGAATCAGATACAAATGCTAAAGCTTTCCCACAGAAAGACTGTATAGTTTCTCAAAAACCCTTTAGAGGTTTCTGAACCTGATCCAAAGCCTATTGCAGTTAGGAAAATTCCTGATTTGAGTCAGTTTTCAGTTGGGCTGTACAAATCTTATCGATCTATTTATATAACCTTTTCATGAGTGAAAAAAAAAAATTCTTTTAGATGTGCAAAAACTTGAGGACTTAATTTTTAAGCTGTTAAGATTCCAGTATCTTCTGGAATCATAAGCAGCAGCTATATTCTGCCTTGTGAAGGTAAAGGTGCAAGCTCTGGTGCCCAGCCTGAAATCCATTGCAATTGTTCAACCAAGCATCAATTCTCAGCATCAAGGCGCTGCGCTCCCAGGCTGGAACTGTTGTGCAGAGTTGCCAGAGATGGCTGGATGGCATTATGCATCATCAGGCAGAGAGTAAGTCAGCAAAATAAGGCTTATTTAAGAATGATTTGTAAGCAATAATAGAAAAGACGTTACTGACTCCAATCTCTGATCTCCACTGATAAATACGGGTAAGGGACTGTGCCTCTCTCTACAACCATCCATGGGGAAACTGAAAGTTTTAGGGGTTGGTGGCAGCAGCTAGGAGAATTGTTTAGGCTTCTTAGCAGATCATGGCTGTCTCTGAAGAAACCTTGAGCCTTCATAGGACCTCCAGCTCCTGTTGGAGACCTCTCAGTCCCATTAGCTGCAAACCATTAAGGGCATTCCCTTTCCACACCCATCTTCTGGACCTAGCAGAGCTTAATTAAAAGTGAAGGTTAATGTCTTTCATTATGATCTTCTAAAGCTCCACCATCCTAGTCCATCCTGATGCAGTCTGCACTATTTCAGTGCAGTGACAGGCCTTTGAGTAAGTTTTCTATGATTTGTGAAAAAAGGAGATGGAGAAATGCTGGCGTACACTTTGCTGTTGCTCTAAAACAGTGATCTCACTAAAGTCATGTGGCGGTGCCCAAAGGACACATGTTCCTTCAAAATCTGGAAAAGAGAAAGGTGCTAGATCACAAATCATTATGCAGTGGTGACATAGACTTCTCAACAGGGCTGCACGGTATGGGGGGAGCTCCTCATTAATGTGGCTACGCTATTTCATCTCCCAGAATGGGTTTATTTATAGATAAACCATTATCTCTGCACAAAGTTGGGCCCTGGTTCATCATTCTGTGTGAGTGGTAGCCACAGCTAGAAAATTCTTTGCTGGAGAAGTCATTGGAAAAGGTTAGGAAAGGGTATACAAGGTGAAAAAGTTTGGTAGATTGCACCTGAGTTGTTGAAGTCGTGATGTTGAGCATGTATGTAAGGGTTCTGTGTAATGTGATGTCCCTCTCTTCTGGAAGGCCAAGAAAGAGCTGGGTAAATCTTCGTTATGGGCAGGAGATGCAGATCTGGGCTACGGCTCATTGCTTTTTGTAGTGAAGGCACGAAGAACCCAGAAGTTCGTAAAATGCTGCAGTGCACCATGTTGAAAAGCTGAGCTGGTTTCTTGGTCTTTGTCCAAGAAGGTGGTGCACATTTGGTTCAAGTATTTACTTGCCTTGAGCCAGAGGTCAGGATTGAGCCACGAGCGCTGAATGAAATAAAATTTTTGAAAAGAAGGTGTACCTTAACAGGCAGCAAACATTTCTGCTTTGACTGGCAAACAGTCATTAAAACCCCTTATTTAATTTTGCATCTGTTCTGTTCACCACTTAGCCTTTTCTTTTCATTCTGAAGGATTATAACTAAGAATTGAATGAGTCTTCTCTAATACGGCCAGGACACAATAAATCTGTGAAAGAACTGAGCTATCTTTCTCCCTCATAGGCAAATTTTTCCAATTGTTTAACAAAATGTTGTTTTGTATTGCCGTGACATCAGTCTTTACGCCTGTGAATAATGAGGCTCAACATTAAGCAACTTGTTTATAAAAAACAGTCATGCAGTAACAATTAGGCAGTGTTCAGCGTGCATCCCCACTAGAGTCCATACCCTCGCCTCCCACTTGCTGGTCTTCCCACTGCAGTGTGAAGCTATTTGTGTCTTCAGAATGAGCAAACAGATCTTCTTGGTGAAAGGGTGAAAAATTTCCTGAGTTCTGCCATATAGAAGTTGGCATCTGTTGTTCTGTAGAACAGGATCTCTGCCGCACTGATCCAAGCGTTTGTCAGCCCCAGAGCGGAGGGGGGCAGCTCACCGTATCTGAAGAAGGAAACTTATCACACAGAGTTTCCCACTACAGAGAAACTGCTGCATCCGTCATCGTCGTTTCAACCCAGTTAATACAGTTGTATTAGCCCCGTGCTCCAGTTCCTCCCCCAGCTCCCAGCCCACCTCCTTTTTAGTGTGAAATGTTTGAATCTTCAAAGTAGCTACATTTCAAAATAGATTTTGCTCAGTACCATAATCACAGTCCTCTGGGATAAAACGGATCACAAAGCCTGAAACAGATCTGCAGTACTTGGAGGGGAAGGTACTTGTGATGAAGAGTGTTGGATAGATCCTGAATCTGGCCGGCTTTGAGAAACATTACAATCCATTTGGTTAAATTAATCCATTAATCCATTTTGTTAAAATATTTTCACATAACTAGAAGAACAGGTCCTAATCGTACCTCGTCATACCATACCAGCAGAGCTAACACGAACGAGGTTTTCATAACTCCAAAAAGGAGACAAACAAGCCGCTACCTTTCAAACCAATGTTTATATGCATTGTAGGTTGAGTTTCAGCTGCGTGAAAGAAGTGATCAGAAATACTGGCACAGCTATTTCCATCACTTCAAAGCCAAATCAACACCCCCCAATGTAATTTTCCAACAAGATTCAGAAAGTACATTGGTAGTCACTCACAAAATGGGGGTGGGAGGTATGGGGGAATGGTAACTTGATAGTAACCGAGGCAGCTTAGCCAGGTTGTGACAAAATCCACTCTGAGTCAGGGTATTTCCCTGTCACTGGGCTGTAGGAGAAGCTGATCTGTTGGGGCTTCTGTCTGCAGAAGCTGTCCCACCTTCTCTAATACCCTGGAGTGTCCTTTGCACAAGCAACCACAGATAACGAGCTGTGGAGGGGAGCGTGGCCACCGAGGAATGTGGAGCACCTTGGTTCTGAAATGTTGTACAAAATGGCACAGCTCCAACAGAAGTGTTGTGTAGCTCAGGGAGGAGGTGCTGCTCTCAGGCATGGGGGGCAGGTTCAAGTTTCTCCGGAATCGTCCTTCCTTGACGAATGCCTTTCAACAGAATGTGTTAGGCTAAGTCACTTACTTCAGTTCTTCCCAAATAGTGCTGCTCTTGTTGTTCCCTGGGTAGGCTGGGTTTAGATTCCCTGAAACTGAAATGGTATTTCTCTTTTTTTGTAACTACCAGTGAACTGAAAAATCATTTATTCCCACAGCACTAATAGTAGGCAACTGTTCATGGTGACAGAAGGAAGCAGAAAGAGCTATCTAAAGATCGAAAAGATGAGCTTGAGGAGTAAATACATTTTTACAGCAAGCGTGACCTAGTATGACACAATTAGATTTATTTTAGAAAATGCTTTCTTATTCTATACTCAGGCCAAGAAATGTATTTCAAGTGAAATTTAATGAACAACTTGCGGTTAATACAGGTATCTTAAATTACACCATCTTCAAAATCATGTCCAGGGGCCAGGGTTTCCAAGTGACCAAGCCCATAATGAAGAGCAGCAAATACCCTCGACTCTTCCAAGGTTGTCAGGTATATTGGGGTCTTCAATTGTAAATAACCCAAAGTAAGTTCTCGGAAAGCTGACAGATATTGTACCATCATTAACCAGTGATCTCCGAACTGAGGTTTGCAAGAGGAAAAGCTGCAGGACCAGAGCTCCCTGTGATGATACTGGTAGATGTGGTGGTTTCAATGAAAAGTCTGATGATAAGTGTCCCAGGTCATCTGTGGTGGAGAAAATTCAATGGTATAGTCTGTCATTCCAAAATATTTGGATGTCACTGCCAGAAACAACCTCCAACTTGAGGAGCTGTACTTGGAAGTGAATGAAGAAGGTGCTCCTTGCTTTATAAACCCAGCTTGGTCACCAGAGGTAGGAACTGTCTAAATATATTCTGACCGTTGTTGGGTTTTCGCTTCTTCCATTTTAGCTGGATGCTGAGAAGGCAAAATTAAAACTGGAAAGATGGGCTTCCCGAGATGCTGGCAGTGGGGGTGGAAGAAGCGAAGAGATGGAGTCAAGCGGAGATTGTGATGATGAGGATGGCTGTCAAGGATCCGGCGACAGGATTCACACAGCAGGTAAATGCAGTTTCTATAGGGACACACAGAGTTTAGAAATTCATGTATGTCACAATCAGGTGGACAGACCTAAGACTTGCACTGCTTGAATTACCGTCAAAATCCTACTAAATTCAAAGGATTTGAATCTTAATCTCTGAAGAGCTGCAGTAAAAATAGACTGATACAGACAGTAACCCAATACAATTTAACACTTGGCATGCAGATAAAAGACTTAAATTTAGAGTGAATAATATCTTCAATGAAATCTAAATCGCAGAAATACTGGAAGAGTCTTCCTAGATAATGGGCGCTCTTCAAATAAATACAAAATTAATGTTCTTACGGGCTGTGGTAAGTGTTAACATAAATATTTATTTGTTGCACAATGATACTGAAGGATGATCCAAACAGAGTTGGCTGAAAGTATATTTTCTTGAAAAAACACATAAGTATTGTTTTTTTCCTAGTGGTGAGCTGCTGGTTAAATAAAATTTCTTGATAGTCTCAAATATGCATTCTGCAATATTTATTCATGAAATTACTTGGATAATATGTCAACAAATACAGAATCAGCATCAGAACCTAACTTAACTTTCACCAAAATACTGGCAATTTAATATGTAGCTAGGTCCTCATTATAGTAAGTCAATAAGAAGCAAGATGTTGCTAAACGCTTGATATTATTCATTTATCTTATCTGGAAGTTCTCGTTCATTTCAGCTCATCAAAATGTAAGTGCTTTAATTACCGTAGTGTGTGTAAATGTAATTTGGTTTGCATGTGCAAGTATATGAAAAACAGGTATAATAGTGTTGAAAAATAATGCTCATTTAAGATGGCTGGAACTCAGGTAAGTTTTAAACTGCTGCTTCATTCTGCTGAGATAAACAAGTGCCTCTTCCTTGTCCCTTTACCACTAAGTGGAGAGTGGGAAAAGGTACCCCATATTCAAGACTTTCAAACAAGCTGTGATTAGCGTGTAGTCAAGACTTCAGTTGTTCCTATTCTGAGTATTTGATCAGGGAAATTCTCAGTATTTGATCAGCTTAAACATGTACCTTGAAATGTGTACAAAATGTTATATTTAGTTTGCAGTACCAGGTTATAAATACCTGAAATTTAATTTGCGTTGACGAGCTGCTTGATCAAGATACATGAGGTATTACCAGGTAGGGACAGCATTTTTTTAAATTATTAAGAAATTGCAAGTAACAGATGAAGTAGAGATTTTCACCATCTACTCAGCAATGTCTTTGAACAGAAGAACTTTGATACAATGTTATTTTAAAACGATTTGCTTGATTTTTTTATTGTTTATTGTATTATATACATAAGCAATGAAAAGATTGCAAGATGGTTTGAGCCTTGGGGATTTGTGAGGGTCATACTTTAATATGCTTTCCTCGCTATGTGGAATAATACAAACAACACCCAGGTGCTAACTACTCTTCAATGAACAATTAAACTATTAATACACCATCTTGGGAGGACAATGGCAGATTTCAGGTGTTCAAAAATAAAAACTTGAATACTTCCAAGACTTGACTTACAGCTGGCTTTAATAATGGAAAACTACTTAATGTCTTTTTTCCCCTTTTTTTGCAATCTATTTAATTCAAATATTTTATGCTGATATCATCCTGGATTTAAAAGAATTATATTTATATAACTAGCTGTTTCCGAATATAGTAGGGTTTATATCCAATTAAAAAGGTAATTACAATTAATTTTGAAAATGGTATTGAATAAGCATTCCGTTGTGTGACAATAGTAGCGCTGTTTCATAATTAGCTTTAAAATATTGTACTGTATACAAGCCACTAGCAGTAAATCTGTTTTGCATATCTGGATACAATTAAGAGATAAAATGCAGTAATCTTATTATAGAGCTTCTTTGCTTTAACAGAATGTTAAAGGAATAAACAAACATCAGATTAGTTGAATTCTGTCTTGCTGCGTGTCTGTAAGATGGTGTTTCTAATTGCCCAGCCTGTGAATGTGTTACATTTCCTCAACTTGAAACCTATCAAGAGCAACTATCCCTTGTTTTGTAGAAGTGGAACATGACAACATTGACTGTTCCTGGCTTGCTTGAAGTGCACAGTGGATTGAGACGTGAATTGAAGCTAAAGCTAAATCCCAAATAAAACTCTGATCTGAAGCTTAGTAAAGACAGTGGGTATATTCTTACTGGGTGAGGCATAAATGATAGCTATAAAATGCCACCGATCTCATCAGTGCATGTTGTAGCATGGAGTCATACAGTAGAACAAAAGGAATAAAAAGGGAATAAAAGCCTTTCAAAACACAGACATTTTGGCAGAGCAGTCATGCTTTTAACAAGAGGCCCATGGAAAAGAGAGGAAAGGATTTCAATTTCAGCCTCTAAAATGCTGCATTTAGAATGTAGTAAAAATGTATTACACCTGTCATTTATTTGAAACCTATATGAAAATGATGTTTACACTTTATGTGCTGAGAGCATTGCAAAAGACTCGAATTGCTTTTAAATAGTTTCTGAAAACCTACTGAATACTCATTCCTTTCCACCTTCTGGAAAAAAATAATTATCTTTTCATTAACAGTAAATTGCCAGGAGTTTCATCAATATCTAGGTTACCACCTTCAAAACAGTTCTGTTCGTAACTTTTCAAAGATCTCTCGGGACAGGGTACGCTGCCATCTCCCCACTTGGCTTTCCCAAATTGGTAACAGGGGGCCTGGCTCCCGGGTTTCAGATTTTAGTCTGTACCGGGTTGGTAAACACAGGAGTGATTCTGCGCTTGTGTGTTCCAGCCAGCTCCATTGTACTTTTCTTTTTCCCAAATATTTCTTTCGACTGGGGAGTGCTGTCTGTATATTTCAGTTCCTCTTGGAATGGATAGTAAAATCTTGTCCTCTTGTTTGTCACCTTCTAGCCTTTGAGAATCATTTCTGCATATCAGTTAATCATTTTATTTTATGTCTTCAATTAAGATACGTGGCTATCTATTATTTAGTGCGGGTTTTTTGTTTACTTCTGTTACAAGCCCTTGCTCATCAAATTCGTTGTTATCTGAAAAGATCGCCACTTACTCCTTTATCATAATGGGCTTAATTATCTTTTCTGTATCATGGCGATTTATCCAAATGATTTCATGCGAACAAGATAAACAAATTCTCGGGAAACCAGCGTTCTCTTAGGAAATTATGTGTGGTAGAAGATACTTTAAAATGTCATATTCTCACAGGCCTTACCAATTACCACAAGTATCTCTTCTTGGGGAAAGCTGTGGAAACAGCCCTGTTTCTCAAGCAGACCCATGTGTTATTTGTTGGCAAGTACCAACTTTTTAACGACAACATCTGTTAATCATCTTTGAACAAAGCTTTGTTAAGAGGGATTTAAGAAGAGGAAAGCAAGCCACATAAATCTTGAGCGTGGATGGGGAAGTTGCTCTGTGATTTGTGCTGCTTCAGTTCTGCAGGTTTGTGGGCAGAAGGGCAAAGCAGCGTCTTGGTCTGAACCTCGCTAAGCGCTGCGTGCTCGCCTAAGCGTAGTCTTACATGACCTTCAATCACAAAATGAGTCCACTGATGTAAGTACTTATTCTTAAACCCTTAGTGGACTGCGAAGGCAGGGGTGGTGGTGTGGAGAAGAGCAGGGATTGCTCAGTGCCTGCAGGATCGAGCCATGGGAATATTTACTGAGAGAGGGATTAGCATCCTGCCGTTCATGAAAAGACAGAACAGCAACAGATTCGCATTGTGTCCTGCCGCGCTGCTGTTCAGAGAAAAGGAAAAATGTTTCAGGCTGTTCAGTGAGAAGTGGGAAGGAAGTTAGTGGAGGGGATTTCCCATTCCCAGCTGTGCTGCACAGCTGTATATTGTGATGTGGCCCCACCCAAGCAGTGACAACCAACATTAGATCTCTGTTCAGGGAAATCATCAGGTGATTAGCCACTAAACAAAGTTTAGAGGAAATGTTTAGACCACAGGCAGGGACCTGGGTTTAGTGTAAGCCCAAAGTCACCTATATAAAGCTCTAGGCTTTGTGGAAGTTGGGGAGCATTGTGTTGAAGAAAGGTGGTGCTGACACCACTTCTTGGCGCAGGTCCATATATATATATATATATATATATCCGCCTGTCTGTGGATGGGAGGGACACAGGTATTGCTGGGCTCGCTCACCAGCACGCTCACTTTTCTTTATATGAAGCTGTATGTTTTACATAGCCAGTGTAAGACCAAAATGAATCCAAGCTTCTTTCTAGAGGAGCCTGATACAACATTGTGCAAAGTCATAGGGGATGTAGCTAGTGCTGGATTACAGCTGTCCTCTTGCTGGCATGGCAGACAAATGGCACAGGTGAAGGAAAACATCTTTTTTTAGCCTATCCTTGGGCCTGTCCTCTGAACAGAATAGACAAAGCCAAAATATGTTATGTACACGCAGTCTTTGCACCAGATTCACCCCTCTGTGGGTATAATTTCTGTAAGAGTCAAAAAGCCTCAGCCCTCGGATGGGGCATGTATTAACCCCAGTCCTTCTGACATGCCTTGAAACCTTAGATCGCTGGGAAACAGGGACAGGGATTTTATCTTTCCCGTGGCTGGCTGCCTGCTCCACACAGAGATGGGCTTCTGCTTTGTCCCTGTCCCAAAAGCAGTGGGTTGCCATGGGATAACAGGAGGAGCCTGAGCAGTGCTGGCCCTTGGCGCAGTAGGTTCTAAACAATACTTTAAAATCGTAGCTGTTGGTGCAGGCAGTCAATAAACAGACACATCCTGTGACATCCCAGCCAGACTTTGAACGTGACTGTGTGTCAAATGTGCTTTATTACTGTGATTTTTGCCCAGTGCTTATCTAATCCCACTATTATATTAAACTAATTCTGTACTACTTCCTAATTCTTTCATGAAGCTCCCTCCCTTTAATAAGAACTTTCTGATTTCAGACATTTCTCTCAGTTGAATATCCTGCTTATTGTCACATTTCAGTGCCCGAGTGGGATCCTATAACAACTTCAGTTTGTTAGCACATTCCGATGACATGATTCCAACCCTTGGCTTTCTTCTTGGCTGTTTAGACACTCCACAGCTTCAGTGCATCTTTCTGCTTCAGACAGAATATCAGAAGAGATGATCCTGGTTGTAGATTTCTTCATCAGGGCATATGAGAAGGATATTTTTTTTTGCCCCAGAATGCCTTTATAAGTGGAGATAAATACATTTTCTTTTTTTCTTAATGTCTTCTGTCTGATCTGTATCTGTTCTCAACAGCTATGGAAAGTTAATGTATTTTTCTCACTGCTCATGAAGTGAGCGTTATCAATTTTTTCTTTTTGGATATCAAGATTCTTTTATCCTTTATTATGTTATCATTTTTCCGGCTTGTCTGTCTTTTCTAGGCATTGATATTAGCGTATGAGCTGTCATTTTAATCATACTTCATTTCCATTCACCATGTTACAGGATGCACTTACACTTGTATTTATCCAAATATGTAATTGTACAGCTGCTGATTTTGTAATTATTAGTACAAAACATCAATATTCTGAGATCATAATATCTGCTGGCAGTCAGCCACGCTCATCAACTTCTCATTGCCACACGTCTTCACTTTCCTTGCAGATGATCCTAGCTCACAGAAATACTGCATTTTCAGTGTCTTCCATCTTCCTGCCAACAGAAACCTCTCCATCATGCCTCATCCCCACCCCACCGCCTCGCGTGGCTCTTTTTCTACATCCTTTGTTGCACAAGACGTTTTATCTCCAGCTCTGTTTTTAGAGACCCTATAAATTCCTTTATTGCCCTTAGTGTAAATACCTCATTCTATCTACAAAACAGCATAGTAACAATTTAAGCCCTAATATAAGGTCGTTTTTTAAGAAAACTCAGTGGTTTCAAAGCTTTATATTTGTCATTCGGGGTGGTAGATAGAGATGAGCCTCTGTCCAGAGGAGCATAAGCAAACCCTGCCAGCGGCCCTTCCACACGTGTGGGGAGAGGAGGGTGGTAGTTCCACAGCTGTGAATTTCTGGCTTTGGCTTCTGCTGTAGAGATGCAGTTTGGGAAGAGACATGGGAGGAAAGAAAACCAAAGAAGCCAACATAATCAGGGTGAAAAGTACAGAATTTGATTAGTCTAACTGAACTCGATAGGATCTGATCTTGAGATGAGTTACTTTGGACTCGTGGTGGTCTCACGCTGTTATCTCATGGGCACGCTTAGCTACGCGTTTCTCCGGGTGACAGTGACATTTCCTACAGCCTCTCTTCTGTGCAGATGGGATCAGAAGATGGCTGAGAGGGGGCTTCTGAGAAGCGGATAGAAGAGAGAGCGTTGCAGGGGGAGGGAAGAAAGAAAAGGTTTCCTCACCTCTCTAACGTTGATTAAATCTATTTTATAATCTACCAACACAGGGATAAGGTATTATGTGTCACAGAATCACAGGGTTGGAAGGGACCTCTGGAGATCATCTAGTCCAGCCCCCCTGGCCAGAGCAGGGTCACCCAGAGCAGGTTGCACAGGAACGCGTCCAGGTGGGTTTGGAATGTCTCCAGAGACGGAGACCCCACCACCTCTCTGGGCAGCCTGTGCCAGGGCTCTGCCACCCTCAAAGGAAAGAAGTTCCTCCTCGTGTTGAGGTGGAACTTCCTATGTTCAAGTTTGTGCCCCTTACCTCTTGTCCTGTCACTGGGCACCACTGAGACGAGCCTGGCCCCATCCTCCTGACCCCCACCCTTTAAGTATTTGTAAGCAAACGTGTCATTTTAGTGTCCTTCATTACACTGTATAATATAAACTGAAATGCATATGAGAAGAAGAGTATAATTATTCCTAATCCTTCCTCAACCTGAGCATTTACATGACAGTTTGAGATGTAAAGGAAAGGGATTTCAGTTCCTTCAGATTTTCACTCCTAGACCTGAGGTGAGAGAGTTCCCAGCACCACCAGCGCTCCTGCTCGGATCCATACAAGGCAGGAGTTTTTGCCAAGTTGTATAAATGACTTTCTGCATGACCAGATAAACCTGTCCCCTGTAGGAATTTCTCCTAATGCTAATGAGGACACTAGCTAGAGGAACAACAGACCGAGTGCCAGCTCGGTGACTCTCTGAACAACTTTGGTACTATCTTTGGCACCTTCAAAGAGCTAGAAAAATAATTGGGGAAATGTAATTTTACCATTTCACCAGAGAAATGTAAATTACAGCACATTTTTGATTATTTTAGCAGTGTTTAGACAAAATTAAAAGGTAAAAGCATTTTAGTTGCTTAGGGTATAAAGCCTTCCAATGTGCTGTTCCATAATTAAACATTGGAGAGATCAAGATAAAGACATTTGGGGCTTAACTGTTTGCAGTAGTTCTGTATAAGCCATCATCAGAGACTGACTGTAGATCGCTGATGGGTAACGTGCTTTTACCAACTTTCTATTAAAAATATTACCAGTAATCTGTATCCTTTGAATGCACTTATTACAGCAGAACAATTGTTACTAACTTGTCAGTAATATTTTATCTAGTTACTTTCCACAGGAGCAACTTGATGTGTACATATATTTCTGAGATGTGTTTTGAGAATAGTCCTAAACTGAAAACTCACTGATCTGATTTTCCAATGAATTGCCACTCACCAGCATTTCTCATATGTTTTAATAAAACGGACTTTCTTAAAACAAGTATCACAAAGCTGGAGGGCCCCAAACAGGAATGTCAGAGTCAGACCACAAAGGGCGTGAATGAAAAGAGGCAACTTGGTACGTGGTGACTAAAACTATGAGAAAGACAAGCTTCTAAGAAAAATTGCCTTACTAAACATGTGAAGTAGAACATACTTCTTGCGTCAGGCCAAGAGCAGATACTTTGACCTCAGGCTCATAGTGCCTACTTTTGTGAAAGTCATTTGCAAGCATCAGGCTGGTACCCAGAGTTTAGAGGCCAAGGTAAATGGAAAGTAAACCCAATCCTCCTCAAGTAACTCTCATGAGCTATGTGATTTAGATCCTTCTGACAAGAAATTCACTTAAGAGCTGTAATATCTCGGTCATGCCAAGTGGTGATGGGATAAATGTGAAGGCTAAGGCAATTTGCCCCCAAAACGCCATGAAGCCAAAATTAATTAAGAGGAGTTAACAATGAAAGGTCCTTCAGATTACTTCAAAATAGATAACTCGTATAACTTAATGGAAGCTCAGTGTAAAATACTAGTGCCATTACGCTGTAAGTTATCGAAACAATCCTGCAAGCCTAAGGAAAACGTTCACCTGTGAGTGAGTCTTCATGCCGCACAAGGGAACGCTTGCCTGGTCACAGCGAAGTGACGGTGGTGGTGGTGCTGCTGTGCCATGCGGCACCGCTGCGTACCCTCCTCCTCCTCTTGAGCCCTCGCCTGCTCACCGGTGAAAGCAGCAGGAGAGTGAGGAACTAAATACAGCGAATCGCTGTGCCTTTTATAGCCCACGCTGGTTTGAAGCATTTGCTGTGCTACTTTATTTTAGGGTTTTAGTAGTATCCAGAGCTCTAGCTGTGAGGAGCAGCATGTTTGCACCTGGGGATGTCTGGAGGATAAAAACCACATTTCTCCAAGGACAGATGATAGTAAAAGCAAACTTAGGACCTTGTTTATTCCAATCTTAAAGGCTCTAAGAAACCCTCTGTCATCTCTCATTGCATACAACAAGTTAAAGGCAGGTAGCGCAGGTGTTTGGCAGTGGAAATGGAAGCGAAAGTCACTGACAAATAGAAATGCAGTTTCTCTTTCTCCCTGCTGCCACCTTCCCTTGTTTTATGATTCATGAGGAAAGCGTAAGCGGTCGTTGTTCTTTTGAAGGAGGAAAAGAATTGCTTGGATTTGTTTTCCCTCCCTCCTTCTCTTGAACCAATATTTCTTGGGGGTCTTTTGTCTTTGCTTTTAGGGAGAAAATGCCTTGAGTACACCGGGTACACATTTTGAGGTTTTCTATTCCTTGATTGTCCATTTTAAGGTATAATAATACTCTTTAAAGGAGTGCTGTTGTGCCTGAAGCCAACAGATATGCCATTAGAATGTATCAGCTGAGAAATTTAGGATCAAAACAATACCCTGAAAGAAAGCGCAGTTTAGTTTTACAGTAACAGAGAGCAGAGTACAAATGCTCTATGTTCTGTACTCGATTTACTACAAGAAGAACAGAACTTCAGGCTGAAGTATGTGACGTATCAACAGGATCATGAATTTATAGGGCTAGATCTGGCTGCCTTGAGATCAAGGTACTTAGAATAACTTAAACCAGCTGATGATCTTGCACGTAGTTAGATACCTTCCTCAAGAAGAGTTCAAAGATTAGGCACATTATTCCTCAGCAGATGATTTTGCATCTGATTTATCCCACAGTGTTTCCTGTCTGCTGGGTTTTAGGTGTGTTTATTTCTGTCCTTCAATCCTGAAAGCAGTTAAGTAATATTTCCCTGAAATGTAACACTTTCCAGGATGGACAGATGACAACTTTCAGAGGCATTTTAGGGTGTTGTGCACATTCAAGGAGGCTGTAATGCCATCTGCTAGCCCCAAACTCGGGAACTGGATATAATTTGCAGAACAGTGAAGTTAGAAACCTTTTGGTTTCTGTATGACATGCTGGAGTGTGGAGCGTGAATCTGTGCAAACAGGGTGAAGTCTCTAAATTACGGATTACTAAGGATCGTCTTCATAGTTCTCAGTGACGGAAAAGTCACAGGATCCTACAGCACCTCTTCTAATGCCGTTTTTAATCTGGTTTCCTCCATATGCCTCAATTAATTACCCCTCACGTATAGTTGTATCAGAAGCTTTTCTTTTCCTAAGTTACGTCTCTATTCCTAGTGCAAGTTCCTCAATATCACGATTAGAAAATGTTTTCTTTCCTTGTCTTCCCGTCTTTTAGGATTTAAACAGATTTTCTAGCATTCTTTAGGCTGTCTTCTTTAATCGGTCTCTCAACCCCCCTATTGTGCTTGTTCTTCTGTGAATGTCTAATAGTTTGTCAAGCCAAATTTGAATTATTTCTGAAGTAAAATACCGTAAGGAACCAAGCAAACTTTGAATATGACTTAATGATATTTTGAAATTAAGAGAATTTTTTGAAATTTTTTTTATTTCTTGATGTGTCTTGTATCACATTAGAGTTTGTTCGTCTTCTAAATAAACACTTCTGCCAAGTTTGCGAATTAGTCTTCGTTTCAGCAAGATTTAAGTCCATTTCCTATTCTAATGCTTTCTGAAAGCACATTCTTGATCTAGATAGGATTTGCACAAGCAAACCTAGCTTGCACAAGCGACCCACCTGGGTAGCAGCTTTCCCCAGAAAGGGATGAGACCCAGTTGTCTGGCGCTGTTTAGAAGAAATGTAATTAGCATTTTGGAAGAGGTGAAAGCAACAACTGTATATTCTGGTGGGCAAGCATCTACTTTTGAATAAGCAGGTAGTGTGATCTCTGGCACTGTGCAGGTCATAAACTCTCATCTGAAGTCCAGATGAAGCATCAGTGTTAAACAGTGATGGTCCAGGTAGCATACAAGGGTAATAACTACTCTTTCAAACTTCATTCAGTTTAGTTGTAAAAATCATTAAACATTCTCAAAATCCCAGTTTTAGCCCATTTACCATTGAATTGTTGTCCACAGTTAAGAGCTAATTCGAAAAGATAGGCAGGACTAGATCAGTATGGGCAATGAAAAACCCTTTGAATCGCTGAAGTGGGTACATTGAAATCAGTTGATGAGGGGGGTGAAATTCCACGTTGTTCATGCCCAAGGCTTAGCCATTGTTTGCACAGAGAACCTCAGAAATTCTCAGCTTTCAAAACTGTTTGCTGTTCATCTCAAATTAAAGAGATTAAAGAGAATTTGCCATTGCAGTATTGAAACTGCCAAGTAATAAATCATCATCTGATATTTATAGCCCAAAATTAAGACTGGTGACTCAGACACATTGCTGACCATTTAGCACTGAAGTCCTAATAATCCAATCTGGAGCAGTAGGGAAAGGAATAGCTTTCTGATGTGAAGTCAGACAAGTAATTTCCTATTTAAAATTTGATTAGATAAAATCTTTTGAACATGTGCTTGTAAAGGAACAGCCTGTTTAAATATGTATACTGCTGCAGCACATGCTGTACGCTGCTACAACTAAAGCCCGCACAAAGAACATTTGCGCTAACCTGAACGTGCTGGGAGAGGCATAGCGCCCAGGGCGAAGCTGTATCAGGATAAATCTCTTGCACAATGGAAACATTAGAGCTGATGGGGGAAATGCAGCTTTCATCCTGTCAAAAAACCACACAAACTTGGTTTTGTATTGAAAAGGTATCATTTTCCAAAACAGAAACACTTGGTAACATATGCAATTGGAAGAACATTAATTTGAGGCAAAATTTTTGTAGGTTTTTAATATAAAAGGAAAAACACAGATTCAAGCTGGAATATTTTGCCATCTGCAAAAAAACTTGTAGTTGTTAAAGCCATCTAGTAAACTTGATATTCTCAGCCAGCAAGTTCTTAATTTAAAGGCATTAGATTACAGCATTCAGGAGAAGGAATAAAGGCCAGAAAAACCAAGATGGGGGAGTTTGGCCTAATTCTGACCCAGTAATCATCACTGGGAGTTTTGCTTTTGACGTAATGAGATAACAGTTTGAGCCAATAAATGAAGGGTTGCATTTTGCTGCCCTCATCCATGCTGCACAGGACTGTATCCCGCAGCAGTGATGCTTATGCCGAAGAGGCTGCCTGCAGAGTTACTGCTCAGGATGAACTGCAGTGATGAGCCTGGCCTGTGAACAAAACACAGAAAATGACGTTGTTTCAGGTTAAAGAACAGTGACACTGTCTTTTTCTCATATCCTAATTTATATAATTTACAGAGGTTATGGCAGCATTTCAAAATCAGCTATTGATAATAAAGCATGCTGTCAAAACTGGGATACAGTCCCATTTCAAGGTAAAGTACAGAATCCCATTACAACAGCTCAGTACAGTTGTAGCCAAGCTGGAACATTTTATCACTCATCATAAAAAGTACTCGCAGAATACTCCTGGGAATTGAAATATTCGCATTATGTTCACACATTCAAAAAGAATAATTTTTTTCAAAGTGACCAACTACTCATGTTCACAGTAAGTTAGCTTTTCTCTTTTTATCTTCATGGACCTCTTCATTTTATTATTAAAGCCTCGGGGACTATATTTTTTTCAGTCCATGGTGTGAATGTGTACCAGGCGGTCTGGGAAATATCTGCTGTATTTGTGTTCATTCCAACGGCCTGAAGTGGGGGAATTTTTCCTGCAAGTTTCTTGCCTTACCCCTGAGGGTGGGTTTTCTGCTGCACTCCTCCTCCCCTTGCCGGGTACAAGAAGACATCTCCATTCGGTTCTCCCAGCAGGACCGGGTTGTTGGGGTTCAAGGCAGGGATGCTACTGCCTGCCACGGCTCTCCCCCAGCATCGTCTGTGCAGCATCACCACCGTCCTTGTGGGTTTCATTACAGCCCCCCAAGTTACGAACTGAAGCAAAACACCAGGCAAGGTGCTGCCGCCTGGGTTTTGCTTTCCCAAAGCCAAAGGAAAACGCTGAGCATCAACAGAGGCTCCTAGTCACGAGCCTTAGAATCGCATTCAGTTCCTATTTGGAGGCTTTTCTTGCAGCTGCAGAGCAATTCTTTGATTGGCACTATCACATCTTTATATGGTTTTCCCATCAGACGAGGATGTGTGTGGCATTGCCCTGTAAGAAAGCCAGACAGCTTTTCAAGCATGTCACCTATTGAAGTCCAGCCACTGCATCCAGATTCACATGGAAGAATCCTCTGCGTCTCTCTCAAACACACACGCACACGCCCCTGAAACGCTCACTGGTGTATGTTGTTCCCTGTGGCCTCCTGATTCCATGGGCTTGGGAATGTGCGTGTTTCCTGCTTAGGTCCTTTAGTACCTAGAGGGGATTCTGGCACTGGTGAGCAGCATGTGAGATTCCGCTGAAAAAGCGTCTGAGTGTGAATCTTCTGTTCCCAGTGCATCTGTGGGATACGCAGCCCTACTCAGCTGAGTAGCAAAGTACTGACTCTCTCCAGGCTGTTTTAAGGCTTTGACTCACTTGACATAAACTCCACACGGACATTATGAACTGGGAAGAGCTTAATCAAAAAAACCCACTTTAATCATATACCGAGGTCCTGTGACATCTCAACAGATCCTTGACAGCTTGTCAGTAAATGAAAAAGATGCATGACACTAATGGGGATACAGCAGTGGTTCAGCATCGTACCCGAATGCATCACCAGGAAATGCCCAGTGGGAGTCTCCCCATTAATCCAAAAAAACCTGAGTAATCAATGTCCATCCGTGAGACTAAAAAAGCCACAATCCTTTTGATTTAATGCAGAAGCCTAGGTACTGTCAGCTGAACTTCCTACTTGAAAATCAGTTTGCATACTCTTTGTCAAGCAAATTTGCATAATCTGTGTCACAACAAAAATTGGAAGTGTGTTGTATCAAAGAAGATTTGAAATGAATTTTTTAAACTGCAGATAAATCATAAACTTATTTTTGCAAACTATATGAAAATGTATTGCAAACTATAAAGAAGTCTACTCAGAAGCAAATACGCAACCACGGAAAATATTTTTATATCTGTATAAATGCACTGAAACCCCATCAATCTGCAGAATATATCAAAAGAAGGTTTTGTAAGAAATAAGCAAATTATAAATTCCTAGAGCGACAATTTTCTTCCACAGATTATGCAAACATTATGCATGCTTCAAGTAAACTTGCATTTTATTAAAAATGTAACTCATGATAAAATAGATGTAACGTTTGAATAGCAATTTAGAATTTATATTATTCTTACCTTATAAGATGATATTGAAAAAATGAATTGAGCTAACACGAGTGTATTCAATATGCATGAAATTTCTATTTAGTCTGGAAGATGCAGAGCGGAGAGATAGTAGCCATTTCCCAGTACTGTAATTACTGTGTCACCATTTGTAAAGCATTTATGTAAAGTACAGTACTTCTGACTAACCATGTACAAACTCTCTGCATCTCGTTAAAAATCAAATCATTGATTTCAAATCCTTTACATTGTGCTGATATTGATGAGTGCAGTGTAATCCATCGCTACTTTTATTTTATATAACCAAACACAACCCTGTACTTCTGTATGCGTTCTTTTTAGACAGACTTACGTATTACACGTACTACCTTAACAGTGTCTTTATTAAAGGGCAGCAGACTATTATAAGGAAGAAATTCTTCTTTATTTGTTCCCTCGTGCTACAAAGAGGGCTTAAACACTGGCACAGGTATGTCTTTACTTAAAGGTTCTTTCTCCTTTTTTGCAGATGTGTGCATTGATTTTGATGGAGATTATTTTTCTGTGTTTGCTGTATTTCCCTGAAAGAGCCTCAATGTTAAATCTTTGTGATGATACGTTTTCCATACTGGTCACAGCTGCTTGAAACTAGATAAATGCTAACCGGTTCAGAAGGTCAAAACAAAAATTCTCCCTTAGCGAGCATTCAGGTTCTCTGCTCTTTCCATTTTGTTCATGCATCACACATCTCACTGATTCCTGAGATTTGGGATGTGTTCAATTTGGGAGACAGAAGACTTTCCCTTGCTAATCTTTTCCTTGGGAGTGGCCTCTTCCGTTTGCAGGAGGAGGCCACGTGTTCGTGCCCTTTTCTGAGCTGCAAGGCACATCCCGGTGTGGATGTTCTACCACAGCTCCTCAGGCAAAAAGATGACTGAGGGGGGATCTTATCAACGCTTATAAACACTTAAAGGGTGGGTGTCAGTGGGATGGGGCCAGGCTCTTCTCAGTGGAGCCCGGCAACAGGACAAGAGGTAACGGGCACAAACTTGAACATAGGGCGTTCCACCTAAACATGAGGAGGAACTTCTTTACTCTGAGGGTGGCAGAGCCCTGGCACAGGCTGCCCAGAGAGGGGGGGGAGTCTCCGTCTCTGGAGACATTCCAAACCCGCCTGGACGCGTTCCTGTGCCACCTGCTCTGGGTGACCCTGCTCTGGCAGGGGGGTTGGACTAAATGATCTCCAGAGGCCCCCTCCAACCCCTGTCATTCTGTCATTCTGTCTGCCAGCGGAGCGTTTGCAAGGGCAAGGGGTAAATGCTGGGAGGAAGAGTTGGCAAGATCAGAGACCCAGGGCCTGTTGGCATGCGTGCCCTTGGGGGACAGATGGAGGCTCCCTCTCCCTGTGCTGTGGTCCACGTTAGCGTGGCGTCAGTGATCCTGAACTAGTAGATCTTAGCCCTCAGCACGGCTCAACAGCTTGCGGTCCCAGGCATATTAAGCCCTGGTGATGTATGTTTGAGTTGGTATGGAGCATGGCAGAGTAAGCTCCCAACTGCCAGCAACAGCGTGTCTCTCTACCTTGCGCTTGCAAAGTAAGCAGATGCGTAATCTGTTTTCTCCTGGGGTCGCATATAATTCACGGTTATCGTAAATGTGTTCTACGTAGACTACATTAACACTGCTGTCTTAGAATGTAAGGCTATTGTTCTTGGAAGGTGTTAAGATATTATGAGCTTAAGGAGATTTGTCCTGAAAAGAATTTAGAGAAAATTGCCCAGCGTTAATGCCTTAAAATGCCCATCATCAGATGCATGACTGCTAAACTCTCAGGCAGTATGTGGTAACGTAATAATTGATGAATCCGTGGGAAGCTCACACCTTTTTCTTGAAAGTACCATATTAATACTCTTCTTTTTAATTCTTCACTAGGCTAAGGTAGTGCATGCATCATTCAGTGCTAAGGAAAACTAGTTGTTATAGGTTGTAGATAAATTTAATTTGATTATTGCCTTATTTTAATTGTATACTTTTTAGGAAAAAATACACAAATATGATGAAATTAAATGACTACAGTTTAATAATACAGTGCACCAAGAGTGATATTTTGTTTGGCTTATTTATTAGAGTTGAAGTCTTCAAGTATCATTTCAAGATGTACAACAGGATTCGTTTCCCAGAAATCCAAATTGCACATATAAATTAACAAAGCCTCTACATGAGAATCGGTCTGATACATTTAATATTATTTAGCTGGCAAACCAGCTGTATGTACAGTAAAGCAGCTACATGGCTGCAGTCATCTTTTTTCCTGTTCCATCTAATAGCTTGTAAAATAATGTTAGGAGTAAACCTCAGGAAGTGGGGAGATGCA
>VYZM01014678.1:1063657-1083657 GCA_013398915.1 Dromas ardeola | reverse complement strand
AGGTACTCACATCTTATGCTTTTGGGCACTTAAAACACAGAGGCTGATTTTTGCTTTTTTAGCTTCTCTCACTAGGGGAGGTGCTTATTAGCCCCAGGTGGTGCCAGCAGCCCTTGATTGCCTTGAGCAGCCTTCCTGCGGCCGCCCTCCCATCGCCCCCAGCTGTGCGCCCAGGAGCCCCATTTAAGCTCCAGCCCGGGCTTTCAGCAGTGGTTGGGAGTTGTGCTGGGGTTGGTACTATTGCTGAATGATTTGGCTTGCCTGGTTTCACCCCAAAAGTGATGTGTTTCCTTGCCTTTGCCTGATGTTTACTGGCTCATTGATGGGATGTGCTGCTGTCACCGCCCTGCTCTGCTCGCCTGGCTCCGGTGCTGCGGGACCATGCCATGGGGGTGAGCTCGCTGCCGTTCTCTGGCTGCCAAGGCTAGGGGGGAAGCCTAAGAAACTTGCATTTACTCCAAAAAGCAGTCCTGCTTCTCAGATGTGTGTAATAATGAGGAAATACAGTATAATACTTAAAGCTTTGTGGAGGAGAGATCCTTGAGGTCCTTTTAATAGAAATGGGCAAATCCATGAGGGAATGGGGCACCTGGGGAAAGAGTCTGTTTTATTCACGTAGAGCACTTCATTTTGGTAACTTCAAAGTGTGCTGTTACAGCTTTGACTCCGTGGATGTTTTATACCTATAACTATCCAGAGCTTTGAGATGAAAGGTCATTTTGAACAGAAAATGTTCTTCCTTTTTTTTTTTTTAAGGCAAAAAAAGCTTATCAAAGTGCTTGTGACCAGCACTGCCATTTAATCAATTGTGTTTCACTTTGCTTTTCAATTGGCTTCGACTGAGCCCCTGCCATTCCGCTTTCAATCTTTGCGAGGACTGTAAGCCTGTGGCATGTTCTTTCATCGCAGTGGATTTCAGTAGAGATATACCCTGATCATGCAGGGCTTCCCATCAATCTAACGGTTCTGGTAGAAGCTGAAGATGAGCCGAGTGCTGCAGTGGGCCAGATACATGTAGCGTAGCTGACAGTAAACCAATGGCGGTCCCTCCTCTCGACACCACAAAACAGCAAATATTGTCAATCTTTTCTCCATTATATCTGAAAGGTTCTGTGATTCGTGTGTGTTCCAGATACTCAACACGAAGCCCCTGGCCTGGTGCAACTTAGGTGTGTGTCAGCCTTTCCCTTGAGGAGCGTTTTGGCAGCCCAGCTCTCACAGTATCCACTGAGTGGGTGACCGTGGCTGTGGGTAGGCAGCGTAGATGTGCTACAAAAGGCTTGGCGTGCCAGTAAAGAACTGTGTAGCTCTAAGTATATCACGGAATTTAGGATGTTATTGGGGAGTTTTAAAGGTGAGAGCAAGCTGAAGTGCATTTGACTTCCCTAGTAAATCTGCGCTTGTGTGCTGGATGGCCTGTTTTCAAAGTCCTCTCCTGATATTTGTGGTATTTCCTTCCAAACAAACACAATTTTGTATTACTTGGATAGTCTTCTGTAGCCCACCTACTTGTATGGTATCCATTACGGCTGTATTGGAGCTCCTTGGTCTTTCATCTGTTTTTCCTCATGATGCCCCCAAGACTTATTTTTTTAATTTTATTGCTGGAGAACTGGCGTAGGCAGTCAATGGGAAATAGTCCAGCCATTCTGCACGAGTTACGGTTTGCATTGGTTTTAAGTGAGTCTCTTTAAAATACAATTAAAAGCTTTATTGTTCCTTGATTAATATGCTGCTCTGTTTATAGTAAAATGCCACATTAGCCGTATTGTTCCTCAGCCATTTTACAAATATTTCTATGCTGTGTTTATTTTGGCAACTGCTGCCAGATGTTGACTATATGAACTCTTTCCAGCTTTTTAAAAGCTGCAATGCCGTTCTGTCTAGAAGATGCATCCACGCCAGGGTCCCGTGATGTGAGGAACTGCATCGTGACCTGGGAGTCCTGGCCTGCCCTCCAGGCATGTCAAGCTGAAGCGACGGGGAGCAGAAAGGGGGGCAGAGCACAGGGTTTAGATTTGCCCTGTCATCTCCCAGCTCCAGGATCAGCAATGCAGCCTGGATCTCCTGATCCCTGGCTGCCACCTCTATGCGTTGCTGGTCACTGAAGGTTTTTTATTGAGGGGAGGGCAACACAGGAGGGAAGGTGATAAAGTGGGAGCAGAATGACCAGCTGTACTCACTTCAGAGTCTGATAGTCCCCACAAACCTGGGAAGGTGAATCAGGAACTTAAATGTCTCAGTCTTGTGGAGCTCCAGGTGGAGAGGAGACTTTGAGGAAATCCACGTGGGCTGTGACCTAGCCTGCCATGCCCACCTGTGCACAGAATGATTCTGTGATTCACAGAATGAAATGCTTTGGAAATCCAAAGGAGCAACAGGACAGCGTCATGTTTTCAGTGTTGTGTGAATACCCATGCATTAGTTTGAACTCCACAAAATAAACTTCCATGGAAGTACGTGTTTTAGGCCAAGTTTTTGAGTGATGTACGTTGGCAGGGCTTGTACAACCAGATAGAAATCTGGTCCAGGCCTTGTAGTTTAAGGTGTATGTTAGACACATGACTATGTGCTTCTGAAGCTTCTGCGGGGAAACAACTGGTTTGTGTTGCATTCTGCATTTTACATAATCTTGTTTGGTGCTCTGTCTGCCAGCTCCATGTCAGGAGCTTCAGCTTCCTTGGTTCTGTGTGAAGAATAGTTTCCCCTCTGGAAAAAGGAAGGGGAAAAACAAACAAGCAGTGACCTAACTTCTATAGACTTTATTTTTTTTTTTTTTTGTCTTTTTCTGTAGACCTTTTGCTCTGAGCTTCAAGACAGAGAATCTATCATACCGCTTTCTGTTTAGATGCGGTCATAGGAAAACTGTCTGTAAAGTGTGAAGTGGGGCTACTGCAGGTATTGATACCCTTCACGGACTCTGACATCTTTTAAATGACCTGTCTAGTGCAGATAGGAAATTTGAGGCTGCCAGGCAAAACGAGTGGAATACAAACAACAGTGTCCCTTCCAGGCATCTGCACTTCCATGGAGTAGCCATCACTCTTGGGGTTTCAAGGCATAAACTGACCACAAAGAAGTGTTAGCGCACACCACCCATCCCTTGTCTCTCTGACACTGAATTAAACGTTTGATTCCTTGCAGTGTTTCTCCCTTCCTACTGTTTCTGGTAACCGTCAGAACTTAAGAGCAAATAAGAAGTCACCTCCTGCAGCGCGTTCATTTGGGATAGGCTTTTCCACTGGATGTAACATTAGAAAATATAATTTGATTGTTGCCAATTAACAGACTAGCCATGCCTCTGGTAGTTACAGGGATTAGCAGTCTTTGTTCTGCATCGTTTGAGATCTTTATATTGCTGACAGGCTACAACATAGAAGACCAGATAACCTATTTGTGTGCTGCGAAGCACTTTCAAGTTATGAGATCATTGTGCTGTTGAAATCAGGTACGTAAAATAAATCATCTAAGGTTTTGCAGGCCATAATTCAGTGAGCAAATAACCATAACCCTCATTTTATTAGAGCAAAAAACTGATTAACAGACGTTCTGCAACATGCCCAAAGGGATTGGAAACCATCTCAACAGCAAATTTAGATTCCGCAGCCAAATATGCAGACTGTGGTAGCTCACAGTTAGGGCTGTGGCCCCTGTAGGCAATTGCAAATACCGAAATCCACCAGGGTGCCCCATGCTTGGAAGCCTTCCTCCAGAGGGCCGTGTAGAGGCGCTTCCCTCTCCCATTCCCAAAAGCAGAGTGGCCCAAATCTGTGCTTTTTTATCTGCCCTGTTCAGTCTTTCACGTCACCTGTGTGTAAGCCCTGCTCACCGAATTGTCTGCACGCAGGCCCAGCCCCAGCCGTGGGAGTGAGGGTGGGAGGCAGAGCCAAGGAGCTGCGTGGTTCCCTAGGAATCGCTGCGATCGGATTTTGTCCTGTCCTTGGTAAAGTGAGACTTCTGGCACATGCGATGCCTGAAGCTCTGTCCCTCCAGGTGCTCTTTCCTTTACACCCGTCCATGTCCTCTTTAGGTTTTATATTGCTAACTTATTCTGGTTTTTGTCGAAGCTAACATTAATAAACACCAGTTTGTTCCTTTCCTGTAGTGGTTCAAAAAACAAAAACCTCAGCACAAAATCAACCTAAAATAATCTTATCTTTGTAACATAAGCAATGTTACGTTATTTAGGGGTCCTTTAAAGAACAGACTAAACAAATCACCGTTTCCTTTATATACACCCTTCAATTACATTATACGTAGCCCTTCTTTTTTCTACCAGTCACTGTTTTTGTTGTTGTTGTTTTTAAAGATTTCCTCTTAAGCATGTTTAAACAGGTTGTGGTCTAGGTTTTGACATTGCCGTGAGCCCCACATGTGACACTGCATGTACTTACACAGATTTTGGAGCAGATACAAGGCAAATTGGCTGAACTGGGGGCTGATCTCTGCCCTGGTCGGACACCCGAGGAACACCTTCCCTTGGGCTGCAGGGCAGGAAAACTCTCTTCACCTGCATGTGTTGGGAGGAAAGTGGATGTCTCAAAATATTAGAGGAATTATCTTCAGATAATTCTTGATTGCTGAGTCTGTCAGGGAATGGGATGCCCTGTGCCTTCTTCCCAGCCTCTCTGGCTGCGCTGAATCAGCCCATGGCATGGGGTCTTGTTGAAGGTATGTTCTCCAGAGCAGAATCGTTTGTGTACAGACCTCTGTAAAGTAATTACTTTGGAAGGGGTGGGGAGAGGAAGCTGTGGTGATTTTTAATACCCAGATGTCAAAGATTTGTGTGTATCCCCTTCTTTGACTTGCTAGCTATTTTTCTGGCAGAGCTCGTGAGATCTGAATAGAGAAAAAGGATGCCCAACCATTTTTTTCAGTGTGCTACTAGTTTGCATATGCTGCACACTTTCTTCAAAATTAAGTGCATTCATTTGCAATATTTCTGTTCCTTAATTAGGTTTACCGACTGCTAACGTGAAGAAATGTGTTCTTTGGTTTTGAGGATAGTTTGTGAAAACAGCCTGTGCAATACATCTTTTAGCATGGAGGCTGGTTCGTGGCGTTTCTTTCGGGACTCAGCTTCTCTAAAGTAACAGGGCTAAAACTGTAATATATATTACTTTTTCCAGATAATGGATAACTTCTGGCATCTGAAGGAAGGTTCTTTTTTTTTTTTTTACTATGATAATTAATTGACATCAGAGAGATGTGGAGATAACGCAAGTGTTGTATATGCCTGTCATTTTTCATTGTTGTTGCTGTTCTTTTTTTCACTGAAAAAAAACCTATGAAGCCAGTTCCAAAAGATACACTAATTTTAACCATCAGTAGAAGCTCACTCTAGAGACTCAGTTTAAGAAGTAACGATTTTATCAGATATGAATAAACATTACTGATTTGGGAAGATACTGTATCAACAAAGCTAGGCTTTTCTCTTAAGGCTAGTATTGTACAGAAGGTCTTGTAACAACAGAGATACTGGTGGTTGGTATTTGGGAAAAGGTTTTAATTCCTGTTTTCAAAGTATTTTGAGGCTACTTGTTACTATTTTGGAACTTCATCAGTTTATTTTAAGCATCTGTGGATATGTTATGACTTCTTTTGCTTCCTTCTAAAGTATGTTTGTCCTCTTGCTTGGCTTATGCTGCAGGGTTTTTTTTCTGGGGGTTGTGTCAACTCAGGAATGTAAGTGACTGTGTGATGGACGCTGTGGCCAAGGCTTGAATGTGCAACTAATCAGGACCTGTTTCCTTATCGCCGACTCTGGCAGCAAATGAGGCTGCTTTTTCCTTGCCTCTGCAAGCTCCCCTTGGCAGTCACAGTCGCTGAGAGCAAGCGGAGGTTGCTGATGTATTCCAGGCTCAGTCTGCAGCCTACATTTCTAGCCAGAGACTAGACAGGCAACTCTGCTGATTCAGAAGAAACACATCTAATGTCAGAAAGCCTGAAGAGAAAAAGACTGAACTCAAAGCACAAATCAAAGAGTAGTAGCCAACACTGGTCTTGCTCTTCCAAATTCCTCAATGCAAAACCTCCAGGGCACCCCTTTAGGATGGGATGGTTAGTACCAGCCTTGTTAGAAGCTGTGATGTTTCTCATTATGATTAGGATATAACGATATCATGAATATCAGCATAAATGAAATGCCACAGTGGGGTGCTGGTATACTCTTAGCCAGAGCGTGAGTGAAGCGGGTAACATCTCTGTCTGAGACCCTGCAGTTGCCAGGGGGCTTGTGGTTTCCACTGTGGAGGAGGAGGTCTAAGAACCTGTGAATGAGAAGGATGCTGGATCTCTAGCCAGTTTCTCTGTTAAATTGGTGCTACTTTTCTGGAATAAACTATTCCAGTAGATCAAAAAACCAAAACTCTGTAATGGTCAAGAAACTTCTTAGGAGTGTGGGCTCAGAGCAAGCTGCTGAGTAGCCAGCCAGGCTGTCCTTTTAGGTCTGAAAATGGTTCTGGCACTATCAATGAGAACTTATTTAAGGAGTTATTCTTTCTTTGTTTTCAAGATGCATTTTCTGTTAATGAGGGACAGGGAATACGTCTGATTGCATCCTTATGCCAATTGAATTAAACTACCAGCAAACCAAGGACACTTTCATTTGGGTTGGAAATCCTCTTATGTAGAGCTGGGAGAAAGTGTGGAAGCCCCAGCAGCGATGAGACTGTGGTGTCAATAGGCGATGGTAGGTGAGAGGAAGGCCATCCTCTTGAGAAACGGAGATCGTGCTAACTTTATTTCCTGCTTGCCAGGAGAGGAGTAAAATTCATCCTGCAGGGTAACTTGGCTGTGTTCCTAACAAAGCTAGATAAACAAATACTACTACTATTTTTACAAGATGTGCCCAAAGGAGAGAGGAAAAGCTCTGCTGTATAGGAGTGATTTTGAGGGCAACACGTACTGCTATTGGAAGAGGATTATTCCAGTGCATTGACCAGATGCAAAACCATGTCTCGTTCTACCAATGCTTAAATTCTAAGTGCTGGGAAGGGGGTTGACAGAAACAGGTTATACCTCCATGGTCACCGTGATGACTCCTTGTTTAGTTCTTTGCACTAAAGAAATTCAGTTATTGCCTAAGAAAGTATTTGGTCTTATTAGCTCAGTTCTATTAGCTGAAATTATATATTATAATGTGTCTTGGTCCCAGTCCTGTTTCTAAGGCATTAAGTTACTTCCTGTAACGTAACTCTTTAAATACTGTCAAATATCTAGCAGATGTTATTAGGCAAAAGAGACTCAAAATCAGGGCCAGTACGACAAGGATGCTTTATATGAATTTAAACTAGTGGAAAAGAACGATTGCTGTGACGTTCTGTATTGAGTCAGGTTTTCTTCCCAGTGGGTTTTCAGTCTGCAAACCATATCGGGGAGAACCACATTTGACTGTGACCCCAGCTCCCAGTGCGAAGTGCTGGAGTCAGCGCCTCACCCCCGGGGCCGTTTCTAGGTCTCGTGTTTGAGAATATGACCTTGAGAATTGGAGACAAGTGGAGAATGATGCAGCGCTGTCTGCCTGAGCCTGCGGGCACGCAGGAGCAATAACAGCAGCCTGAGCCCACCCATTTATCTTGGAGGGTTGCGTCTTGTACTGAAGCACAAACACGTGAGGATGATTCCCCTTCTCTCTCACAGAAACAGTTACATCATTGCTAAGGAGTTTGTACATTATAATTTCTGTATGGAAAGGGAGGGGAGAAGCTGTGCTGGTGTAACCCTCTTGTGCCACTGTGATCGTGTCAGGGCCTCTGTCCAGTCTCTCTGTTTTAATCTGAATTGACACCGCTAACCAGAAGAGTTTTATCAGCGCAAAGGTTAGGCGTAGAGCAGACTGGAGAAACAGCATCTGTCTTTTGCAGCATGTTATGTGAATGGTGAAAAAAAAGCATCTCAGTTTTGTCACAATCAGTGCCTCTTCTAATAATTTAAAAGCTTGAATTACTTACATGTGGAGCTAAAATAGCTCTAAGTGCGTTTTTATTGCCTGGCTCTGGAGCTGCCATTTACAGGTTAACAGCCCTAATGCTTTTAAATAATAGGAGAAGGAGTATATGTACTACAGCGTTAGAAAATGATATATGTCCTGTTATTTGGACACAAGTCGAGCACTGAAAGCCGTGTTCTGTTTTCTACAGAATATTTTCTTTTGAAGGTCCTGGTTTGTTTTAAATACCCTTCAATGGACTAGTAAACACTGAGAAGCTTTGAATGTGTAAAAATGCTGTTATATAAGTCTTACGATTAAGAATATTAAACTACTCATGTATAACCATCTACTGCAAATATAAGTACAGCAAATTTGTGGTCTATTTTAGCATCCAGAATTAGTTTATACACGTTTTGTGATAAGAATATTAATCTTTCTTTTTTTTCCCCTCCTGCACAATATTTTGGATGTACTTGAGAAACTAAAATTGGGGAAAGAGTGCACTGGAGGAGCACTGGGATGCTCTGCATGTGGGAAAACAGAAGAGGTGCTAAAGGTACTAGCATATGATTTTTTTTTTTGTAATTATTAAAAAAAAATGAAGGGTTGACATTCACAAGCTACTTAACTTTCTTTATATTCATAAACGCCAGAGTACTTCAGTGGAGATAAGGGTGATAATCTCCCTTCTGTAGATAAGGAGAGTGAGGCATAGAGGCAAAGTGGCTTCTTCCAGTTCACACAAACTTAATTGCGCAGGCAGGAGAGATCCCAGATCTCTCCATCCACACATCCTTTGTTACTGGGCTTCCTCCTGCCTTTCTTGCAGGCTTGTGGTTGCCCCCTAAGAGCACAGGGGCTGTGGAGAAGAGGCCTTTGCCCTTCTTGCTCTGGTGCACAGAGGCTGATGCACATTATAGTCATAAAAACATAGAGTCTTGAACTTTCAGCGAGCACTGGCTATTTCTTGGTATATTTAAAGAGATTCAGTGGTCTTTCCTACATGTACCTGCTTTAACCTTCATATCCCGCTCTTTCAATACAGAGCTTGTTTCATACTTCTGGCTGATTGGAAGATGCCCTGCTTTTGGGCTTTAATTATTCCCATCAAGTGAGTGATTAATCAAAACCCTTAAAGTTGAAATCAAAACCCTTCCGTATCCAATGTTTTGTGGTGCCTCAGGAGTGGTACCTCGTGCACTTACCCTCTGCCGAGTGGCACCTGGTCCAGGTTCTCCCTCCACCAACCTCTCTCCTCTTGCTAAATGACCTGTGCTTTGGGGTAGGTGGCTGTGGTAGTTATTTTTTTCAAAGAAAAGTTCATGTCTTCCTACAAAAATCAAAATTTTGCATGCAATGCTGAACTTAAAGAAGAACATACTTTGATTTAAAAAAAAAAAAGTTATAGAAAAGAAATAGCATCCTGAATCTATAGTGCTGGGCTGTCAAGAAATCTTTCTAGTTGCCTGTTCATCCAAGTTTGCTATATTTCTCTACTGAATATATTTTTATAGGTCCCTGTATCAGTATTGTGACTTTTTAATATGAAAGTGTGTTAAACTAGGAAATTAGCATTGCCCATAATCGTGACCAAAACTGAGCCTAGCACTATGCTATTCTATGTGAAAAAGGGCAATTATATCAAAAGTGTTTTCTTGTATCTCCCATCGTAAAAAGTCATCTGTACTGAGCTGATGCACTAATCTTTCTTCTCTGTAGTGTAATTCCCAACATATTCTAGCCTTTCCCATTTCCTCCAGCAAAACCTTAATCATGATGTATTTTGCTTTTCTGTTAGCCGTCAGATGCGTAATCTTTCTTCCTTAAATCATATTAAATTACGCAGCTGATTACCTGCTTCAGCAGATCGTCTGGATCATCTTGCATATTACCTACCACGAACGGTGTCAACCAAGCGTCCCATCTTTCTGCAGCCCTAGAGTAAGGCACTTGCAGTTTCTTCCAGACAAGTATGTTGTGGCTTTTTCAGATTGCCAGTCATTTATTCAAACTCAGTATTTTTTTTAATGACTCCTCCTCGTTTTTTTCTTTATTCTCACTCTTGAGTTATATATTCTTAATGACTGCACAGTTAAACCCATTGAATTTACTTTTTTGTGCATGCTGCGTAGCTTACAGAGGATGCTCTGCCAGGGAGGTGTTTGGGTGCACAAGGAACAAGCTCTTTGTAGTTTGCAATGTAATTTTCACCATCTTGTGACCTTTTTTAGTGCCTTGCCTGCTCTCTTGCCACATATTCCTGACCCACCTGTTGAGAAACAGTATCCTGGGCAGTTCTCACAACCAGTAAACAGAATTTTTGAAGTTTATTGAGCCTCAGGGCATATCCCGTTTGACACTGTTTTCCATGATCTTTTGCTGCTTGTTATGGAGAGAGCCTTTGATCATGAATGCATATAATATTCCTCATGAAGGAGTCAGGGTTCTCTTCACTGAAAAACCTTCAATGGATTTAATGTAATCCCCTTGCCAGTCAGGCTTCTACCAACACTCCTCAACTCTTGGCCAAGGCATCTCTTGGTCTCTGTTTGCGTCCAGTCCCTGCCATATCAGATGAGCATTTCGGAAAGCGATGCTGTCATTAAAGCCTTCCCTATCACCTTCCCACCATTAGGCTTCATTCAAACATTCATCTTCCCCAATGTTTAGCCAATTTCAGTGGGGGAAGAGAGGTTTTATGTGCAAATCTATTGGCTTGAAACAAAAAGGTGATAAGAGTCAGTATAAAGTTTCTCAGGCGGGTGAAGCACAGCTCAGTAATAACCTGCTTACATCTTCCAGCCTTGTGCAGCCTATAGGTAATGGGCTGAATTAAGACATCAGATTCATGCCTTAAATGAAGAAAGATAAAAAAATTCACAAGGGTTAAAGCCCAAACAGTGAATATTTTATTTATATGCTACCTGTGCTGAGCTGAGCAGAACAGATTGGGGTTCTCCTGTCTGCCTTACGCTTCAGAATCTTACTGTGGCTGTTACTGAGCAATGAGGCAGCACAGAGATAATGAGCTGGGCCAAATTAATGTCTAATGTAAGTGGTACTGCCTCGACAGATTACAATCAAGTTGCACCAGCTTGTGCTAAGTGGGAAGTCCGTTTTTCTTCAGTAATTTGCACTGCTTTCTGAAGCAACGTTGCTCAGGATCCTTCCCTAAACCTGTTATTTTATTTTCCCTGCCTCTTCCTCCCGTGCACTAACCAATATTTTAAAAACCCTTCCTCGCTCCTCCGGACTTAGTCTATACAGTGAGCCCACCTTCAAAGCCGAGCTGGCTCAGTTGGCTCAGTTTGGCTGGTGTAGACCATGCAGAGTGAGTTACACCAAGGCTGAGCCACAGTCGAATTTGACCACAAATGCAAACTCCAGGTTTTTTTTAATAGTACTGATGGGGGCTTCAGGATTTATTCTCCTCAGCTTTGCCATGAACAGCCAGACAGCAGAGGGCCTAGTAGCATTCCCTGCTCTTGAGCAAGGGAGAATGTCCAAACTCTTGACAGAGGAGGGTGCCTGAAGATCCCTCTGCCTGGGATCCAGAGTGCTGGTCCTAGTCCCCACACCTAGCGGGGCTGTCGCTGCCGCAGACTCCCTCTGAAACCTTCCTCTGCCTAGAAAAGATCATGGGCTCCATTGGCGACGGGCTTGTGCACCGGGTTCTTGCCTCGGGACTTACAGGTGATGTCAACTGCCTGAGAAAACACTTCTTTTTGTATCACATGGGGCTTGTTCATTGCCTTTTCATAAACTTTTTCTCACATCACATGGGTGGGTAAGAGTGCACTTTGAATTCTTTATTCTGATAAAACACTACTTTATTTCTCGTGCGTGTGAAAGTTTTATTGGAGTTCTGAGAGCAAGCCTAAGGAAACGGGCAGGCAGAAAAGGAGGCTGATGCTGAGATGTGGGTGGTGCAGCAGGGCCCCGTACCTGCATTATGCACCTGGCTTAGCTACAGGCTTTGCTTGTGTGCTAGTCCCCAGATTTCAGTCTGTGCAAGTGGCAACTCACATGTAGTTGTGACACCCTGGGGACGCAGGATGTAACCTGGGCAGTGAAGCATCACTGAGAGAAGGCTCCAGGGACACCTTATAGCAGCCTTCCAGTCCCTAAAGGGGACCTATAGGAGAGATGGGGATGGACTCTTTATCAGGGGGTGGAGCGATAGGACGAGGAGTAGCAGTTTTAAACTGAAAGAGGGGAGATTTAGATTAGATATTAGGAAGAGATTCGTTTACTGTGAGGGTGGTGAGGTGCTGGAACAGGTTGTCCAGGGAGGTTGTGGACGGACCCATCCCTGGAGGTGACCAAGGCCAGGCTGGATGGGGCTTTGAGCAACCTGGTCTAGCGGGAGGTGTCCCTGCCCAGGGCAGGGGGGTTGGAACTAGATGATCTTTCAGGTCCCCTCCAACCCAAACCATTCTGTGATTGTCTAGTGGAGGTGACTGTGACTTAAGAACAGCAGACTTCGTGTTCTGTTCTGGGTGAAGTAAAAAAGCTGATTTTCTTTCTTTACCTAGGGGCTTACTTGAAATTTTAGTTAATTTTGTGTTCTGTAGTAATATATTTACAGGCAGGAATGCCTTAGAAAATGCTTGTTCATGTTTGCAAGGTGTTTTGAAAGTTCTGTAAAGAACAGAGATTGAGAGACAATCCATGGTGCTAAAAAAATATAATCACAAAAGCTATTACAAGGATATAGTGTATGAAGACATTCCTTTTGTTCAGTTATTAACGGAAAGGTTTAGGTTTATGCCTTTTTGCTTTTGCAAGCCACGGACATTATGTCCTCAGCCTAAAGCATGGTTTCCTACATCTACCACCTCTAACTTGTCAACAGCTGAAAAAGTTGAAAAACACTAAGGAAGAAAAAAGCTGGGGAAAAAAGAATACGTTTGTGAGGAGCTCTGTGCTCGTGTTAAGTCATTGTCAGCTAAAGCTGCCACTCTCACCGCTTCCTTTGCTGCAGTCAACTAAGTTTCTGGAAAGGGCAATGGATATTTTCTGAACTGCATCTGCAGAGACCTGTTGTGGATGGAGTCTGTGCTGGGATCTGTCTGGGCAAGACTCACTGCAAGTCCTACTCCCAAGTTGGCCGATTTTAATTTGGCAGTTTCATTTCATGAGAGGTTTAACCACAAGGAAGATTAGGTATTATTTGCTCGAGTTTCACCCAAATTCTCCTTGTAGCAGCTGCCCTTAGGTAGTAGTAAAAAATGCTCCAACACAGACAAACTGGCACTCGGCTCTTCTCCCAGGGGCAGGATGGACACTGCAAACCTTTTAGCAAAACCCAGGGGTGCTAGTCCTGCACAGGACTATTGGTAGTACGCTATTTCTAATTCCTTTGGTGTTTCTGTGATTTGTGTGTTTTCTGGAGAGGGATTCTTCCACTTCCCCAGTTATTTACCTATGCTGGGAAGCGAAGGTTTTTATTACTCTCTGCAAGGAGCAGTTTCCAGGATTTGGAGCATTCTCACAAATGGTCACGTGTTCGCTGGTTCTGTGTCCTCGGAGATTATATGCTCCAGAAACTGCATTATGGATCCTTCATGGGCCATGTAGTGCTTTCCATATTGAGAAAAATAACTTCGTTTTTCGTTTTATAAGAGCGAAGATGTTTGTTTTGGAAAGCGTAAATGGCACTAGTTGGGTGGCTTCACATGAAAACCTTCACTCGCTCGTACAGGGCGGCCTGTCTTGAACGCCACTAGCCACCTTCTGCTGTGGCCAGACTGCGCATGGTGATACATTCGGATCACAGCGACAGGTCTGTGCACGGAGTTTCTTTTCAGCTACAAACAACATCACCATAGTCAAGGATTTCTGTGTGTTGAAAACAGTGAAATCTGTTAATGCACAAGATGAAGGTAATTTATGCATTTAATATTTACGGTGGATGTACTTGGAAGAGAGAGAGCCCGTGTTCAGTCTTGAGAACATTCTATTTATAATTTTAATTCCTTGCTAAAGTTTTATGTGCCCAACTGTACAAGAACCATGAATGTCAATCGCTTTGCCCAAGAAGCAGTTTAGTTTCTTTGCCTGGTGTATTTATTAGGTCAAACTTGTGCGTATTCCAGTAGTATTAAATTCATCACTTTGCAACGGGAAAATTCATCCGTATTCTAAAAATACTTAAGTAGTTTTATTTTATTCTGTTATTTTAGTACATAAGATTGCTTCCTATCAGCAGGAATTCAAGAAGTAGCCCAGCTTAGAGTAGGTTGCCCTCATAAATTTTATCGTCCCAGGAGGAAGAGAAAATCGGAAATAATAAAAGAGCTTGAGCTAGGGAAGAGGCTAATAATATCACTAACCTCATGATTTCAAGTATGGAAACTGTCTTACAATGTGAAATTCATTATGTTTAACACTCATAATATTACTGGACTGTTTAATGAGAAATAACATAATTGATTTTCCACAATGAGCCATTTACCAAAAAAATATTTAGGGGAAATTTTTCTGTTGGCCATCTAAAGAATTTTTATAAACACAATTTTGCATGCTATTGAAAATAAGGAACTTAACCTCAGAAAGATTTTTAAAAAGTATATATAAAAATTAACTGGTATTGTAAGTAAATGTATCATTGTGGAACGTAAAAGCAGACGTCTTAGTGTTGGCAGCTCTCTCTACCTTTCTAACTTCACATCGGAAGCTGGTATACCTCCCCCCGTGCCCCCGTGAAAATAGATGTTGTTGGAATTAAAATCTCATCGTATTTTTTCATGGTGATTTCGTTTATAGTATTCACTGGTATTCCGTAAACACCAGAACTGGTGTTCAGTCCCTCTGTGATTATGAATGCAATGTCCGTGCAATGGGTCGGTGTTAAAAGGATCTCTGCCCCCCGGCACTGCTGTGCCTTGTGATGCTGAGTACCAGTTGTGGAGTATGGGGGTATGTGCTGCGACTAGCACACGTCTGTGAAGTACCTGAAATCGTCACTCGTGTGCCTCTGAGC
This sequence comes from Dromas ardeola, assembly GCA_013398915.1. Taxonomy (NCBI): domain Eukaryota; kingdom Metazoa; phylum Chordata; class Aves; order Charadriiformes; family Dromadidae; genus Dromas; species Dromas ardeola. The sequence continues at coordinate 1,068,739 of VYZM01014678.1, read as the reverse complement.
AGTGAAACGCTTCAGCTGCGCGTGCGGTGAACCTGGGGAAATGGAGGCCCTTGGGAAAAGGAGCGGTCTTGGGGTGACGCTCGGTCCTGTGTTCTCACTCCAGGCAAAGATAGGATCAGCAGTGGGGAAAAAAAATCACTTAGATGCCCCATGCCAGTTTCTGCTTTAAGCTGTGCTTTAAAGCTACTGTTAATAAGACTGCTGCACATCCAGTGGTTCCACTTGTCAGGATTGAACTGTTGCCCACCCGTCTCCATGAAACTACTGCTAAATTTGGGTACTTATTCCTAAACCAGTTCTCAATCTACAAAACTTAGCAGAGAGATCTAGTACCCGAGCCATCAAAGGGCATGAGCCTACGGACCTCTTAGCACTGTCTGAGAGCCTCCATTGCCTCGGCCCAACACGCTGGAGGCCATGCACAGAGCAAGCAAAGTGCATACCCAGAAGGCAGAGGGACTGCAATAAGGCTAGCAGACTTCAGCAGAGCTTGTCAGTACGCATTAAGATGCTTTATAGGCATTTAGGTTTGCCATTTGATAGTGATGAGTAATCCTGTAGCAGTCATTAGTAAAGGAAGGGCTCAGTCCGGAGGTGATGGCCCTCTAACGCCTCTCTCCTGTTCCTGCTGAGGCTACCACTCACCCCTCCAAGGAAACTCATCTTTTTTTTTTTCTTCCACCAAAATAATTTTGAAGCTTGGGTAAGATCTGCTTCCAATAGGCTGGAACCTTGCTAGCTTCGACTTCTTTAAAAATTCATGCACTTTAAGATTAATACTCCTGCTTATTGATTATTTTTTGGAAGTGTTATACTAAATACCTCTATAAGGCAGTGAGTTTGTTCCATTATGTTTCATTCATTTGCTGAATTCCGTATTTTATTGCTGCTGAAGTTAGCTGAGAGTGAGTCCTGTGAATATCTCTTGCACCAAGTTCCTTGAACTCTGTTGCTGGCCAGCTGATGCCTGGGGGGCCACTAGAAAAAGTTAGAACAATGCTGCTTGAAACCCCCTCAGATAACTTCATGCGTTGCTCCAGTAGTCTCCAACGCGTTGCCCATCCAGGCTGACTTCCCTCACGGGCCCTGTGCAGCCCTATCACGCCTCTGGATAGGCAGCATAAAAGAGGATTTCAGCAAAATCATGTTTCTCAAGGAAGCTCCCTGTGTACCAGCCACTAGCGCTCTCAAACACTGTAGTTTTTATGCAGCCGTATTCAGCAGTGGCCTTGTGATTGTACTGAATAAAATGTTCTGGCTAAATTGTCTCATCTCTGAAATAGTCCACCACTAAAAAACCCTAGGGGGAAAATGAGCATATAATTTTCTCGCTATTTTAAACCACGTAAGCACCAAGAAAAACAGTATGATTCATTTATTTTGGAGTATGTTGATTAACTAGCAATTAAAGCTTTATAGTATTTTCTTTATGGAACAACAAAGGCCAGTTTAATGCTTTTTGCTTTAGTTTCGGCTCATTGGACTGGCCTCATACCTGGTACAGTCAGATAAATGCTCTGAAAGCATATGAAGTACCTGCATGCAGCTGAACATGGCCCACTTAGCTCAGAAATATGATGGGTGTTCACAGAAGGAACTTTCATTCATTCACAGCATCTGGTTCCATTACATTCAGCCCAATCAAGCCATGAAATTGAAATTAAATGACTTTTGATGGTGGTAATATTATAAGAATGAAAGCAAGACGGGGGAAGGGAAATATCTGCATGGCAGAAGAGGCTCTTAGCGAGGACAAGCTGTGAAAAGTGCCTTTAAATTGTTTCACGTAAATGACTGGATGCATGGGAAGATGAACCTGGAACTATTTGTTTTGTCCAAAGCGCTTTTCACCTGTTCTTTAGAATCTGGATTGTGTCTCTGTAACACTTGCAGCATCGTAGCGTGACCTCTTGCTGCACAGCTCCCCAGCCAGCTTTCAGCTTTCTGTGGTGGGTGACAGGGGACCACCCCCACCCTGCAGCACCCCCTCCACCGCCCCAGCGCTGCTGTCCTGTTGCCACCAGTGTTCTTCCAGCTCATGGATGGACCTCAGTCCTGCTGCTGCCCCCTTCCTCGGCTGTCCTGGAGGCACAGCCTGGAAGGGAGGGAGGGCACAGTCAACAGGAGATGTGTGGTGTGAGCTGGCTAGAAGGATGGGGGGAGGTAGGATCACAGCATGGTTTGGGTTGGAAGGGACCTTTAAAGGCCATCTAGTCCGACCTCCCTGCAGCGAGCAGGGACATCTTCAACTAGATCAGGGTGCTCAGAGTCCCCCTGTCCAACCTGACCTTGAATAAGGATGGTAAAATGGAGAGAGCAGGAGGAAAAAGATGGGTAGAGAATGTGGGCGCCGTGCCAAACCAACATAAAATCAGCATCTGGAAACGGGCCATGGTTTCTAGCCTGAGGGCTCTGCCAACTTGTGTCTTGAAACGTGAGCAGGGGAAAGGTGAAGTTTGTGTGTGTGACTGAGAAGCATCAGGTGGTAGAGCAGAGCGGTGCAGTCTTGCTTTCTATTTTGAGGTCTGTGGTGATCTCTACGCTTGGTGCAGCTTCTAAGTCTTTCTACTTCTTTTTGACACCGTTGCATTAATCTTCCTTCACTGCGCAGCCATGATTTTCCAATGAAATGCGTGCAGTAAGGTAGTGCAAATGTGTTATATACACATTATAGTATAATACGCATAGTGTGTAATGCATTATATAATTATTTTTGTTGTAATATATACATATACTGTATCCATGTTGCACGATTATATACACAGTATACACTTTTAAGTGTTGGGGTTTGGAAGGCAGAAGGTGTTCCCATCTCTCTAGGCAATTAGCCACTGAAGACGTCAGTGCTATGGCATGTTTTTAGGGAAGCTGTTGACCCACTTAGGACGGTTTTCTGAGTCATGTGGAAAGAGAAGCTCTGCTCAGACATACCTACGCCAAACTCGTATACAAGATAAGTGCTGGGAAACGTGGTCGGCCTGTTTCCCAGGCCAGGCTGCTCGGTCCGCATGAGGACCGGGCTCTGCTTAAGGAAATAGGGATGTGCCAAAGGCTATGGAAACACCACTTGGCTTACAGATGTGGCTGCTGTTTCTGCTCTGCAAAAGTTGCCATCGCTCTGAGTGACACCTCGGCGCCACAGTTTTCCATCACTAAAGTAGTAATGTCCTCCTATGTCTGTGGCAGTGGCAGGTACCAAACAGTCTGCTTGGGGTGTCCCAAAACAGAATGGGGAGCTTACGCCCTTCCCCATCCCGTGGGTTTGCTGGGTGCCAAGCAGCGCTTCTCGGCCTGATTGACAGCCTGCTGTGACAGCAGAGTCGTTGCCCTGGTGTCAGCACGTTCCTCCTCTTGTGGCCGAGCTCTTGGCAAGGCGCTGGCATTAGTGCAAGCTTGAAATAAATACCTGGCTTGCTTCCTGTTAAAACAAGAGGAAAAATAGAGGATTAAAAATACAGAAGTGCTAATAAAGTGGTTGAAGCCTTATTCCTATGCATGGTTTTTAGCTTCAAAAAAGTTTTTGAGTACTTCTTAACCAGTTACTTGAAGTAGTTGTGTACATCTGTTGCTCCAGCTGTTGGCGCCCTGCTAGGCAGGCAGCTAGACACCTGAATGGGTCTTACTGGGTAGGACTAGATAAACACTGTCTTCTGTCTCCTCATAGCTCTTCCACGTTCAGTTCGGGCACAAAATCGGGTGTCTACTCGCTGCACTTTGGAGCTCCTGGGAAAGAGCAAAGGTCCAGTAGCTGTGTAGGTACCATGGGGCTCCCAACACGGAAAGCAAAGGCTGCTCCTGCCCCTAAGGGGTTTCCAGGGGTAGGAAGCACGAGGCCTTGAAACCTCGGCAGCGCCAGAAGCATCCCAGCCCCACCAGTGCTGGGCCAGGCTCCATGCGGGTGTCAGACAGGGCAGCTGGAGGCTGGGGGTTATGCAGCTTGCCCGGGGAACAGGGCAAATCAGTGCTGATGGAAGGAAGCACATCTGTGGGCTGCTCCCTCTTCTAGTGCTGAGCTTGTTGCAGAGAACAAGTGCTTCATTTGATTTCTCTAAATACCTCATTGCCTCTAATGATAAACTGCATCTACCCAGCAGTGTCCCCGCTCCCGAACCAAGCTGCGTGCAGCTGCTGGGTTTCCTGTTTATGCTCAGTCACCCAATTAGTCACCTCCACACACTTATTTTTTTTTTTCTCCGAACAGTTTCACTGTTGCTTTTTTAGCCGGCTTCCCAATGTTTCTGTGATTGTAGGGAAGGATGTATTAAACATTAATCCATCTAGGCTTACATATATCTGCCTCAGGTTGGCAGCTCTCAAACAGGCCGGCTCCCGTCTGCAGTGAGGGCTGGGGTGCTCACCTCAAACCCTGATACTCCTTTTCCTCCCTTCTTTAAAGCGCCGTGGAAGCCAAATACCCGTAGGTGCAAAGGTTGAATATTCTACCTCTCTGTACGCTGCCCTCTTGGTGAGTCTGGACTTTATTAAAAATTTTGACAAGTATAATAAACGATGAAGAGATGTCAAGACAGGAGAGGATGGCAGTGTTTCCATCAGGTGTTGAGTTTCTCCCTTTAAAAAAGGTGTGGTGCTGGTTGGGGGCCCAGGGGAGTTGGTGTTTGCTGTTTTTTTCCTGCTGTTTTTCCCGAGTGCATCAGAACATGCTGTTTATTTTTCTAGGTTAGTGGGTAAGATCCCATGCAAATTGTTCCTGAAAACAAGTTTGCTTTCCTTGTCCAGGAACAGCGTGCCTTTTCATGTCTATATTTAGCCTTCTCATAAACGGGGATAGTTCCTAAAACCAGTGTCTTTCCCTTTACGCAGCCAAGTCCGCCAGAAACCAGTCCAGAGAAAGCAATTTCATTTACCACAGCGTTTCTCTAGCCTGACTATTTTTGGAGGTGTTTTCATAGGCAAATGCACAGAAAGCAGCAGCCGTTTCAGTCGCACGCATTAAAATCAAGTTCCCTAATGTTAGCTGAGGAATGAATTTTACAACACATCACTCTTACTGTCATACCTGAAATGAGTGATTTAACTGATGACTATAATTTAAATCAAAATATTGCAGCCTTCGTTCGGGGG
>VYZM01014678.1:1043681-1063613 GCA_013398915.1 Dromas ardeola | reverse complement strand
ACGTGGTGAGATTTAAATGAGAAATAAATCTAGGTTGAAACTCTGGACTTTGTTTTCTGATGCTAATTTTCAAAATAATGAACATACTTCATCTTGTTGTACACGTTACACAACATTACTCCCCTGAGGCGCAGCCCGTTACGCCGGTGTCGCTCGGCTGGTCCTGGCGGGGCTGACACTCCGTCACCTCCCAGAGCCAACGGGCGCCTCGCCAGGGCGGATTCTCTGTGAATGCAGCCTCCTGCCGATGCGTGCGTAATTAAACAGGCCTTTTCCCACGTGAATAAATATACCTGTGCAGTTACGAAAAGACGCTACCACAGAGAAGAGAGCAGCTACTAAGACTGGGGGTGACTGGGAAAACAGGGAGTATTCTGTGTATGAATAACAGCTCTCCAGAAAAATAGTTGGGGAAGGCGTGCTGCTCTGTGGGGCTCTCTTGTTAGGAAAGGCACCCGGGGAGGGGACACCTCCTTCCTCCGCACGTAAGGAAAATGTCACCTTCTTGTGGCCGTTAGCATTTTCCCGGCTCTGTCCACATCGTGCCAGCAGCAGGCGCGTTCCCAGCACCACCTTCACCAGGCGGACGTGGATCTGGCAGATCTGCTGCAAGGACTGGGCGGCTTCACAGCCAGCGGAGGTGCTTTGTATGGGTGCCCGTTGCTTCACCAGCAGCTAGACTTTGCGTTCCTTGTTGTTTCGAAGTACGTTGCAGTGAGCAGCAAGCGACCTAGCTGTTCCCGAGGCCTCCCGCCTACGAGACACAAACACACAAGGAGACACCCTGGGTCCCATTCATACATGTAACCTCGAATCCTAAGAACTAACCTGAAACTATATTCCCCAATGAGTCATGTGCAACAGTGTTGTCCTAACTTCTTCTTGTTTCTTTTATTTGTGGGTTTTAACAAATAACGTGTCAGCGAACAGTTGTGTAACTCATCCGTCATACCGTATTTATCCTCAATCAAAGGATATTTTGAAAGAAAGGCGTATCATGTCAAGCTTGTGACAGGCTGTATGAACGTGAGCGAAGCTGAAAGGCGGCAGGGCTGGTGAGTGCTTGTGGCTGCCAGGCTGCAGCGTGCCACCTGCAAGCGTAATGCAGTGAGGGTGAAAACAGGTGCGTATGACAGTCACAAATCAGATCTGCTTTTTCTTTTCCTGCCATTATATTCTTCTGCGTTCTCTTATGATGGATCAGGAAGCCACCTTGGTTTCTATAGGCTTTAGAATTACAAGATTATTTTTTTTTCTTCACATGTACATTTGATGACGGTTAGAGAAAATCATCATTCATTAATGACTGAAGTGTTTATTTGTGCGAGATGGGACACTCTTTTAGTCTCTGTTTCTAGGTCTTCTCACGCTGACAAGTGCGGCTGAACTTCACTGACTGCTTCCAGAGGGAAGGACCCAAGTGTCCTAAGCTTTTAGGTAACTTGGGGCTTCTCTGTTTACAAAAATGAACCAGATCCCTACAGCTGAGCTATGTGGGTACCCTGTTCCTGAACAGAAGGGAGCTTCTCCCGAGTAACTGTCTTTGCAAATAGAGCATCCTTTTGGGGAGTTTTTCTGGCACAGCTGTCAGAGGATCCTGTAGTCATCAGGTTGGTGGCTGTAGCTGAGCTCTCCAGTGGGTCTTGTGTCACCTCTCAGCCAGAGCAGGTCTGGTTCTGTGAGGCAACAGGGAATTATGAAAAATCCACAGGCAATCTGTTACATTTGGACACTTAATGCTGACTTGGTAGCCTTAGAGGTAACAGCTTATTATGCACAGATATACACTAGCCTATCCATCTGTTTATTATCTCCCCTGATCCACCGAAATGGGGGAATACTTTTCGCGGTTATATGTTAAATCATATATCTATGCTGGAAGGGAGCAGGTGATATGAATCGTTGCAGTGCTTAGTTCTTTGTTTAGAAGAAAAGAATGGTTTTCTTTTGTCTTGAGTGCCTTTTCATCTTAATGTGATATAGGTTGAATTGTGAATAGGTTTTCAGAAAGAAAAAACAGGACTCGGTTTGGGGTTTCCAGGCTTTGGCTAGAAAATGTAAAGCTCTTCCTTTGTTCCTGAGCAAGAACCAAATGCCGGGGTTACATGGAAACAGTAGAAGGTTGTCCTGGTTGGTTGTTGCGGGGTAATTAGTTTGGTATTTGGGGGACAGGTCTTTCCATGTACCTGAGCTTCGTTTCAGCCTGTGCTTCCGCACCTTTGTTTCAGAAGATGCCATTCCAGTTGCATATCTGTTCTCTGACTCTCGATGCGCAGAAGTAACAAATGATGAAAATATTTCAGTAACGACTTGGGGGTGATAGGGAGGGAGTGGAAAAGACCTAAGATTCCTCTTTTCCCAGCTGTGAAGTGTAATTGTAGGCCTTATTCCCTTCTGGCACTGTCCCAGGGGCCACCTTAACGTGAAAAGGAGGGAGAGATACTTGGGACAGGTAGCTGGGGAGAGGGGCAGAGCGGGGCTCACATCGAACTCCATGTTGTAGGTCTTAGACGTCAAAATAAGGCGAGGATTGTCTTAAATCAGAAGGAAGAGGTTTCGAAACAAAAGCTCTCAGAAATGGGATAGAACTTAGGAATCTCTGCGCAACTTTAAATGCACCCCAGTCAAAGGTGCCTCTGGGCACCCTGAGCTCTGAAGAACATCATTAAAAAGGGAAGTAAGCTAGATCATTGCTTGAAAAGAAAATTCAATAGTGGCACAAGCCCTTCATAATTTCAAATAGGAAGTCTCCTCTGGGAGAACAGTAATGAAGGGATCCCAAAATATCAACAAGGCTTTCATGGACTTTGGGTTTCTTTATTTTAAAGCCAAAAGCTGTACGCCTCATCCTTTCTCTGTAACCTAGAGGTGATTAGAGAGTTCTGTGAAGCATCGAGCTGCTATACTCAGATGATAGAAAAGATGTGAATAACCATATTTTGAAAGAAACATTTGAGCTTTGCCAAAAAAAAAAAAAAAGAGGAGGGTAAGGACAAATCTGCCAGAGAGGTAAATGTGGACGAGTAAGGATTTTATCACCTGTGTTAGAAGCTGGATCTTATGTTCCTTAAATAAATAAATAAATAAAGTGTGTTTAATCATTCCCTGGAAATGAGATCCCTGCTGTAACAATTAATTCATAAAGCTGCCAAAGACTTTCAGGCCTGTGGGAGTCAGGCTGGCATCCGTGATTAATGCTAACTGCAGGTGTGTGGCCGGGTTTCCGCAGAACCAGCCGTAGGGGAGGCATCAGAAATTACTTAACCCTGCCCAAGTGGGCTTTGTCAAGAGACCCCCTATGAACAGATAACAAGAGGGAAATTGTAATTTTACAGCAATTCAACAGGTAATATCGAACGCCTCTTGGGGCGCTTTTTGCTTCAGCAGAGGAAAAGCATTAGATATGATTGAAGGGCACTCTCCGTATTACAGATCTGAAGTGATTCAAAGAAGCCGTTCGGTGAGCTGATGGAAAAAGGGATGACCCACAGCTTCTGTGCTTGGTTGTCCTGGGTAGCTGCAACAGGGGAGGGAGAAACAAAGAGCTAATCAGCTGCCCTTGTTTTCTCTTTACAAGTCTTCACTGGAAGATCCAATAATATCAGGAAGTTCAAGAGGTAAATCAGCTGCTCGGTGGCCCAGCCTTTGTTAGAGCCCCTGCTGGAAGCCTGGCTGGGCTGGGATCGATAACATGCGTGCGGAGCTCGGCTCTGGGAGTTAAGCCTTCCCACCAGGAAGAAGGGAGGGCAGGCAAAGGGTCTCGAGTCTTGATTATCATCTCGTTAGGAGGGAAACAACAATCCAGTTTAATGAGGGAAAGAGGTGCTTTTCTGATGTAACGTAATGATGATGTTCTGATGTAGTTTATATCTTTTTGTTGTTGTTGTCACTTTTATAAACCCATGTACCTGTGCTGTCGGTCTTGGACACTTTAGCTTTTTTTAACCTTAATGTGGATTATTGTTATTTAGGTCTCAATGGATGAAACGAGGGGGGTTTTTATTTGGTATGGCAAATCCATAAGCTAGTTTGTTTTGGTTTAAGAAGTTTAGCAAGTGCCGCAGCTCCCCAGCGCACCCAAGGGGGATACATCCCGCAGCATCCAAAGGATACCACCAGAGTGGGTTCCCATTTGAGCTGCACAGACCAGGTAGGGTGCTGGTACCTCTGGGGTAGGAGCAGTATCATTGAGTGACTGCTGGTGACACTGAGGTCTCCCTGGCACGCAGGAAGGCGCTGGGCTATATGGCTGCCAGCATCCACACACCCTTATGTATCTGCCTTTCCCGTTCTATCCGAAGGCTTTAATTCACTGTGCTCTGCTTGACTAATAAAAGATGTCTCCTTTTAAGAAAGGCTGCCCTGGGTCACCACAGACACCGGAGGGCTGCGTAGCTCCCCAGGGGGGGTGAAGTCTTCTTCGAGACTTTGGGTGTTTGTGGATTCCCTATGGAGGGACCGCAGCAGACTGAAGGCAGGCGCTTGAGGGTGAAAGGCAAGGTCCCCACCAGTCCATGGCCCACGTAAGGAGGTCTGGCAGGGCTTGGCACATATCGTTTGCGTAATCAGGTACTTCATATATGAATTTTCTTTAATTCCTACAGTAAGTAATTTGAGAAACCGTCTTGGATTCCAAAGGTTGATATAGATCTGGTTTTATCTTAGCATAAAACAATATTATGCTTAGTTTTGTGTTTAATACATATTTTTAGTGTACTGTGATAATGGAGTGCTGTCCTTTTCAGCCAGTCTAACCTGAAGAGAATCAGAGAATTTCTAATGAAATTAGAGGAATGCTCAGTTTCGGTAAATTTTTTTTAAAGCATCAGCAAAGTGGCGTGGCTGATTTCTAACGAAGCGCTTTGTGCCTCTGAATTCATGACAGCTAAAACAATTCTCTTAGCTCACAGATTAGATTAGAATTGCAAAAATGAAATAAAATGCCATCTAGGTAAATGATCCACTACCACAGGTGTTGAAAAACAACCCTGAGTAGAAATGGTGTAGGTACCAAATAATTAAATTATGATGACAGATGATAGTTTAATAAGGTGATCGTTATGAGGCTTCTTGGTAGGCTTGCAATCTTGAGTCCTTCTAACAGCATTGGCTGGCACATTCGCAGGGAGGCAGCGCAGAGGATTTGAAATGAGATTTCCATCTGACGACTGTCGGTTTTGCAGGGAGAACTGCGTCGTTTGCTTCCCGTAGTACATTGAATAAAGCTGTGTTGTCTGTCAGTACGTGTTAGGCAGCTTCGTCACGTTGTGTAGCCTTATTGGGTTTCAAATGTCTATTTTCAAGGGTTGTAAACCAACTAGCTTTCTCTCTCCCTTGTTCAGATTTTGAATGGATTAAAAGGCCAGTGAATAACAATTAAGAACCAATGCTGTAAGTACTGAGTCCGTTCAAATCTGATTCTCGGTGTCTGTGAAAGCTGGCAGATTGACACAGGCTGATCAAAAGAAACTCAGTGAAATCGGAGGAAAAGATGCATTCGTTATATCCTTGGAAACGTCAAGTTCTCACACTGTATCACCCGCAAACCTTCCCTCTGAACTAGGTGATCTTGCATTAAAGAAGAGGAAGAAGCCGCTGTTGGCCTTCAGGCAGACAGGAGTATTTTCTCTCCCAGTAGAGGTATTTGGGTTTTGACTACCAGTCTATTTGCTAGCGGCACTGCAGAACCACCAGACAGCAGTGCATGTTAGATATTTGATATCTAGGCCAGTGCATATGATCAGATTAGAGGCGAAAGGTGCCCTGATGTCACCGTACTGTTGACACTCACTCAAGTGTTTCCTGTTTTTCCTAAGTCTGTTCACAGAGCACAGGTGACAGGGCAAAAGGGAGAAACTTGGTCTCACAATGCAACCCTGACCCTGTAATGATTTTTTTTTCTTGGGAAGAAGCCAAGCTTTTTAAAAATAAAAAAACCAACAACCTGTTTATTGTGGACTCTCCTGTATTTTCTTCCTCTGCGTTTCTGAAGTTGCCCGTGTTCTGGCAGAAGGCGGCTTACCTGAGCAGCAGTGCGGATGGACAAGTTGGGAGGCGGCTCCAGGAGGTCACTCTGCTTGCATTAGGCCGGCAGAGTAGCGGCGCGTGCGTCATCTCAGGAAATAAATCACTTGCGAAAGACCCAGTTCAGTTTAAGAAGCCCATTGTTTCCCATCAGAACACAAACCGAGAAAGGACGGGTTGCAGCAGAAGCAGCTTTACTGCCATAAATTACACATGCCAGTGGCTTGGGTTTCACAGTTGCTCTCCTGTCCAATTGGTGGAAGATCAGAATGAGTTAGTGACATCACAGAAAGTGTAAGTCATGGTAGAATGCGGCTTCGCTGCTGAGCTTTGCTTTCACAGGAGAATTTATTTAGATTGTTCTGTTGCCTCTCTTGATCTGAATTTAGTAGGCAGAAGTATGCGACCTTGAACATGAAGGCAAATGTCGCAACCAGTGGGAAGCCTCTTTATTAGCGATTTTCATGAGCCATATTGATTTGGGTGTAGAACTTATTAGTTGGTATCTCGAACGCACTGTAGTGTTAAAATTCATCAATACAGGTCTCATAAATGCCAATATGTAACAGCAGGTGCTGCTGTAATTTACCGAATCATTATAATTTCGATTTAGTAAATCAGTTGCCATCGCTGTTAATGTTTAATCTGTAAGTTAGTGCATCACCCAGCAGTATAAGAGGAAGGAGGCTGCAAACACATTTTCAGTAAATATGATATAAATACTGTGACTCCTGCTATTCAGTACGTCCCATATGTTAGCTGTTGATAACTACGATTTTTCTATAAATACAGCATTGTACCCTGACCTTTAAAAGGATGAGATACAAAATTGAGAAATTTACTGTGATAAATATCTTTTGAAAGAAAGTGAAAAGGATCTGAATTTAGGATTGAGCAAAGGGAAAGGTTATGAAAGATAAGTCTGTGCATCTCCTAATGAGTTCTTAGGACTCGACCTGAGTTAAATAGGAAATTCCGATCTTGTGCATGCATTTGTTCCGGAGGGGTCTGCCTCCTGACATGAGCAAAAATGTCAGGTCTTGATTTAGGTGTGTTTGGATGGGATTTGAAGAGGTCCCAAGTATATATGACAGTGTTGTCATCCCAAGGCGAGATTGTAAACCCTGGTCTAGCAGGGGTGTGCTGGGCCCAGGTGACATGGCAGCACACCTACAGCACCGCTGGCTCCGTGTGGCCCTGCCCAGGGGGCCTGGCTGCTGTGTGGAGCCTCTTCTCCCGCCGTGAGGCGATTGCTGCTGCCTCCGCTGCTGTTTTGCAGCTAACTCGGATATCTTTGCATGATCTGCTCTCATGCTCCTCAACTGTGGAGGAGATAAATTTGGTGTGCCCAGGTGCCAGGAGGTGGTGGTGCCCCAGGGTCGTGTCCCAGGACAGGTTCTGCCATCATAGACAGCAGCCTTTCTCTGTCTTGTGGCCTGACAGGCAGCAGTCGTGTGACAGATCTGCATCATCTGCCTCATTGCAGGATCCAGGATCCATGGCAGACCAGAGGCCGTGTCCTAGGGGCCCTCAGGAAGGAGAACTGCAGGGAGAGACCTCAGCCCAGGGAAACCGTTGTGGCAAACTGCCCCCAGACCAGAACCACCCTTGTCCCAGCAGGGTCACACCGTTGTGTATCCGACTTAACTCTCAATCAATGATAAATACACAGCTGGCCTTACTTCAGATGGGCCACTGATAGTTTTAAGTCTGCAACAACGTAATTCATCTTGAACCACATCTTAAGAAGATCGTGGCCAGCTCTTCATAACAAGGGTCTCGGCATTGCCAGTGGATCTGAATGAGTGAGCAGTAAACGAAGGGTCAAAAACTGCTGAAAGTCAGAAAAGACTGATCCACAGAAAGGCCTTTGGTGAACATTGCCTTTAGTGCTCATGGCTTAGTAAAAAAACAGAGTGAATCTTCTGTGGGAAAAGACACTCTGAGTGATTTCTGTAAAGCTTTTCATCGTTAAAAGGTTAGTGATTTTAAAGATGACACCGAAGTAAATGGGAAACTCTCCTCCATATGGCCAAAATTTTCCTGTCTAATTTAGAATCACGGTCATTTTCTGACCTGGGTGAAGAGGAAGGCATAGCCTCTGCTTCTGTGCAGATGAAACAGTGAAAAGCTCTGGCTTACAATGAGGAGAAATAGTGTTTCCCAGAGTAATAACCCATCCTTCCTCATGGGACACTTCTCTTGCCTGCCCAGTCCCTGCAGTCTTGGGGTGAAGCTCACCCTCAGGGGCCGTGACTTTGGTTGGCTGTTTGGTGTGTGGTTTTGGGGGGATAGGGGTTAACCCGAGGCTAGCTCGGACATAAGCACCAGAGTTCTGCCAAACATATTTTTGAAATCACGGGGGGAGTCAATTCAACAGACATTGACTCACTGAAGAAGCAGCCAGCATTCAGTTTTCAGGGAGAGGTTAAGGGCTGCCGAACTTCTCCTCAGGTCCAAAACATCTACCTCATCATTACTGTTGGCACTTCTATACTTAAGAGGGTCTGAGGTTTAAATAAACTATTTATTAGCCACTGCCCAGCTTTGGAGTTTTCTGCACGGGGAGGTGTGTATCCATTAGTCTTTTGGACAACTTTACTGTAATTGCTGTCATCCTCAACCCTCTCTCCCACCACCCATGAAGAACCTGCCCAGTGCATGTTCTTTTTCTCCCAAGTGCAATAAGTAGCATGGAAAATAGTTCAGTATCTAGATATTTTCTTCCTAGTTATTTCAAAGTAGTGTCAACTTAATCCAGAGGAGCTTGTTTATGGTCTTTTTGTGGATATTATTTTTTATGCTTGAGCGTTAGAGAAACCACGTTTGCTAGAATAGCTGGCTCCTGAGCATACGTCATCTTTGCAGTTACCTCTTTGGTTACAGCCAGAGGTGGAAGATGCTTCAGCCTTGCTGATCTTAATGTTGTGCTGCACAAGATACTCCCAGCTTCTCTTAGACTGAAGGTTTCCTAAGGATATAAAGCTCTTTTCTGATAAGCCATCGATTCATGTTGGCAACATCTTCTTGTCTGCATAATTCCTCATTTTCTCCTGATCATAAACCCTTATGCGAAAGGAAGTATTTAGTAATGAGCCCCGCACCAGGTCGGGGTGTCCGCTCTCCCATTTGGATTGAGAGCTCCCAGTTCAAATTGGCTTTGCTTCCCTTCAGGAGGGGTCTCTCCACGTGCCTGGTAACAGGAGGAACGCCAGCCCGGCATCTCCTCTCTGGGGAGTGGGACTGACCTTGGGTTCATTCCGAAGAAACCCACTTACCTTTCCTTCCTTTCTATTCTCTGTCCCTCACAGCCGCTTCTCCCAGAGAACTGTTGCAACAAATATTAATAAAATACTACTGTCATTTTGCAAGGGAGCTATTTGCAGCGCCTAAGATCCCAGCATTTTACCAAGATTAAACAGTACTTGATTGGAATTAAAAATACCTTTCCCAGGTTAAGATCTTATCATTGAAGAGTCAAAAAAATGCTGAATTGTCCGATTGTGATTGAGTTAAAGATACCCCCTTTCCAGTGTGCCTTCTGATATGTCAGCCTGCTGGGATAACTCCGTGAAACTCAGCTGGGGTGGGGGAGTGGAAATACCCCATTTCATTTGCTTCTTTTTCTGCCCTCAAGGCAAAAATCACAACATACAATATGGAAATGCCGGTTCCAGTGACATGTTTTATACCACTCTCCAATCTGGCTACAATTTAAATATAAGCATCCCATTAGCAAGTGTTTCATCTCCCTAAAATAGCTCCTTAGTGTTTTAAATGTAGTTCCTTAAAGCTTTCACGACAGTTCGACAGTATGTATTATTTCTTCCTCTCCCCATTCTTCCCACCTCCTGCCATCCTCACCAGCTTGGCAGCGTTTCCTTGGCCCTTTGGTGACCGAACTTTCTCTCACTGGTACGAAATTATAGCTCAGTCTATTTTCTTCCAGTCCCCAGGAAGCAGGAAGAAACCTTGCATATCATGACTAAGTGACATTTAGCACACTGAGGATAATCAGTTTCAGCTCTTTTTGAGCAGGCACTGGTAGATTTAAGAAGTCAACACAGTAGGAAGCGTCTTACCCACAACAATCTGCCTACTCAGAAACGGGGAGTTGGACTTTATTTTATCTATAGCTCCCTTAAAGTGACAGTGTTGGTAAATGGGATGCTCGTTTGCATCTTGGTTTCAGGAAAGCCTCTTGCTGGTTCTGCTCTGTGGCACTGCGCATCCGCGCAACTGGGACCACAGGGATAATGTTATTACAGGCAACTCGCACGTCTCCAAGGAGCTACTGTGGGTCGTGCTTTCAGAAGACCCTTAACAATCCCTCCTGTGCCCTGGAGGCACCAATCAATACCTGACTTTCTCTTGCTGGTGTCATCTGCCCAGGATATTGGCAGCATCTCCTACAGCAGGTGCTCATTAAGAAAACACAAGCTTTCCCTGCTCAGCCCTCCATTCACACAGCGCTCTGTGTCTGCATAATTCCTTCTGCTTAACGTTTTCCAGGAGAGCAAATGAGATTGTAGAATCGGACAAATGTGCTGGTGTAAATTCACCCCGGAGACCTGGCTGTCAGCTCCCCCCAGCTCATGCAGTCGAGCCCTGTTTATGATTTATTGTTCACATGCTTATGTGGACATGGCCTTTTTCAGAAGTACAATGTACAACAGCAAATTCAAGGAAGCTCTTCTAAGGGTACAGCATGGGGAAGTACAAGATAATGGATGAGGAGGATGGATTTAGAGAGGCCTGAGACATGGTTTAGGGGAGGAAAGGAAAGCAATAGGATCAAAATCCTATTGTGTTTCCCAGTTTCTATAGCAGTCATATCCGCAAACAAGTCAGGCCATGTACTATTCTGCAGTTATACTGAGAGAACAACTGATGAACTCTTACAATGCCAACTCATGTAATTAGCTGATTAGAACAATTTAAGGAGAGGGAAAGAGACATCTTCAAGTTGTGTATTGAATTGCAGAGGGGTACGTGAATATACTCCCGGGGCAGCAAATGCAGGTGATAAAGGTTCGTTACTGGCAGTAACGCGAAAAGCTTGAAGGCACAAGAGAAAGTGACTGATGAGAAAGTAACTGATGAGAGGCAGAAGAGAAGTATTTCCTTCTGTGGGCATCACTGTAGCCATTTACAACGTGTGTGTGTTACGACGTACAGTGCAAAACGTGCAATAATATTTTACATGACTCGTATATTGCTTTCAGTGACAATTCCATTGGTAGTGGGGTTGCGTATGTGGGGTCTGTGTGCTTAATGTTTGAATAAAAAACCCCACAAGCTTTAGAAGTCAGGTAAACTCTGCGTTATTTGGCCTCTCCTTCAAGTAGCTGCCACGTTTCTAGTCTTGTTTGAAGGCCGGATGAGGTAGAGAACGGCAGTCAATTTAAGATGCTGATCAGGATGATCAATGATTAACATGTTTAAATATGTTTATAAGGTCACATTTGGTTCTGTTAAAGTATATTTTCTTTGAATGAGATGGGTGATCTGGATTCCTCAGTATAACCACTCTTTCTTCTTCTTTATTTACCTACATTACCCACAGGTTTTAGTAGCAGTAATTTGTATCTGGAACGTGGATGAAAGTGTTGAAAAATATAGGGAGACTAGTAACAATTAATTAGGAAACCCCATTAAAAACATCTTTTAATGATTCTCCCTTTGGCAAGCTAACACTTCCATTTTTTCAGTTGACTTGTTATTAATGTGTTTTTAACCAGAGTATTATGTGGCACTAAATCAAGCCCCATACAAAAACTTAAACTTATCACAATGATAAAATGATCATTATCAATCAGACGTGGTCCTGTTACGGAGTGAAACCAGGGGATTTCCTTTGTTTTTTGTCTTGTTTTTGACAAGACCTATTTTCCATAAAAATATCAGCTGACATTAATTGTACTTACCTACTTTAAAGCTTCGTCAGATGCATTGCTTGCAATCCTGCAGGTTGTTTGCAGCGTAAGAATAACACTTGACCTCATGACCTAGTTCGGTGTGTAAGAGCCGCGCCGTGCTGTGCTGTCAGGATATGCAACGTAGATTATTATTGTCAAAGCAAGTCTTTATTTTGCTGTGGAAAATACGGATGTTTCATCTCATCTGCTGCTATCACAGGAAGCGAGAGATCCCTCACTGAAGCTCAGTGCATGCTTTCTCTGTTTTTCTCTCATCATTTCTTACGTCCTCGGTAGTTGCTGTATAACTCTATCCACAGCATCTCTTACTCTGCGTTGCCTGGTTTTGCAAATGTGGTGCATGTGAAAGTAGAAACAAAATATAAGAACAGTAAGAAACAATCTGTGACTCGTACCTTAAGCAATTAAATATTGTCAAATATATTTTACATATCTTACCGTCCTTGTCACTGGCGCGGGGGCAGCAGCTCCTCTGTCCCTTTCCAGTTCCCTGCGGGCTGTCTTTACCTGGGCCGCGTGAGCCGCGTCATTCTGCCGTTCTGGGACCCTGCCTTTGGTGATGGTTTCCTTTGTCTCAGCCGTGCCATCCGGGAGATGCAACTGAGTTTTGGGCATCTGCACTCCAACAAACCATGGAGAGACCTGTCTGTGTTTCCAGACCAACGAGCTGTTTGTTTTCTTAACATGAGCAAGACATGAGGAGTAAAAGGGGTGTGAAAAGGCAGTCTGCGTGAGTGCTTCCCCGTTTATCCCTGCCCCATTCCTCCCCTTCTGTTACTTCTGCAGAACTCCATGTGCGGGCGTGTGATGAAGTCTGAAGATCTGATCTAGAGTGGAAACTTGTCAGTTCTCCAATCCTGTTTATCATAACGGCACAGGGGTACACGCACTGGCACAAGCAGGGGTTGTCCGCAGGGGCTGCGATGCAAGCGCTGGGCACTGGGGACGTTCGGGCTGGCTCTGTCCCCAGGAGCCATGCTTCCAAACCTGTCACCTTGACCCGAGAGACTGAGGCCTTTTGGGAAGCCACCACTGTGTGGTGGTGCCTTTTCTTGCGACGGTTTTGGGTATGGGTATCAAGGCCGTGCACTGAGCACCAGTATAAAATAGGGATGTAGATACTAGTTTCAATATATCTTAAGGGACCTTCTGCAAACAGGCTCTGCAGTGCATTTTCCTTTGTTTACTAATCGATAGCTACGTCTTTGGCTTACCATTATTTCCAATCCTAGCCTTAAGTGGTCACAGATCACTAACCTTTGGGTCATGCCACACAGCTCAACTCTATGCCCAAGTGGCTAAAAGAGCTAGGACCTGATCGATGTGGATTCAGTGGCACTGACAATAGGACTTATGCTTATTACATTGATTTATTTTTTTCCTGAAACGATGACCACTGCTAGTTTTGATTTTCCTTGATGAGCTATTTTAGGTATCTTGACAGAAGTGTGTGTTTAAAAATAAAAGAATTAAAAATCCACCACCAACAACAAAAAAGCCCCCAACATCATTACTTCTTTTTTTCGTGGTGTGTTACTGGTAGCAATGCTGATGGGCAGGAGGTAATACTGCTACTACTGCTCACAAGCTTCAGCTCCATCCCAGCATCACATCTTACGGCATTAAGATCATCATAGAATCATTCTATGATTCTGCTTTTGGCTAATGCCTGGTGAAAAGCATCTGCCTCAGGGAAGAGGCATTTGTCCTTTTCACTTCTTTTTACAGAGTCAAGCAAAATTACATTTGTGTTTCAGAAACTGAATGTGGCGCACGTACAACTTCAGGGCTCAAGAAGCCTAAAAAGAAGTAATTCTGTTTTCCGAGCTTGATCCAGCTGCTTTGTCATAAGGAGGGTCAGTGGGATTTTTGTGTAGAAGGTCCTCAAAACATTGCCAAGAGAGTTACCAGCGGATAGTCACATGTGGGATTCCCTATTTTCCATTTTGATGCATTAAAGACCTATTCTCACTGCCTGTTTCAGAAAAGCAGTTCTCCCTAGACATCCTGAGTAGACAGTGATGGTGGGACAATCTCCGCTCCCGAAGGTAATTCAGAGCTCCTGAGTCAGGTCCTGGCCTAGAATTACCTTCTGGGGGCACCTTCAGAGCTACACAACGCGCCTTAAGAAAACTCTAATCTTTTAGTGCATCCCTGACCCTCTAATACTGTAACTATTTCATGGTGCAACTATTCCTTCTTCTAAAGTTTAGCTATGCTGAAAATATTGAAACTGTTGTTTATTTTGTAGTACCTCCAGAAGTCATAAACTGAGTTTATGGCTTATTTGGTTTAAACCAAATTTGAGTGAGGAACTCCAGAGCCATTTCATTGCAGGTCCTTAACAGGATCAGTTACCTTAGCAAAGCAGGTGGTTTTCCACCCTCTCTCTCTCTCTAGTATTAGATTGACAGCATGGTGTATGCAAACCAGAAACATGTCCTTTGTAAAGAACTATTAAGTGTAAATCGCAATATTCTCTGCCTCTAGATATTAGTGGGACTAATTTGAAAGGGAGAAGGGGGAACTGCTAATTTAAGTAAAATTTTTTTAAAAAGAGCAGTCAGTGTTTGATCTTTTATTAACTATTGCGCCACTTGTGCTAGAGAAACGGCTGGTAATTTTTCAGGTAGAAATTTGCCACTTTGCAGAGGAAAACCAGATTTGCCTATGGAAATGGTATGTACGGAAAAATGTGATAGGAGCAATCATGGTGGGAGCCAGTGGTGAAACCTGATCTTCAATCTAAGCGTGATTTAACAAAGTATTTTATTTTTCATAGGTGTACGTGTAATTATTTTGTGTGGTGCTGTTTAAAACCTTTGTTTGTGTTTCTAAATGGGGGAGAGTGTAATTAGGTGCAGACGGATGGAAAGGACCTCTTACTGCACCTTATCCTGTTGTTTTATATTCTGGCGCCGCAGCGAGTAACCTGTTAATATGGTGCATTTCACACCTCATTGCTGACCATATTAAAAGTTTTTATCTCTAATTCCTTAGTAAATATTAATGTACAGTATTCACTAGTATCTGTCTGTTTCATTTACTTTACCCATTTTTCTTTGTAATTCATTTTATTCCCTTTATCCTATGGTGATTCTAATCAAAGCCAAATCCAGTTGTTTTAATGATCAGTTTTTATTAGTCCTTCAGGCAAACTGCACTGCAGAGATATGTCATTGGAGCCCAATGTTATTATGGTGCTACAGAAATGATGAATTTAACCTTTTTGCATATTGCAAGAATTAAAAACATAATAAATCAGCAGAGGTTTATTATACTAAGTGATGTATGTAACCTGTTAGCCATTTTGTTTGTTTTAGTTGTACAGTACTTGTCAAGATTTCTTAAAAATCGTCATTTATGGTCCTGATCCAAAGGCTACTAAAGCTGATGTATAAGTTGCTGTGTTAGTTTCGCAGCTGACTGATCTCAGCTGCTCCCATACGAGACTCATGATCAAGAAAAGAAAATACAAAGTTGAACCCAGAATTCCCACAGGCTTCAGTGAGGCTAAGATTGGAGCAAATGAGTTTGGATTTTCTTCATAATGACACTTTGTTAGGTTATTTTTAAAATCAGTGAACATAAAAGCGCCAATATGCACATAAAATCATATGTATTAGAGGCTACTTGTTTCTCAGATCTCTGCTGTGAAGTGTATCGTGGACAAAACCGTTCGGACGAGCGGCTGTAATGTTGTCATTACTGTCACTGCAAAAGGCAGGAGCTGAACTCGTGGATCACAGCACCTGGCAAACACTGAGTGAAAAACTGGTCCCTGCCCCAAAAACCAGGTTTACTCAACTGTAGTAACTCCCGTTCCAGCTGGCAGCAATGGAGGCAGAGGATGAGGGCTTGCGCATGGCAGCAGTGCTCTTGGCAGCGATGTGAAACCCCTGCTCTTGTTTACCAGGCACTGGGGGCTCAGCTGTGCCCTGGGCTAGTGGCAGCCTCCTGGGCCAGTGGTTTTGTTCCGAGGGGATTATTTTGGCAAATAGAGACTGGTCATTCAATTAAAAAAATCAGTGGGTAGGTTGAATAAATATGTTGCATCTCACATGAATAACCACAGAGTCATTCCCTGAGTCACGGAAATGGTTAAAAGAGCCAAGACGGCACTTGGTCGCCATCCCACCAGCCTGCCCAGCCCAGCCAGCGTGGCCGGGAAGCGGGGGTTCCCAGCAGGCAAAACAGCAGGAGTGATAATAATGTTCTCGATACTCTTATCATCCCAAGTAGGGCAAACAAAACACTTTAATTAGTTTTCAGTTCCAAAATATTTCACAAACACCAGACGGTGGAAACATTTTAGTGCTTCTGAAAGGTCCCAAATCCGATTGCCAAGAGGGAGACTGGGCGGCTGGTGCCGCCTGGGCGCGAGGAGCCCGAGGAGCACGGTGGGTAGTACAGCCTGTTTGCTGCCTCGCTGGCACTGCCACAAACCCAGCCTGGCTGGCAGCAGGGCAGCAGCTCCTCTACCCAGCCTGGGGCTTGCTTAAGGGGTTTCACTGGTCCCTGTGTGTTCCATTGACTTGGATTTTTCTTACAAAAAACTTGCATTCAGTGGGGTTTGACAAGCCGCCTTCTTTGCTCACTGCTCCTCACTGCTACAAATAGTGGCTAGTCACAGGTGGAGTGGGGTAGCCAGAGGAGCCCAGCTCCCAGGATACCTCCTATTGCCTTTCCTAAGGAGAAAAATGTAGTTTGGGGTTTACTTTTTCCTGTTTTCCTCCCTTTCTCTTCCCCTTTCTTCTTTCTTTGCCTGTAGCACTGAGTTAACCCAGGTGAAAGTTGTGGGGAACTTTCTCGCGTAGGCTTGAAAGGCAACGGGGGAACCTGAAGCTCTGCTCCTCCAGGTCTGAGAGGGGCAGTTAAACAGGACACAGCTAAAGGGAGCGGGTGAGGGGAGATATGATCAAGGCTGGGGCAGGAGCAGCCTTTGCTGTGAGCCGGGGACCAAAGGGGGCTTGGGCAAGCAGAGCTCCAGAGTGGCTGTTCAATGGGAGGAGTAAGAGTGCTCAAGGAAACACAAAGTTGGGAGCAGGTGTTGACAGAGATGCGAGCATGTCTAGTAATATATGTACCATTAAGGACACTAATATAAATTCTTGCAAATAAAGACCTACTGGTTTGTACTCAAAAGTGGAAAGGAATAGGTTTTGGAGAGGCAAGATGAGCTAGAAGCACCATGTATGATACTGAGGGGTTTTTATTGAATGAAGCAATTTTTGTTGAATGCAGAGGAAATGAAAAATCAAAAGGCTAATCACAAATTATCTATTTTTCTAGGCTTTTTTTTCAACTTTGGGACTTGGCCTGGATTTTACTTTATTGTATAACGTATCTTTTAAAGAAACATCCATTTATAATTTTAAAATTATCAGCAATTCATCCAGTCGGTTCATTCCTCTATTATTAAAAGTGCGTGACTTTTGCCAGCCTCAACTTGTCTGGTTTCATGTTCTGCCTGTGGGACTGTTGCACCTTTGCTAGGATGAAAAGCCTCCTCTTATCAGCATCCCTCTCCCCAAGTAAGTATTTACTCAGTGATCAGACATGCCTTAACCTTTTCTTTGATAAGCTAAATAAATTGAACTTCTTGAGACTGTCACTGTAAGATGTGTTTTCCCAACCTTTAATCAATCTCACAACTTATAGCCGTATCCAATTTATCAAGCTCTCTCTTGATGTGTGAACACCAATGCTGAATGTAGTATTTTGCTGGCAGTAGTGGCAATAAATGTAGTGGTAATATAATTTATTCTGTTTTCTCCTGCTGTATGCCCAAAGCACTCTAGTCCTTGTAGCCATAAAGCTACTTTGCGGGCTTGTGCTCAGGTCGCGATCTGCCAGGATGCTCCAGTCAGGCTGTGGGCTTTCTCCCTGCATGCGTATCACAGAGTGGTAGTGTTGGAGGAGGCCTCTGGAGATCATCTAGTCCAACCCCCTGCCAGAGCAGGGTCACCCAGAGCAGGTTGCACAGGAACGCGTCCAGGTGGGTTTGGAATGTCTCCAGAGACGGAGTCTCCACCACCTCTCTGGGCAGCCTGTGCCAGGGCTCTGCCACCCTCAGAGTAAAGAAGTTCCTCCTCATGTTTAGGTGGAACTTCCTATGTTCAAGTTTGTGCCCGTTATCCCTTGTCCTGTCACTGGGCACCACTGAGAAGAGCCTGGCCCCATCCTCCTGATGCCCCCCCTTTAAGTATTCGTAAGCATTGATAAGATCCCCCCTCAATCGTCCTTTTTCCAGACTGAAAAGACCCAAATCCCTCAGCCTTTCTTCATAAGAGAGGTGTTCCCGTCCCCTCATCATGACTTGCTGTTTACCTGCTATCAGGTTTATCGGGTCATCCAGCACACACAGGGGTTGGTGGGTTTTTTTACCCCCAGTGTTTACTCTTTGCTATTTATCATATAAATGATTCGTCAAACAATTTTCACTTTGTGCTAATCACTGGCTGCATGCAGAGAACTAACAGAGTTTGGGTTTACCAACATTGCTGTGCATGTAGCTCTCCTGATTATATCAAAAGGATTGTTTTCTAGCATAAAAAGACTTCAGTTTTACTCCAAGAAGTAAACATTTGTTCTGTCAGCAGTTCCTAAAGACTCATTTTCTTTCTTCTTCGTGATGTTTTGTAGCTGTCCAGAAAAGCTTTGCTCAACAATAGATAGAGCTGCCTGAATAATCCGTCTGCATTTACCATGCCACATGTGCTGTGGGAATTCCCAGCCATCTCCATTATAAAAATCCCTTCCCCATATTCTTGGCTGTCGAGTGAGGAAGGAAGAGGCTAGGTTTGTTTCTTTGGGGGCTTTTTTTTGCTGGTTGGTTTATTTTCTTTTGTGGGAACAGGGTCTGTGGAAGGAGGAGGGGTCTGGGGTTGGAGGGTCTAGGTTAAAAGGTAATTATTTTTGTAACAGAATTAAAACCTGAAACACATTGAACCGATTTCTAATACAAACAGGATCAGCATTAGCTTTTAAAGGATTGCTATTATCGTTTCAGGACTGCAATGTGATTTAAACTGTAATAGATATTGATTTCTGTATTAGTGTTCTTGCTCCTTGTATTGCATTTCTGCTGCCATCTGCTAAAACAGGAATGGCATTTTTCACTTTATTGACTGGACAATGAGTTGGAATACGGTATTCCTGCACGCTCTGGATCACTGAAGTGACCATAAGCTTACAGGGAAAAGGAAGGCTGGGGACAATACAGCTGCTGAGACACTTGCATTTTAAAGTTATAGGTACCAATTATTAAGTGTATATAGAATAAAAACTCTTAAAGGATGTTTAAGTCACTTATGGCAAGGCAGAATTTTACTCTAAAGAGCACCACAGCTACTCCACAGGGCACTAGTATTTTACAAAGAGAAATAATTGCTGCGGTGTCCTGTGCTGGTGGTCTAGAACAGCGTGGGTGGGATTTCCCAGGGCAATCAGTTTTGACTTAGTTGAGCTCCCACTGAGAGCAGCAGTAATCACACCCATGCAGGTGAGTCCTGTCCTTGGGCTGGGAACCCACAAATCCTCCTCCCCAGTCCAGACCAGTAGCTGACTGGGAATTCTCAATCTCTTAATTGAGCCCAGCGTAACCAAACTCACTCTGAGGCGTTCTCTCCCACATCTCCTCTTTCCCAATTTCCACATCTATCTTTTCGTTCAGCATCAGCCTGTTGTCTCATACCTTTGCCAGAACCGCGGGAGTCTCCTTTGAGACAGCTCACGAGGTCCAAGCTGTGGCTCGGCCTCGCAGGTTCGCCAGCCCCGTGGGGGCCTGTCTGGTGCCTTCCATCCACTGCAACGTGGCAGCTCCGGACCAGCCGCCTTTCACACCTGCCAACGCGCGCCTTCAGACTGTCTCCCCCGTGCTCCTCGTGCTGGAGACAACTCGCACTTCATTACTTTTTCTCCTTAAAAGTCCTTATTGTGATATATCTAAGGGGAAAAAAAAAAAAAA
>VYZM01014678.1:1022403-1043557 GCA_013398915.1 Dromas ardeola | reverse complement strand
AAAAAGCCGTGCACTGATAACAAGCGTGCCTTTTGTACTTTCTGGGGGCAGAGAAAAGCTCTTTGTTGCTGGTGTCTCATCCCTAAAAAAGAGCCGCCCCATTCCCTCTTCCCTCTGCCTTTCGCTCTGGGGCAGGTTGGCCACTGCCCTTTGCTGCACACCCCGGGGTTCTCCTCTGCCGCTGCACATCGTATTTGTACAGTGATTTGTAGTGAGTTGCTCTATAAATGAACTTTATTACAGAATGCTATTCAAAATTGGAATATTCTGAAATGAAGTTGCCTCTTGATTATGACTTTTCCTAGAAAACTGATTTTGCCTAATGATAGAGAACGGTAATAAGCAGTACTTAATTAGCATAAATTAAGTTTAATGGGAACAAATTCTGCTAGTGCCAAGTAGTTAAGAGGTGTTTAATAGAACTGAAATTCTGAGAGTTCATCTTATACTACCTGAAGGTGCCAAGTAAATGTTAAGGTCTGTTCTCCAGGGCATTCAGGTGGCCTCTGTCAAGTATGCAGCTAAAGTTTGGTGGCCTTAATTCAGGGAGAGCTGGCCCAAATTGTTCAAGTTCATGAAACAAACTTGTGTAGGAGTCTTTTTTTTATTATTATTATTATTATTATTTTTCTTAAGGTAAACATAGAAAATTATTTTAGAATTTAGAATCAGAATATAGGAATACAAGGGTAGTTTAATTTTGTCAGAGATCTGTCTCCTTATTCTGTCTGTGACAAAAACCTTGCAGGTGTATATACTTGACAATTCCCTCGGTGTATTCTCCCGGTTTCCAGCAGTCTGTATCCTGGGGTTTCCTTAACTGTTTGCTGCTTCTGTATTGTTGAAAGATTTTCTTTTAATTTTTTTTTCCCCTGGTAGCCACTCATGGACAGAAATCATAGTGTATGGCAGAAGTCCAAATTGCAGGCTGGACAGTACGTTTTCCAGCTTCTGTCTACATTTCCCGATCTCCGAGTGCTCGATTTCTCAATCTTCAGTTGCATTATTGCATCTAGTTAATTACAAGGATGAAACATCAGTTTTCCTTGGTTAGTGAGACACGCTGTGTTCCTCCTCTCCAAGCACACTGGGCTGTGCTTCCCAGATCACAGGAACTAGGAATTTTGGGAAAGGTAACCCCACTGTACGAGTGCGCCCAACCAACACGTACACGTGAGACTAATGTTATTGACCCCACAGGTCAATGAGGAACAAAGAGCTGGAGGAATTGATTCTAGGAAAAAAAAAATGGAATATTCCAAAAATATCAGTCATGGAAAGTGTAGAATAAAGAAAATGAATTTAAATAATACATATTCTGCTTACAAGCAATAAATAAGAAATGTTTGGGATTTTTTTTAATCTGAGAAAGAAAAGATCTTTCTACTGAAATTCTTCCAATTTTGAAGATGTTAGGAAACGTTTCTGAGAGGCCAGCCCACCAGCAGCACACCTTGCCCTCTGCTCCAGGTGTTTTGCTGTAAGAAAGGAAGGGTGTGCCTCTGCGTCGGTAGGTGGGAGCTTGAGCGTGAGCTCGGTGTCAGGGGAGCACTGCTCCGGGGCAGAACCAGTTTATTATCTAATGAACAACATAAAGCAACTGGACTACAAAGAGGGAATGTGGTTTTACTTAATTTGTCACTGTGGTTTTGGGCAGACTGGGTCTAAACTTGGTCTTTTTCTGTGCCATGCTTACCTAAAGCAGCCTGGTCTATTCCATGGTCAGTTCTAACCGTGCAAGTTGAAGTCCTTTTTGCGGCTTTGGCCTTTTTTTCTTGTTTTCTCTTTTTCATAGAATCATAGATTGTCAGGGTTGGAAGGTATCTTAAGGATCACCTAGTTCCAACCCCCCTGCCATGGGCAGGGACACCTCCCACTAGACCAAGTTGCTCAGAGCCCCGTCCAGCCTGGTCTTAAAAAATTCCAGGGATGGGGCTCCCACCACCTCTCTGGGCAACCTGTTCCAGGGTCTCACCACCCTCGTGGTGAAGAACATCTTCCTAACGTCCATTCTGAATCGACCCATCTCTAGTTTTAATCCATTCCCTCTAGTCCTACCATTACCCGCCATCCTAAAAAGTCCCTCACCAGCTTTCTTGTAGGCCCCCTTAAGATACTGGTAGGCCACAATAAGGTCTCCTCAGAGCCTTCTTTTCTCCAGACTGAACAACCCAACTCTCTCAGACTGTCTTCATAGGAGAGGTGCTCCAGCCCTCTGATCATCCTCGTGGCCCTTCTCTGGACATTCCGGCACGTCCATATCTTTCTTGTAGTAGGGGCTCCAGAACTGGACACAGTACTCAAGGTAGGGTCTCACGAGAGTGGAGTAGCAGGGGAGAATCACCTCCCTCGACCTGCTGGCCACGATTCTCTTGATGCAGCCCAGGATACGATTGGCTTTCTGGGCTGCGGGTGCACACTGACGGCTCATGTTGAGCCTCTCGTCCACCAGTGCCCCCAAGTCCTTTTCTTCAGGGCTGCTCTCAAGCCAGTCCCTGCCCAGCCTATATCGGTGCTTGGGATTGCCCCAACCCAGATGGAGGACCTTGCACTTGGTCTTGTTGAACTTCATGAGGTTGGCATGGGCCCACCTCTCCAGCCTGTCAAGGTCCCTCTGGACGGCAGCCCTTCCCTCTAGCGTATCAGCTGCCCCACACGGCTTGGTGTCGTTGGCAAACTTGTTGAGGGTGCACTCTATGCCACTGTCCATGTCACTGACAAAGATGTTAAACAAGACCGGTCCCAGTACTGACCCTTGAGGGACGTCACTGGTCTCCACTTGGACATGGACCCATTGACAGCCACTCTTCGGGTGCGGCCATCAAGCCAGTTCTTTATCCACTGAATTGTCCACCCATCAAACCCATATTTTATCAGCTTGGAGACCAGGATGTCGTGAGGGACAGTGTCAAAGGCTTTGCTCAGGTCCAGGTAAATGACGTCAGTTGCTCTCCCCTTGTCTATTGATGTTGTGACCTTCTCATAGAAGGCCACCAGGTTTGTCAGGCACGATTTGACCTTGATGAAGCCGTGTTGATTGTACCCAATCACCTCTTTGTTATTCTTCTGCCTCAGCAGTGCCTCCAGGAGGATCTGCCAGGCATAATTTTGCCAGGCACAGAGGTGAGACTGACTGGCCTATAGTTCTCTGGTTCATCCTTCTTTCCCTTTTTGAAAATGGGGATTATGTTTCCCCTTTTCCAGTCAGCGGGGACTTCACCAGACTGACATGACTTTTGGAATATAACAGAGAGCGGTTTAGCAACCTCATCCGCCAGTTCCCTCAGTACCCGTGGGTGGATCCCATCGGGTCCCATGGACTTGCAGGTCCCATGGACATTTTGTCCTGATTTCGGCTAAAAGCTTTATCGTTACCAAGGCTGAACTTTGATCACCTTCCACGAGGAGGGCTGCAGGAGTCTGCTGGCGTTACCACAGCCCCTCTAGCATTCTCTGAATAAATCCCCTATTTGTTCTTCAGATTAGGAGCAGGTTTTTTAACTCTGTGTTTGTAAAGCACGTAAGCTTGGTGGGGTTTTGGCCCAGGACTTAGCCTTCTAGCTACTATTAAAGGTCTGCTTTGAGCTCTGCGTGGGTAGGAAATAACTTGCCCACGTTTGCTGTGAAAGCTTCTAATTTACAGGCAAATACATTAGTAAATTCGTATTTGGATTTTTAAGCAATTAACTCAAGTCAAACACAAACTAAGCACATGTAAGGCAGCTAAACGCTACGTGTATTTTTGCACCTTGCTCTAATCATGTTCTTCAAATGAGGGCTGTCTCTTTGGCTGCTTCTTTTGAAATCAGAGGATTATATTGCTCAAACAAATCAGGCTCTGGCCCTGTACTTGGTGTTTGCGTGTGTCAGACCAGGAGTGAAGAGTGTGCCGTGGGGCCTGGGGTGAAGGGGGGGATTTTGATCCTCTCTGCATTGAGCCGTATCGTAGCGTAATGAAGCACAGCTCTCATTTCTCAAAAGAAAGAGTCCACAGTGAACAGCTCTTCTTCCCCTAACTGTGGCAATCAATATCTCTTCAGACCCCGTATAGGAGGGGTGATGGAAATTATTAGAAGACAAAGATTGCTGTTATAGTACGGCATAAATCCTTACAGTCCTAGGATATTTGGATGGCCTGGGGCTATGATAAAAGAGGACCTCGTGGCCCTCCTCTGCACTTACGCTCCCAGAGTACCTGTGCTCCCGTGTACAGGCTGGGAAGGGAGAGACAGAGAAAATGCCTCGTTTTCCCAAGGCTACAAGGAAATCTTTCAGGGACAGGGGAGGGACTCCAACTCGCAGGAATTCCAGCCTGGGGTCCCTGCCCTGCTTTATGGCCAGGCAGTGTGTGCCGTGTCGCTGGGAGTATAAAAGAGAAGGAGGAGGAGAGAGAGCTGCTGCTGGAGTGAAGGCTTATGTTTGGTAGCTGCTTCTGAAACAGAGCCTGCGGTTGGGAATGTTTATCATCCCGCTCGTAATGAAGCCATTACAGTGCAGTCACAACTCTGAATTGCAGCTAATAGATTTTCATTTTGTTTTCTCAGTTAAGTCATATTTGATAAATGCAGAAATGTGTAGGGAGCAGCTTATCTCAAGTAGACAGTTTCTTTTTAAATGGCCGGCTTGAATGTGCTTTGCATGAAGATTTTGGGAAAGAAATGCAGGCTTTTGTAGCAAATCTTTACAGGTATTAAATGGCAAACCCAGAATATCCACTTGCTGAATACAAGTCTACCTTTTAGTGATCTGTTAACTTGTAGCTGTTGAAGATAAACAATTTCTTTGTGTATGTGTGGCTATACGTGTACTCGTGGATTTGCATGTGCACACAAAAAATTTTGTAATATTGGATATGTAATTCTTTCTATGTTGTCTTAAAGATTGGCTTAAATGAATCTTACTAAAATTCTTTTATAGGAAACAAACAAAATTCTGTTACCTGCTTCTCTGCAGACAAATGCATAAGGATGTAATTTTTGTCTAATTTATTTTCTTTTCCTGTTATTTTGAGTTGAAATGGTGCAGGCTAGTTTGCACATAGCCTAATACTAGTCTGGGAAATGATAGTGCCATCGTGTAGTATATCATTGCACTGGGTTGTCCATTTCAGAATTACTATGGAAGTTTTCAGCACAAAGTACCTCAACATACATCATACAGGGAGGTAATTTTTAATTTTTAATTTTTTTTTTTTTTTAATCCTGGCTGGAAAAGTTCTTACTGTAATTAAGCCAGCATTCCCAGAAATACTGAAGCTAAGCCGGTCTCCCAACATTATCCTGAGGAACTCTTCAAACTTTGAGGCCAGAATTTTCAAACTTTGAGGCCAGAACGCAAGCATGCAAATCTGTGTTTTGGGCCAGATTTTCCAAGCATTTTATAGCTGCAGATAGGATTTTCAAGAGCACCCAAGCAAACCCGCAGCAGAGCCCTTCCAGCAGTTGAAGGAAATAAAATAAAAACATAAAGAAAAACCCGTCCCCTTGGCATTTCGAATAGCGTTACTTTCAGAGGTGCTGAGCATCACATCTTCTTGGGCATTAGCTTGGCATTAAGGCGAGCTGCAGGCCAGCACCGCGACTGTGGGGGGTGGGAGCCGCCAGCCTTCCCCCCACAGCCCATCGCCGCTCCCAGTGAGGACGCTTGGCAGGTTTGAGAAAACCAGGCCCTGAGTTTGTCCTGGCCGCGTGCCCAGTTCTGTCTGCGTAAGGCGAGTCTCAAATGTCGTTAACTGGATCAAAAGGCTGAAGTGTTTCTGTCACAGCTACTGCTCTTTGACAGCAGTTGCACCGTTATTGGCAACTCTCGTGTCCTCCTATTTCTTTTTGCCTCCCTCCACTTTTGTCCCCTCCATTTGCCTTCTGGGTCTTCTCCTCTCACCCCAGTGCTGCCCCCCTTGCTTTCTCAGGGTTTTCTTTCTCAGTTCTTTCTTCTGCCTTTGCTGCTTGTTTCTTGCCGGGAGCAATCTGCCATGGCTCGTGCTGCTGGAGATGAATTTGGAAAGCACATCTCTCCTTGTCCACGCTTTGGGCTTCCTGTACCTTCACCCATATGCTGTATTTGTGATCTCCCTTCAGTTTTTCCTTTGCCCCTGTTCCCAAGGCGTAGGCTGTATGTCTGCAGGCCTGCTGCTTTCTGTCCGTCCATCCCCACTTACTAACTGCCACCATGACTGCATCCCTAGCCCCAGGCTGTCTTCTCCAGCTGACCTCCACCCCAACCCAACTCAGACATATAAAACAAAATTAGCCAGTATAACGTATTTCAATAAACAAGCCAGCCAGCAGATCATGTAAACTGTGAGCTATGTACCTACAGTAAAATGACCTCAGACCATTAAAATCACATACTTTGTGTCTGTTTTAGGATTTGTGTATAAATGCTGTACAGAGAGACTTTATTAGGGCTTAGTGAACCAAAATCTGGTCTTGGATTTCCATAGTTCAGGAGTTACTGGTTTGAATGCACTACAGGGGTTAAGAAGAAGAAAACAGAAGTTTGAAACCATGTTTGTTGAAACTTCTGATGAATTATACAAAGTCAGCCTGTTTATCAGAGTACTGCCATCCTTGTAAGACAAAACGATGGGAAAAATGCACTCAGTGAAGAATCCCACGTCAAGAAAAAATTGATTAATCTACTAAACTGTTCTTCCGAATGTTTTACCAGAGTAAGACATACATGAAATAGACCTTTGGAGGACACCAGTATGAGGACATTGCTATGAACTTGAGAGAGCTCTTGCTTACCTGGGAGCTTCCGCAGTCACAGAGCATTACTTCACATTGCAGTGCTGTTAAGTGGAGCAGGGTACATGTGAAGTTCAAGTAGATGGTATGAAAACCGCGGTGAATGTTTTCAGCAGATTCTTCAACGGAAGTTATATTTCTCTGTATTTGTGGTGATGAAAGTAAACAACAATAGTTGCGCTGTCTGAGCCATACAGTTTCTTCACCTCAAGAGTTGCCAGCGTGGGCTTGCAAAAGGGCACCATTTCCCAAGGCAGCTTTTTGAGTCAGATACTGGTTCTCTGCCAGGCTTGTGTCTGAACTCTGAACCACTGCTTTCTAGCTCACTAGAGACCAGCAATGCGGGGTGGTGTGTTGGAGACGTTTTGTTGGCATGCCACGCTTCAAAAATGTATGGGCCCAATCCTGACAGATGCTGAGACTCTGCTAGCCCTACTGGCCATGGGGCCGATGCCTCCAAGTACAGGCTGCTTTGCTTCTACCCCACATATTCCGGGCAGGAATATGTATGGAAGCATCAGGCGTGCTAGGTGTATGCTGTTCAGCCACTTGGAGCAGCACAGTACATGCTCAAAGCGTTTGGTACGACCATGGATGTGTTCAAACCATTGTGTGTGTGCATGCACCAGTGTCCAGACTCACAGAATGGCAGAAAACAGCTATCTCGTTGGTACAAAGGGAGAGAAAGTTTGGCAGGCTGAAAAGAAAGCATGCTGAAATCCTAGGAATTGTATATTCACATCTAAGTTGCTTTTTTTTTTTTAAATGATTTTTCATAACATCTTTCATTCAAAGATGATTGGCAAGAGTCTGTCCATGGAACCCAGCGAATATTTAAAACTGGTTTAAAACAAGTAAGAGGCGATTCAGCCTCAAACTGTCCAATTCTTCTTTTCCTTTCCTCATACAAAATAGGCACTAACATTTGAAGGGCATGCATTAAATGCGTTTTATTTCTGTGTAGCAGTTAATCTTGTGCATGCAAATAGTTGCGACTGAAACATTTTATTATTATTTGTTTTGCCCTTTCAGTGGAATTTAAAAATGTGGATGCGTGAAGAAAGTTTTACTTTAATTCTTCTGTTTCATTAAGAGCTTATTGAGACTTCCAGGCTCATCCATTAGCTTTCTAATGATGACATAAGAGCTAGTGTCTGCCAGTGTCTCCTGTCAGCATCAAAACACAAGTAAACGTGTCTGAGACAGGTTTTTTTTTTTTGCTTGGATTTAAGTAAATACCGTCTGTCCAATGAAGCATTCCCTTTTCACTTATACAAGTGTCTGTAGCACTCAAAGGTGGATATCTGAGCCCAAAGCAACCTGTTCGTTCCTCTGTCTTTCCATGAGGATCATCTTTCTGCTGGTGTTGCTTATACCACCTGTGTGAAGGAAATTCAGGTGCTAACGGTCAGTTGTTCCTTCCTAGACTGGATCTCCTGGATCCTTTCCCCGGCTCCCATACAGAGGCATGGCCAAGTTTCATCTGCATCAGGAAATTAAAACACCTGTTTTCACTCCCAGCCTCATAACTCTAGGCTGAAATAGCCTCTCGTGTGCTGAACACCTTTCTCCTCACACAAGCCTTTCAAGCAGCCTTGATGGCCAAGGTGCAAGAGGTCAAAAGGGGCAGCCATCTCCCCAGAGGAGCTGTCTAGTTGCAAACCCGCTGTGAACGTCAGTGCTACAAGGTGGCTAATGCCATCCTGTCTCAGAGAAGAGGGTGTAGCCCTCACTGGAGCATGGGCTGTCTCACTTGTGTCACTATGGGCTGTCTCCACCCTTGAAAGCCACAGAGAAGCCATCTGTCCATTTATTTCCTTGCCGGGAGACGGGCAGTCACAGTAAGGTGGCATCTGGGAGACCAGCTGTGTAGCGGTTGCTCTTTTGGATGACTTCCAGTGAGAGGAGGACGTGTGGGACAAAGCTCTGAGTGGCTGGCAGCGTGACTGTGTGTGCAGACATGTCCACCAATACAGCTGTAGGTGGGTAACCTTGTAGTTCTCAGTGTCTCTCCAGTACTGTGACAAGCTCTCAGGAGATGTCAGTTGACTTGGTAGAGGCCGATTCATTGCAGATATGTCCTAAAATCAGCAGACCATCCCTATTCGGCAAAGCATTGAAGTGCATCTCTTTGTTAACAGGATGTAAGTATTGACTTTTGGAGTTTGGTGCAGTAAGGATTTTAATTAAAATATGTTTTTTCAGTAATGTGGCTCAGATAAAATCAAACTCTTGGAAAGCTTCAGAAAAGAAATGCTTCCCACAATATCTGTAAATATGTGGTTGAATTCTCTTTTATTTTTAGTGCAGATACGACCCTTAATTTATTTTCTTGTTTTCAGTACATTAGCAAGTCTCTGACAAATAAATTTTGGAAGAGTTTTCTGTTGCCTCAGCTCATTGATTCAAGTTTATCATTGCTTTGATGTCTTTTACAACAAAGAATCAAATTCATGAGTTTTTTTGGTGTATTGATGAATGTTTGCTTTCGGTTAAAAAATAATTATTCCAGAGATAAAACTTTTTCAGTTAGCAGGTCCGCTTACATATAGTAAATAAGCTGCAACAACATTTTCCTGCATAATATGAGGCTAACTATATTTAAAAAAAAAAGTTGCAGAGCACTTACAGAATGCAGAAAACTTTCTGTATTTCCGTGAAGCTGATGAAATTCTCGAAAACAGGATCTTTTTCGGACAAGTTTGACACAGGCATTGAAGAATCCGTCCTTTCATCTCCCTACATATGGGTTTACCTTTAACAGAAAAGATACAGAATTTATCCCCTATTAGTTGAGAAAAATAGCTCTTTGATCAAATACTAACATGAAAAAATTGGGGGAAAGGATGTCAGACATGCTTGCAGAACTGTATAGACTTGTCATTGTAGTATACGTGCATCTGTCCATTACAAAGTGATTTTATTCTCTCTGCATCCTTGCGAAGAAGGTAAATTCCCTTCCACAGTTCTGGAAGTGGGACTCAGAGGGGATTAGGTTTGCCAGATTGTGTCCGTGACTCCGGGAGCTACCTCTGGCTGAGCCGGAGGCTCTGTGGTACTCGTCTTGCCCCCCACAATCGTTAAGAACGACCTATGGGTCACTGTTAGACACTAGTGAGACACAGCGTGTCTCCTGCAGTCTCATTCGAAATGTTCACCCCATCAGCTGGAAGAGTTTTGACTTTTTTTCACTGATGCTGTGTAATCATTCAGTAAAGCAGAGCAACTGGTTATTGGATCATAACAGTGGGGTCCATCCAGGCAACCAAACTCCCTGTCTCAATACACTCCTCCCTAGAGGGCCTGGAGAGGAGCGTTCCCTCAAACGTGCCTTCAGGTATTTGACTTTTGACTTGAAATAGCTCTGGCTGTGTGCAAGGCTGATTTTTGTAGTAGTTGGCAAGATGAGAGTCTTGTTAGGGATGTCATTTCTTTTGGGGAAATGCTGTGTTTTGCTTTGAAGTCTGATTGTGTAGGGAAGCATTTGGGGGACAGGAAGTGTTCCGGGACAGCAGGTTTGCAGCCCTTACGCACATGTTGTATGGGCTTGGCAACCTGCCCACGCTGGTGATGGCTTCCTTCTGTCAGAGGTGTCATTTGCGTAAGCAGGTCTATTGCAGAGCATCCATTAGGAGGTCCTTCACAGTCTAGCTTTTCTGTGATTCCCAGACAGCACTGAAGAAGGCATCGCCCAGAGATGCTGCTACCCAAATTTACATGATTTCTTTTCCCATCATCTCACGCACGGCCCACAGACTCGAGAAAAGAAAGACCAGAGTGCTCCCCTTCAAGGGAAATTGCAGTCAAATCGTAGCAGTAACAGTAACAAGGAAGGAAGGTGGCAGTGGGCCTTGTCAGCTGGCCCTGCAGCCCTCTTATCTGTTTCATCCCCAGCTCTCGCTGCTCCTGTGGTATGTGATATTGGGTAGAGTGCCGTTTCCCACTTGGGAGTCAAGCATGCAACATTACACTCATCAGCAGTTAGCGACGTGTGCATTGTGTTCTGCTGTAGCAATTACAAATCACATCCCGTTAATCTCTGAGGTCTGGTGACACTATTATTTCAAATGCCAACGTGAGTTATTGCATCCTATCAAACAGGAGGTATACATGAACTACTAGGGAGGAAACAATTGATGTCAAGTCAAAATACTGATAAATTCATTTCTAACGAATGCTAGTCATCCAGCCAAGTTTGCTGTAGAGGGAGATGGCAGATTCAGGACAGAATATAATCCCTACTATCAAATGGTAATTATGAGAGCAAATACCTGTCTCTATTCATTTTGAGCTGGATGCTGAGTGGGAAATGCCACTGTGCAGAATGTTGCCTAGGGAATACAGAGAACCACAGGGTCTCACAACGTCTTTTCTTAGAGGCAATAACAATGAGAGGTACTCTGCCTGCCTTGACAAATGTGTTCATTTCTGAGCTGGACCAAGAAAGAAGAAAGAAATCAGGTGCGAACTGTATCTCTGGTAGAGGTGAATAAGCAGGTAGCAGTAGAGGTTCTAAATATGGTTGGTTTGAGGTTTTTCTGCCTGGTGGCACGTTCCCACAGAAAACCGAAACCCACCCAGGTTTGTCTGCAGGACAACTTACCACGCTGGGGCGTGCATAACCCCGGGTTGTTGTCAGGGGTAGTTTGGTATGTGCGCTTCCTCTCTCCAGTGTCCCCATTCTTTTCCTGCTTGGCACCCCAGGTTATATTTCAAGAAGGATTAAATGTGATGGAGCTTTATACTGGAGGGTTCTGAAG
This sequence comes from Dromas ardeola, assembly GCA_013398915.1. Classification (NCBI taxonomy): domain Eukaryota; kingdom Metazoa; phylum Chordata; class Aves; order Charadriiformes; family Dromadidae; genus Dromas; species Dromas ardeola. The sequence continues at coordinate 1,032,048 of VYZM01014678.1, read as the reverse complement.
CTTTATTTCCCCACAGGGACTCTTTTGAGCAGATATAGTGACTACTTTAAGAGAAGGAAAAAAAAATCTTCTTTCAAAACTCTTTTATTTTTGAGGTTCTATTAAAGGACCGGGCTCCTCTGTGCTCTCTTCCGTGCTCATGCATAACACAATGTGATACCCATCAGACTGCATAGAGAAGTTGCTGGGTACAAGCAAAAAGTGCCTTCAGCTTTCCTCTCAACAGTGCTTTTGAGCAAGTCAGAAGCCCTTATTTCTCCCCTCCTTATTATTCCAGGCACCTCTCCAGTATAAATAAGAGTAAGTAATTCATATCCTGAGATGCCAGAAGTATCTAGGGAAAGATTTTTCGATCAAGCCTCTCTTTTAGGCATTGCTTCCCAGTTTTTCCCCCTCTCTTTGGTTTGCCACTTTGTCACCAAGAGAAGTCTTTCCCTTTCCAGCCACCTAGGAGGAAATAAGCAGAAGACTGTAAGGGGATGGGGTTGGGTATCACGTGAACTTCTGTAATTCCTTTGCTTTTGGAATGAAAAAAAACTTTTGACCGTTCCATACAGTGTGCAGCCATCCAAATCCTTATTTCTGTTGCGATGCAGCCCAGCCACTGCTTGCCATGAGGTGTGTTTCCTCTTTGTCCAGTAGGTGAAGGTCTTGAGGGCTCTTCATCAGACGTGGCATGGGGATATACAGCTGCTGCTCCAGCCTGGCAGGGACTGAGTGCAGTACGGGCAGCCCCCCATCGTTTGCCAGGTGGGCACGAGGGGAGGGAGGCCAGACAGCACGCCTTGCCCTTCCACCAGCAGGCTCCCTCGCAGGTTTGTGTACCTGAACAGCCCTACGCTCGGCCTCCTTTGGTGCCTCCTGCACACGGAGGGATGAGCAACCACTCCCGTTAAGTATTCAACCTCAGTGTTGCATTCGCCTCTTTTTAATGCCCTTTTTAGTTGTGGGTTGTGGGGTGACTGACAACCTCAGTTCCTAGCAGTGCTAGCAAACCTGGCTGCCAAAGAAACTAGGCCAAAGGCAATAATATACTGATTTGGTCATTTGATTTACAGTAGAACAGGTTTATAATGACCATAAATGATTATTTTTACAAGAGGTACATAAACAAGTAAAATTGAAATGACTGCTCTGCATGCTACTGCACATTCCTAACGCTGCATTTATACGTGTACAAATGAATTCCTTCACTTCACCAGCCAATTACTGCCACACAGTGCCTGTGGCTGTGCAGGATGGCAGTCCCTCCTGCAGTGCATGCGTATGGGGAAGCCCATTCCGTTCACTTCCACAGAGGGGGGATATTGATGAGAGGTTTGGGGTTACCCAGCTTCCCTATAAATCTTAACTACCTTTTGTCTTTTAAAACAGATGATACTTAATGTTGTTGTGCATTAATCGTAGCCAGACCATATGTTCTGTCTTGTTTCGGATGCAAGACGAGTGCAAAGGTTTTACGTGTGAGTATTCCATTAAGGTCTCTCTGTGCTGGGCCCCTGCACAGCAGCAGAGCTCCCGACACAACTACCGCCCACCCCAGATAAAGGGTGAGCTCTGGTGCTACGTCAGCGTCACCGTGACTTAGTGTCAGGCTGTATCCTACCTGTCGGAGAACTTGTGCTGTTCCCTTAGCACGTAGGGCACCCAAAAATGTTTGGAGCAAACAGGAAAAATAGCCCTTTGATTAGGGGAAGCAGTTGGGGTGTGCAGAAAAGCAGAAATGTCGGGGAAAAAAAGCAAACGGCTTAGAGATACCTGCGGAAGGAATCTTCATTTTCCTTCCAATAACTTGGGGGTGATGAGTGTTTTATGCCCTCAGCATCTCGCTTGGAAAGCATCCGTGATTTCATGCATGCAAAAGGCAAAACAACTGAGATGTGAAGCGATTGGGAGAGAAGCAAAGCCAAAGGTTGACAGCTAGACTGGGTCTGTGCCATGCGTGGCCACACGAGAAGCCCTCTCTGCCTGTTCTGGCTGTACAAATGTCAGCACTGTCACTATCCCATTGTCACTGCAATCAAAGCATCCCCTTCAGCTCTGAGCACGAGCAGAGCTTCTGTCATCTTTAGTTCTTCCTTCAGCCAGCACGATACTAACCCAAGTGTCTTACTTGGTGGTTCAGGTGTGCTTCTGGCTGTGTGTGCGATCAGATGAGAATATTCCAGCTGTGCTGAGTACAAAGCCTGTGGGAAAGTGTTAGGTCCAAATCTCTCCATTTTCTGTCTCTCACAGAATCCGGTCCAGAATTATTAACGTGTGATAAACGTTTATGGATTATGTTTCTATGATTCCACAGAAATCATTTAGGTTGGAAAAGACCTTTAAGATCATTGAGTCCAACCATAAACCTAACACTGCCAAGTCCACCATCACAGTGATATTCACAGCCAGGCCTAGCCCACCCTTCACTTCTACCAGCGTGCCAACTACCCGCCACTGAACTGGCCGTTGATTTTTGCTGACTTGAAAGGAGAGATTTGATAGCTCAGCACAGGCCAAGGCAAAAACAAATAAATGAATATTGGTAAATACGGGAACGGGGAAAAATATGAAGACAGCAGTAAGATTAGACATGTACCAAATGGCTTTAAAATGTTAATTGCATTGTATACTTGGTCAAGCATGAAGGTATCTCTACATAATCATTCAGTATATTTCAAGGATAATAATCTAACAGTGTAGCAGGTGGGACGAAAAGCAGGCTATTCCTCTCCCAGCCTTTGCAAACAAGGTTTGATGCGTATGTTGCATGGTAATCTCCAGATGCTGAGGCATATGTTGTCATTGGGTAACTTAATTTTTTAGAGGCAGTCTGGGTGGCTTTGTGACTTCTTACAGAAGCTGAGGATCTCGGAATTAAGTAGCTGTTTCTAATAAGCCTATCAAGTAGTGCTTCAGGAACATGGTACCATTTGTTTCCATTGTAGGAAGTATAAAAAAACCACCACCACACACAAACACACACACAAATACTCATCTCATCAGAACGTCACTGTAACCTCTGTCACATTGGATGTGTAACTTCTAGGAGGCTGCATGATTTGGGGAAGGCAATTTCATCTTTCACTGTTCTGTGTCTGTTTGCTGACAGCTTTCCACATTGTGACACTGCCTTTGATACTTCCAGCTTCTAATTTACTGCACCTCACATCAGCAGAAGCTGTTGTATACTTGTATCATCTCATGTGATTATTTTTTTTCTCTTTAGAACCTTAACATCATTCTACATTTTCTCTTTTTGATGCCCATCCTATTCTTAGCAAGATCAGGCAGTCAGTTATGGTACACCCTAGGTAAATACATTAAATGACTGATCCTGCTCCAAATATTCCTGGGTTTTGCTAATCCAGGAGCCCCAGTTTTAGATCACGGCACTATTGTGCTTGGAGCTGTATGAACAGAACAAAGACAATCCCTCATCAAGTATTGTGGGCTAAGAATTGTGAGCCACAGGCTTGAAACCCATCATATCATCACTTATGCAGTTTGATTTTGTTTTGGAGATAAGGTAAATTACCTTTTGGTAAATGCCTGGACTTAGAATGAAATGACATCTGGCTGCAGCAGTTTCTGGACAGAAGGAGGCAAATGTGTTGCTGACCCTGAAGGTAATTGCAGGTTTTTTTCGTGACCACCACCCAGGTCATTTTAGCCTCTTCATGTCTCCATTATCTCATCTGAAAAATGGGGATAATACTTCGTCGGAGTGCTGACACATTTACTGTTAGGAGTCTGGAACGAAAGAGTTTTTAGAAATGTAAGTTATATCTTCCATTGATTTTTATGGAATTAGCGTCAAGACAGTAATGCTTTGATTTAAGAACTCCCAGGGTCGCTTGTTACCTGCTTGAGGGGTCAAACTCTTTGCCAGCTTCTGAAATAGTTTCCAGCTGCCCAGGTCTCGTCTCTCTAATACTCGTGTATTATAGTGGTGAGTAACTGTATTCATTTCAACTTATGTCATCTTGGATCTTTCTTCAGGCCAGACTGAACCACTCCTGCTCACAATGAGTAGTACCATACTCCATAAAAAGTCTCATTGATTTCAGAAGGGCTTTCACTGCTATGTTGTACTATTCATTGTTAAGTAAGGGAATAAATACCACAGTCTGGCCCTGTACAGTGAAAGCAACAGAAACTGGAGGGTGGGGAATGGGAATTACAGAGACAAGGAAACCTTTCATTTCAAAAAGATGCAAAGAAAACGTGATTCATCTGAATGTCTTAACTCTAAAGAAAATCTTTCACTGGCAAATGATAGAACATAGTATAGAGGCTGGCATCTGTAGTAAAGCAGAATGTAGAAAGCTCATTCCAAATAAGAATATAAATTACTTGGCTGCTGTATCATAAGTTTTACCCAAACACTGGGAATTCAACTGAAGTATGACTTTAACCACGAAAGAATTCCAGGATTTAAAGGATATGGTGTTTCTGGGAGTGAGGCTGGGCTTTGTTTGGGTTTTGTTGCATTCATTTTTCAGTCATATTTTGCAGGCAGATCTTTTAGAAGTTACATAATACACTAGCAGTACAGCTTCAGAGCTATATAAAAAGTACGGTTTTAATTTTTGTGGACTTAAAGGCTAAATAAGGGCACAATAACACCTGAGTCAAAAAGTATTTTTATACCTGTAAATGTCGGCGTATCTGCTAGCCTGTGTCCTGGCTTTCTGTCTCCCTGCTTGTGCCGGGGTATGTTTTTGTGCTCCACCATCCAGCTGGCACTGCAAAGCAGCAGTACGCCGAGCTGGGTGCATTATGCAGCACTGAAGGTGTGGTTTCCCTCTGTATCTTGCTATCCAAACCAAAGGGAAGTATTTAATGGTTGAAGCGGGGGGAAACTTATCCAGCCTTGCTTCACCAGTGCCTTTACCTTAAGGTAGTCATTCAGAGCTCTGCAAGGCCAGACACGATTCTCCTTGTACTTACAGTGGTAAGCAGTGTTTTACATCAAGTTGGCAGACATAACTACAGTATGGTGCAAAGAAGTGGAAAAGGGGCCCATGGCTGCATATGTAGTGTTCTTGCCATTTCTAGAGCCAGACATTTTTTAAAAGAAAAATGGAACTCGGTGTGCTGTGCTGTTTTATACCAAAATACAGGTCCTCCCATCCTGATGCCATCCCCACGCTGTCTTTCACAATCTCCCCTTCTTCCCCGACTCCACACACAAAGAGCAAAAAAAGATTGCCGTCCGCATCTGTTGCTGAGTGCTAATGCTGACCTGCGCCTTCATACTCTGGCAGCTACAACGTGTGTGCAACGATGTGTGTTGGGGGCAGGATGGTTTCTCCCTACTACGCAGCAAGCAAAGCTGTCCCAGATACTGACCTTGCTAAAACAAGTTGTGTTCGGTCACCTCTGTATCAGCTGCTGTAGAGAGCGCTGTGAGAAGACACAGCGGAAGGCTACTTGGAAAGGTTTCTGGGCACAGTGTAGCTGCTGCCTTGCTTTGGCGGTGCGCTGTAGAGAAAACTGATAGCCGTGCTCCCTGGTCCTGCTGCAGCACTGCAGTTGGATTTTCTTCGAGATGCATTTCAAGGACTTGGTTTTAGTGGGCGTTAACAGATGCTCGTTTTATCTGAAAACAAGACAACTTACTTAGACACACCCTTGGAAAAGCATTTGGCTGATGTCTGCAATTGCCTCTTTCCTATTATTTCTACTGTAGAGCAGTGAAGAAGGTAAGCTGATGAAAGTCCAACACTCAAAATCTCATGCATGCTTCATTATTTCCATTGCTGCAGCACCCAGAATCCCCAATTAAAGCAGTCTTGTTTGTAATCTGGGGGGCTTTCCTTTTCCATATGTAAGCAAAAAGATGGTAATGAATTTTTAACAGGCTACCTCTGCCTACTTGGCTTTTGTTTACAGCAGACTACCTCATAAAAGGGAAGAATTAAAGCACCGGTAATCTTCAAATGAGCATGTAAATCAGACTTTTGGTCATGTTTGTGACTCTTCTGTCTTGAAATTTTCCTGGACAGCAGACAAAGCAGAGAATAATCTTCCAATACCAACTCTGAGTTTAATCGGTCCCTTTATAACTGTAAGCCAAGCTCAACTTTCAGTTATATCAAATTCAGTCCACTTACAGTTAATTTTTCCCTAGCACAAGCCATTAGTAACAATATTGGAGACAAACCTCAAGTGATCCATATTTCCTCTGTAATGGGAAAAAAAACAGAACACCTGAAGGTGCTTAGCTGCTGCATGTTTCCACCATTTGAACTAGTAGAGGTCCATAATGCATATTCTTGTTCAGAAAGTAATTTATTTTTTTCTCTAGTTAGCAGATTAAAGAGCAGGGCTCCATTGTATTTAATTAAAAAGAAATGGGAAAAAGGAATGTCTTGAGAAAACCCAGGAAGTGAAAAATAAATAAAAATGAGGCTTGTGGTTTTAAGGCAAAACAGCAGTTGATGGGTTTGTAAGGTCTTAGGGCTATCACCTCTCTCTCAGGTTACAAACGTACAGGAAAAGGTGTTCGGAAAGTAAAACCATAGCAGCAGAGCCTCCAAATGTCACACACTGGAGGTGCCAGTGACACACAGTACATCCAGCCACACGCCCAGCTTATTCCGCACTGAGGAATTCAGGAGCTGGGCCTTTCAAGTCTCCCTCTTTGGCATTCATCCTAGATTACTGAGGCTTTGAAAAGCAGGATTGTTCTGAAAGGGGGATGGCGGTTCCAAGCAGCCATTTGCAATGGTATTGCACATCCATCGTCTCCCTGTAATACATGACCACGTGTACGCTCACATCGCAGACAGTGCTCTTTTCACTAGCTGAGCGGCTGGAACGGGTGCCAGAGAATTAGGAGGAACTGGCCAGCCTTCAAGATTTCTTCACAAGGACTTCTTAATCAGCTCCCATGCCTCTGTACCCTCATGTCTGTGTGTCTGGTAATTTGCTCTACTTTATATACACTCTGTTCATCATACAGATTGGCTTTTTACTTTCTGCAGCAATTCCTCTCGCTTTGCCAACACCTTGCCATTTGCAGCTTTAATGCCTATTGATAGCACTTCATCAGCAATAGCTGCCAATGTATATTCCTTTTACAAGATGTTCACCCTCAGTTTTTATAGATAGTTACAAATTTAGCCACAAACTGATTGAATAGTTCATTTTCATTTGCTTTCATATGGAATAGATTCATCAAAATGAATAGATCATCGGAAGACTGAAAACAGAGCTGAAGACGCTTTTCCAGTGTGTATTTTTGCTCCAAGCCAGTCAGCTCTACCAAAACCGTTCCTGTGTGCCTAGCCTGGTTTTAATACCTTCAATGAGAGAGTTTTTACAGCTTCCCGTAGGCAGCTGCCTGCACAGCCCTAATGCTGGTCCTTGTCCCAGCACCAACACGCAATCCCTAACTTGATTTTTTTCTACCATGGGTAATACTTCACTCCCCAGACTCTGCCAGGGGAACCTGAGCAAAGATCTTGTCGGTGAAGTGGAGGAGGAGGAGGCTTCTAATACCTCAGGTTTTTCTGTCTCCTCTGTCACTCTGTCTCATTCATCAGGTGGTACCTGTTTTCCTTAGTCTCCCTTTCACTGATGATGAGCCCTTCTTGTGGCCCTTCACATCCCTGCCACTTTCATTGCAAATGGAGGTTTTGCTCTCTCGGTTGTCACCGTGCACCCCATTCCACCATCCCGTACCTCTCCTTTTCCTGCCTGGCTAAACAGGGGACGCCTAGCCGAACTCTGCCACGCTCTGATTCACTAGTTGGAGACAGTTCGTTAAAATTATTTCTGTTTTTTAAGTGTTGTGACAGATGCTCAGTTTTAAGCAAAACCTATTACCAAAAAACATCCCTGTATATTTGGTTCGTAATAAAGTCCAAAGCAAGCTTCGGGCACTTCTCCCAGTTCCGTTTCAAACACACATTGGTGTAAGGTTTATAAGTTAAGCAATTTGCTTCTAATTTTTTCACAGAAACTGGTGGAAATGCGGGGGGAAGCGATGGAACATCAGCCCATGAACAAGAGCCTTTTTTTTTTTTTTTTTTTTTTCAAGGGATGATACTACAGTAATCCTTACACAAGCAAGGTTTCTGTCGCTTGGTATTTTACAAGAAAACTATGTTTCTAGAGTTGCGTGACCACTGTTGTTCCACAGCATTTTTTTCATTTACTATCAATGGCAGAACTAAACTGCCGTTTGATATTCAGTGAGGTTGCAACAATTTGTTGCAGAGAAAGAGGTACGAGATGGTCTCTCCTTCTGCCTTTTCTTCTCCCACACTATAGCTAGAAATAAATGCTCTGGGTGTTGCTAGCTCTCATCTCAAAACGTCTTCTGCTTTATGGAATAGCCATGTCAGAACTTGTGGGTTCTTATGGCTTGGTGACATATCACAGGAGTATCTCTGTTTCCTGTTACAGCAGCCTGTCTTGACTTGCTTTAAGCTTTGAAGATGTCATTAGCCTGCATTGCTTGAGTGTACCAAGGCAGTGATAGCGGGATGTTGTTTAGTGCAAATCCCAACACATATCAGTTGGAGAAGGTTCAGTGAAATGAACGGTCCTATCTTTTATAATGATTTTGAATGGTTTTAATCTAAATTTGTAACTAGATGGCTACAAATCGGTGGGGCTTCTAGTTTAAGGCTTGACTGCAGCCTTACTAAATGGCTGGTAACTTGGTAACTGCTCTGGATACCAGTGAGCGCTAGGTTTCTATTAAATGAAAATTGTCTACAGTTGTTCTTCGCTGTTCTTTAATTATCAAGGTGTACGTCTTCCCATTATTGATTTGACAGTAGTGCATGAATGCCTCAGTCAAGATCATGATCCTATGATGACAGCTACTATAGATCCACAGAAATTATTGTCCATGTCCGGAGGAGCCTACACAGGCTGGTAACGAAAATTGAGTGGTGGCAAGTTGTCTTCCAAGCTCCTTGTTTTTTATAGGAACTGGTTCATGGCTCAGGGAACTACTCAGCCAACAGTGATCAGAAAGACTCTTCCATTCACCTTGCACTGTCTCTGCCAGTCTGGGAAACTCCACCCTCTCTTTGTAACACACCAGTCTTTATGAACTTTGCTTCAGATCTCTAATCTATCCTTAAATTAGGTATTTTTTCCCCAGCTAACTCAGTATGCAGCCCTTTCTCCATCAGTTGGCTCCAATTATGTGATCCTCACATGCTGTCTCTGAATAAATGTTCTTTGAAGTTTTACAGTAGAAAGATGCCCTTGGTAAGATACTTTGATTCAATTGCTTCAAATAGGAAGAGCACTGTTGAAGTATAAAGGTTAATTTCACCCATCTCAACTCAAGTTAAACAAGAATTTAATGAAGTCCAACAGATGCTGAGTTTACTGCTCCTGAAAACCTAGTTTTTCCGAATTTCTTACCCAGGTAGATACTCTATTATGTTCTCTTTTCTAGGAAAGGATATATTGCTTGGCCTAGATTTTTGTAAGATCTCAGATGCCAGCAATGAGCCTACTAAGGACAATCCAAGATACTTAGTATCACGGAATCACGGAATCTTCAGAGTTGGAAGGGACCTCTAGAGATCATCTAGTCCAACTCCCCTGCTAAAGCAGGATTGCCCAGAGCACATCACTCAGGACTGCATCCAGACGGGTCTTGAAAGTCTCCAGAGAAGGGGACTCCAC
>VYZM01014678.1:934762-1022018 GCA_013398915.1 Dromas ardeola | reverse complement strand
TTGGCCTTCTTGGCGACAAGGGCACATTGCTTGCTCATGGATAATTTATTGTCTACCAAGACCCCCAGATCCTTTTCTTCAGAACTGTTTTCCAGCAGGTCCACCCCTAACCTGTATTGGTGCCTGACATTCTTCCTCTGCAGATGCAGGACCCTACACTTGTCCTTGTTGAACCTCATTAGGTTCTTCTCTGCCCAGCTCTCCAGCCTGTCTTGGTCACGCTGAATGGCAGCACGGCCCTCTGGGGTGTCAGCCACCCCTCCCAGTTTGGTATCATCAGTGAACTTGCTGAGGATGCACTCTGTCCCCTCGTCCAGGTCGTTCATGAATATGTTAAAAAATACTGGTCTGAGTACTGACCCCTGGGGGTTAATTCTCTAAAAAAAAAAAAAAAAAAAAAAAAAAAGTAAAAAAATAAAAAATCTAACTGCTTGATTTAATTCCCAAGTGGGAGCCCAGCCTTCCTAACGAGTACTGAGCAACCTGAGGAATCGATCTATACCTATTGTGTCAAGCTCGTGGGCTGAGCTCATAGTCAAGCCCAAATTCCTGTTTGTTTCTGCTCTTTACGTTTTGGTTTTGACTCAAGTCTGACCCAGGGGCAGGAACAGGATTGCAGAGATGGAGAACCAGGACTTAGCTTACCCCCACAGGAGAATGAGACACATGGCTTCATGCAGACATGTAGGCATTTGGCATGCATCAATTAAAAGACAAATTCTTAATTAAAAAGAAAAACCCTTCGTAATCCCAAATGAGCAAGTGCATACCTGAATTCCAGAGTGGATGTTTCAGAGCACTGCTGCAATAGCAAATTGAAGGGCCTCTTAAAACCTATGGTGTCAGTGATCTGCGGCTTAAGTAGATCATGACACAGCTGACTTACACAGCAAAAGTCCATCATACCGAGATTGAATCTGCATGCAAAAATATGGTTTGCTAGGCCTAGACATCCACAGGCTGTAGTATAGCAGTCCCCAAGTGCAGGTTCACATCAGAGATGTTAATTGTCTCCAAACATCAAGCAAGTAATCTGCATTTTGAAGAGTCTCTAAATGGGCATTTACATAATTTATGTTTTACAAAGTCCACTGATGCATATTTGCATAATAGACCACAGCAGTGCCAACAGATCCATCGCAGCACACGGTGTCAGCTCTCGTGAACTTCCAGTGGGTTTTTCCCTTTATTGGAGCTCTTACAACAGAAGGAAATTGGCAATAACTGATAAATCTCAAAGAGAAGACTGGGTGCCTGTCAAAGCTGCTCTGGCTGGGTAGAAGCACACAGAAATCAAGCCACATACTCAGTGACCTAAGAGGTGCTCTGCATATGCCCATGCCAGTTCTGTGCATAGAAACACGCAGAGATGGGCCTTTATTCATTCAGGGTCATTCCATTTCCTGATCTGGAGTCTCCCATTGCTCTTCGCTCACTTGCAGCGACACCCTGCTGCTTTCATGCTCTCCAACTTCTTCCTCCTAAAAAACAAATACATTTTCTCATGACAGCCTTCAGCCCCTCGGCGCAATCTGTTGGAGAGGTGCTGCAAGTGCCAGGAGAAGGGCTTTGGGACCCCCGCTGGCTTTGTCACTAGTGTCACCTGAGCAGTCAAGCTTGAGCACATCAGTGTCGAGAGAAGCTAGTTGAAAGTTGCAGACCTTTGAGCTCCAATGTAATGTTCGTCACTCTCAAAATGGTGCTTGTATCGTTCTCACGATGGAGTTAATACCTCGAGGGGTTTTTTATCCAATGTGTGGGCTATGGCCAGAAGCGTTTTTTCCACATGGCTAAGTGGGAGAAGAAAGCAGTCACCACTTTGTCACTCCTGGCCAATGTAAAGTTTAGCAGCGTTGTTACTCTGAAAAAGGGGGAAGATTTATAGCCCTCAGTCTATTATGTACCACAGTGTTAGCAGATCAGCTAAATTCCGTCCTGGTGGGCTTGGTGTAGATGTCTGCCATGAAAACCGGAAGGAGCAGTTCCCACCCTCCCAGAACCGAACTGGGGAATGGGATCATTGCCAGCTCCAAACAGGGATTTCCTTCCTTTAATTTTCTCCACAGCCTGAGCACTGTCTTCTGCATAGGCTAATGGTGGTGCTTCATTTTGTAAGGCATTTTATTAGAAAAGTTTATTTTTCACCCCTGGTTGTATATCTTCTTTCCGTTTGTGTTGATTTGGGTATTCGTCATCCTGCTGAATGTGATAAGGGTTCATCAGTTTCACTGCATGCTACTAATAAGATAATGCTTTTAAGCCGTTTGGTATTTTCACATGAAACATGTTCTTCTTGCTACAGATACTCAGTCGAGTGATGGCTCTAATCATCCTCCCCGTCAGTAACTGTCAGCTGTGATAGAGCTGGGGTTCTGGTTGCCTGGATAAACCTAGCAATGTGAAATAGAGGATGTGCATGCTGAATAGTTGCCAGACCAGAGCGGGAGAAAACATGAATTTAAACTTCCCATACCAGAGCTGAAGCAAGCCTAATGCTGTGATGTTTTCCTTTGCTGCTCTTGATATTAAGTCTAAAATGATTAATCCAGGATAATATCTTGCCACGGCTCCTTTTGATTTCAGTTCTGACTGAAACGAAATACTGTAAAGATTCAATAAACAAATGTGTCCTACTGATTGATCTAAGGACCAGAGCTATCCTTTGGCATTATAATTAATCCTTTTTGTCATCTAGATTAAAAGAAATCAGATGATATGTGGATTGAACTGAATTCAACGTTTATTCTACAATTAAATATCAATTATAATTAAATCCTGTTAGAACCTCTTTAAAAGATTTTTAGTATAAGGCTCTATCTGTGCTTAAGGAATGACAGAAATACATTAGTATGAACGACCCTGGACCTGGTGACTTCAAAATTTTGCAGCAGGAATCATGTCTGCCCAAGTTTCTTAGGGAGCAATGGGAATAACTGGAAGAATTTGACTAGCTTTAGAGATGTTTGTGATTGTTTCTCTGCGTCTGCCACGCAAAGTTGATGCCTTGTTTGTGGTTATTATATTCAGGGATTTAGTTAGGCTGCTTGAAGCGTATGTGTTGAACGCACCCTGCCTCGCAAAGGCAACCGTGAGTTAAAAAGGCTCTGCCCTGAGTCACAGAGCTCTTTGGTGGGAGGGAGCTCTTCTGTGATTTATTTGCTCCTGTCCACTCCTTAATGATATGATACCTGCTTATGCTAAAATGTGAGAGTATGGCTTCCTAAGCAGATAGCAGTCCCATCGTCCTGCCCTTTGCTGGTGTCTCCGGTGGAGGCATGAAAAGTCCTCTCTCGGTGGCACGGAGCAGTTTCTGTTGTCTCTTTATCTTTTTGCTGACATCCTGTTACTTGAGTAGTTCCTTCCAGTGTATTTTGGGCTAGTTTGTTCTCAGGGTAGACCCGGGTAGTCAGAGCGTGTAGCAACGTTGCAGAGCCTGCTTCAGTCTGAGAGACACCCATCTCTGCATACCTTTTCTGACTGGAGAGGGCACGAGAGACCTGGGTTCAAGCACCCTTTCTAAATCAGCCACAGGAAAGAGTTGAACCAAATACCGTCTATCATTGGTGCCCATTTTAACTACTGCCCCAGCTGGCAGATATCTATCTGCGCTCTTACTGTTTGCTGTGACCCTGCAAGCCTGTGCTGGGGCGGTCTTGCAGAGGAGGGGAGCCCTGCAGGCCATCCTCCACCTCCATCATGGCACCCAAGGGCCCCGGAGCTCGCAGCTGCATGGCATTTGCGTGCACAGTCGCGGCAAAAACCTAAGTATTGTAGGGCTTTTGGAGATGCAAACTGAAGGATGCAGAGAATTCTTATGCCCCTAGGGCTAGACAACAGCAGAATGGGAGCTTTGAGAATCTCAGTGGTGCAAAACCACTCAGCTCTGGCCGCTAACTTGTCACAGACTTTCTTGTGGGTTGGTGTTGCTGGTGCACAGGTTGTAGCGTACTCGGACCTGACCTTCCTCTCAAGCTATGTGATTTTCTTCTTATGGCACGGAGAAACTGTAAATGGTGCCTGTATATGACCTGTGAGTTTTTTCAGCTGAGAGAGATGCTGCTTTTCAGTTTTAGGCCTCAGGGCTGACATGTATGCCAAACTTCAAGCAGGTGGGTAACAGCATTTACTTTGGTGGTACAATCTCTGTTGAAAGTTAAGCAGATGAAGTTCAGATCCTTGCTGTAAATTGAACTTACGTTGCTGCTAGCATAAGATCATATCCAGTCTTTTTGTAAAACAGAGCTTTGTCAGTTCAGAGCTGCAGAGCTAAATTAAAATCCTGGTTGCAAATGTCAATTGTAAATACAATTAGCAGTTTATGAAAAGGCTGGATATTTGTAACGTGAATTTTCAAGCAAGAAGAGGTGCAGTTTCCCCTTAAGGGAAAGAATGCCAACAACACATGCGCTTTTACTTCTCTAGAAATTAAGGAGTGTCTGGGGGAGAGGAGCTGGGATGGCTTTAAATGTTTTTGTACTCCATTCCAAAATAAGTTTATAGTTTGCCCATATACAATTTAATTAAGCCTTCGATTTGACCTTTGTATTGAGCAATAAAAGTTAACTGGGAAAGATGTGGGTAGAATGAGAGCACAAACAAAGCATGCCCCACGTCAGCCAGTGTGAGAACTGTTTCTGTAACCAAAACTAATGAGATCATCAGGACAAAAGCGACAGCAAAAGCATTTTCAATTATTACTAATATTTTTCTTCCTTGAGCCAGTTTATATTTTTCTTAATTACAGCTTTGAGCTGTGGCGTGATATTTAGCAGATGCCTTTGGCACTTGGCGTGCTGATCACTTGCACGCTCCAGACTGGCAGGGGCACCTAATCTTTGAAGTCTTGAGCACACATTCATCTTTAACCATAAAGGTCAGTCCCGCATTCCTCGCATCCCCCCAAACTCCCATTAAGTTTAATAGGAGTTTTGAGCATGTGAGGCATGCGGCATCGGGATCGCTCTCAGTCTTCTGGATATTACCAGTGAGGCGTGTACAGGATTTCTAAACTTAACTAATTAACTGCACCATACAGTGATGGCAGAAGGCTGTCACAGAGCTTTTTAGTTGTTTCTTTCATTACAAGAAAGTTACAACGAAAGTTCAACAGATTTACTGGGAACATCATGTTTTACAGATACTTCCATGCTGTGTTCCAGGATATCATGTCAGCTGTGCTGCAGTATGTACGAGGTATCTGGCAAACTAAACAAGCTTAAACATGCAACCACAAACATGTGCCTAGGACTAGACTAAAAACAGATGTTTCCAGGAAATGTAAAAGATGTTTGGCATGTTTTACGCTTATACTTTCAGCTTGTCTGCATTTGAATAAGTCTCATGTTAATATAAACAAAATGACAAAACCTTTTCTTGCAAATGACAGACTGGTTAATGGAACTACTGCTGAATCACACAAGGTTTGTTAGGTTAGGTTATTTCTTCCCAAGGAAAAGATGGATTGTTCTACCTTGACATTTACTGTGGCAGGAGCTGAGGCAGTTATACGTGTGGCTTTACTTTTTAGCCCTCAGAAGTAATACAGTTTTATTGTGGCTCCTGAAAAATCCTGCAGGGTTTGCTATGGCAGCTGTATATCAAAAGCCAAATAAATACCGGGACAGGTTTCCTTACAGCAGGACGGCTGAGATAATGTCCTGCTCTTTCTCCATGTATATGTTGCATTCAAATGCATATAGACAAAAGATTGTTTGGGAATGGAGGAAGGAGTTGCCATTTCACCTAAGTGTGGCTTCCCGGCACCTGACATCTCAAATTGCCTCACAGTTGTTCCTGACATTTCTTTGTTGCATTTTTTGTTGTTGTTGCATTTGACTTTTTTTTTTTATAACAGTAGTTCCTGAAAATTCCAGCCAATGTTGTTTCTTGAGGAGAACGGGTATGGTTCCTCTCAGTCTGAAGAATTTACATTCAGAGTGTGCAAAATGTGTAGGAAATGAAGTACTGGCCTACAGATCTGCCAAACATCACACAGCGTTTAATGCAGAATTAAAAACTGGACACAGATAATCCTAGTCCCAATTCATGACTAGGCCAACTTCTCTTCAGTCACACACTCCTTAAAAAGAGAAATTGAAAGGTCGCAGAACCAAAATGGAACACATCAGCTAACCCTCATAATCTTGTCCTGTGAGTCTTCTGGAGAGGCACGCCTGAACCTAACGCAACTCAGTAGTTAAGTGAGGAGGGTGACCTATTCGGTTGTAACTCCTGTAGTTCTTCCCTTTTCTGGCTAAATAACTTTTCCTCCTAAGGCCGAGTTTCCATAAGAAGGCGTGTGGGGAAAAGGCTTCTATGGACTCTATGTTCTCAAGCCGAAATAGAAAGGGGTAGAACAGTCCATACATGGGAGGCTGCAGAGCTGTTAACTACTCCCTTCTTCTGGCTCCAAAAGGGATATATTACACCTGCCCTTTACTGACTAGTATTATATAGCGGACAATAACAGACTCCAGAATTTGGAGAATTGCATCACAAGTTCATCATCACGCTTTGGGAGTGCTCACATTCCCATTTCCACAGCATTCCTGTTTCCATTTGTCTGCTGCAGCTGTAACTGGAAATAATTAGTGCTGGTCTTAATGTCAGGATAATAGATTATTTGGAAATTGTTGGTACATTTTATGGCGACAGCATTGTTTTGCAATTTCAGAGCTCCTTCCTTTGAATATGTAAAAGTAATTTCAGCTTTTGCTACCAGAGGTGATAAAAAGCTAATAATAACACTGCAGCATCTACTGTAATTTAAGAGCCTGTTCCACCAAGTTGCACCTAGCTTTAATTTTCTTATGAAGCTGTCAGCCAAAACCAAGCCTGTGATCGAAGTGAAATTTATCAAGCAACTGAGCTACGACTTGGGAGAGTAAACGCAGGTACTGACCAGTTCACTTTAGACCTGCATTATGAGTATCATTACAGCCATGATGAGGCATTCAAGACCAAGGCATTTATTTGCTATTGTCAATGCCGACATTCTGTCTTTTCAAAGCACAGTGTTTGCATGAAAGTCTAGGAAGAAATGGACAGGTCTGACTTCATGTAATTAATGTGAGAAAACCAAAATAAACAATTTCCCCTTCTTTTCTCCCCAAAAAGCTGGGTTGAAAGTTCTCCCTTGCAGCTCATGGTGTAAAACTGATGGAAACATGTTCAAAATCTCCACTTTCTTGTGGACATGGTGGATTGATGAGCATCAATTCTTTGCTGTCAGCGCCCCGCTCCATTAGAAACTGGGCTGCTATAATTAACATTTAGAGGACTAGTCTGGCAAATCTCTGTTTTGTTTTTATTCTGAATTCCCTCACGGGGGTTGTACACCAGTCTGGTGTGATGATCCGTAGCCTCAGATGTATGCAGGCACCATGGCCGTTGGTTAATCACAAGCGTGCTGCCTGAGGAACTGGGGTCCTGAGGCACAAACACATTGCTTCCACTGGCCCTAGAGCCTTAGCGTTTGCGCTGGTGTACAGAGTCTGCCGGTGGCCCTCTTTGCTCAGCCATGAGAGGTGAAGGGCAACAAGAGCTGGATCTGAAAGTTGCTGGGGCAGCTCAAACACAGGCTTCCCCAAAACTAACGCAGCTTCCCCCAACATGAGAACAGCCCATTCAACTGCCCTTCCCTTTCTGCCTTTTTCCTTTTCACTCCAGAAAGACTTTCTCTTCCTCTCTGTCGGCAGCAGCAGCCTGTCTAGGGCCTCTCTGCATTTACCCTTCAGCTCGGTGGAGACAGTGCTGAGCGTGATTCAGGCAGGAGACGAGGAGGGTTCAGCGGCACTGGCAGATCTTTGCAGGGAAAGACGCCCTGTCACACGGGTCATTTGCAATCACAGAGAAAGGACTTGGCTCAAGTCAGGTCAAGAGAAGGACAAAAATGTAAAGGGGATTCTGTTAAGTAGATGAGCTTGTTCATCCCTTGGCAGGGCAATGGGAAACTTCAACAGACGTTGAAGTAGCCCTTGCTAATGCTGTTCATTACCAAACATACAGCAATAAATATTTACATCTTTGATAATCCCTACCAGTAGCAAACTGCAAATGATTTAGGCGAGGGAGGGGGGAACTAACAGCTGGGATGCCAGTATGGCTTGAACTTGTGTCAGATAACCTGGTAATAACCTAAAAAAATAATAATCACATTGGTTTTGCCCTGTGTCATTACTGGCTGTGTCTGACATTCTGGATATGACCCAGCAATGTGTGCTTGAGGCCATCCACATCCTGGGCTGCATCAAAAGACGCGTGGCCAGCAGGGTGAGGGAGGTGATTCTGCCCCTCTGCTCCGCTCTGGTGAGACCCCACCTGGAGTGCTGCGTCCAGCTCTGGGGCCCTCAGCACAAGAAGGACATGGACCTGTTGGAGCAGGTCCAGCGGAGGGCCACAAAGATGATCAGAGGGCTGGAGCACCTCTGCTGTGAGGACAGGCTGAGAGAGCTGGGGCTGTTCAGCCTGGAGAAGAGAAGGCTCCGGGGAGACCTTATTGCGGCCTTCCAGTACTTGAAGGTGGCCTACAGGAAAGATGGGGACAAACGTTTTAGCAGGGCCTGTTGTGATAGGACAAGGGGTTATGGTTTTGAACTAAAAGAGGGTGGATTCAGACCAGATATAAGGAAGAATTTTTTTACAATGAGGGTGGTGAAACACTGGCACAGGTCGCCCAGAGAGGTGGTAGATGTTCAAGTTGGAGATGTCCCTACTCATTGGACTAAATGGCCTTTAAAGGTCCTTTCCAACCCAAACTATTCTGTGATTCAATGTGGATCACCAAATGTGTTTGAAAGGCACGCTCAGCCCTTGCTATAGGGGGGAGTTTCCTGTTCCTAAATTAGATGATAGTGACAGTTTTGACTCTCCCTTTTATCCTCGCTAGTCTCTCTGAGGAATAGTATTGATCCACGTGAGTATTTATGAGAAGTCCAGTGCCGTCTGAGCGACACATGCATTACTGGGTAGCAATCTGCGGTTAGATCTTTGAGGTGAAGATAATCCTAAATGCTCTAAACATCGAGGTCAAGTAATTTTCATTATGTGCTTTGTTTATGCTGTCGAGACGTGAATTTAACAGCAGTTAACACGGATGAAAGTTCAGCTAAGGAATTGGACTCAATCCCCTGGACTAACCGAGCTGTTCTCTGCACTCTCAGTAATCACGAGGCCTAGAGGGACTCTGAGCCGTCTTCACTGACCCCGACAGACCTCGTCCTCGGCAAGAGTCCCAAAAGGCCGTTCACAAAGGCTGCTTTGGCAGTCAGCTACCTTCACTAAGTACCCCTTTTGGCAGGGTTTGAATATTCACACTAGGAACCTGGATAAGGGAACAGCACAGTAGCTACTCCAGTGGCTGTATCGCCATCATGATGCAGCGATAAATAAACAGTGTAGAATAATATTCATATGCCAGTGTCCAAAAGGCCATTGCATGTGTTAGCCTGAGGTTAGCTGAAGCCTTCAAAGATCTTAACCACTCCATTTCTGGAAAGGAGAGAGGGACTGATGATGATAAGAAAGTTTCTAGTGATGGAGAAAGCTTTTAATTGGGAACCATAAAGCCTTTAAAATGCAGAAGGTAAATACTAGTAGAAACCAAAGTTGTTTGGTTGGTTTTATGAAGTCATACTCTGGGGGCTTGATTCATGGATATTGAACATCTGGGGTTTGCTTTGTTGAGACTGGAGTTTCATTTCTGTGCTAGTCTTCACACTGACACTTTTTTTTTTTAGCATGCTCACTATTTTTTTGCCTTTTGAATGTTAGTAGTATGCTGAACATAACCATCTCTGACGCGGAGAAAAATATTTAAGAGGAAAAAATCACTTAACTCGGAGTCTGTCAGCCAAAACCCTGGAGTGAGTAAGCAACAGGAACTCTGAGGAAACTGGAATAAAACACAAAATCTTTACACTGCTGAAATTTCTGCCTTAAAAACTAAATATAGGATGGAAAAAGATCCTGAACTGAATTAGGAGTGAGGCTATTTTTATTTATTTTTAAGAAGAGAGAAAACAGAGCATTTTAAATAAAATGCCAGTTTTGCACAACTAAATCCCAAATTAGAATTGGCTATGAATAGCATCAGAAGATACTCTGCTGTAAAAACAGAGAGAGAATTCAGAATGTAGTCCTTCCCGTGGAAAGGATAAAGGCAGAATTTTCTAATGTATTATTTAACGCTTGTTATGTAGTGCATTAAGCAGTCACTGAGAGAAAAGCTTTTAAAAACCAACAGCCTCTCTGATAGCATTAAATCTTACCTTAGATTTTTGGTTAAGTCAATATTAAGAAAATAAATGAATTAATACATTTCAGTCTGCCCGATTTATAGAGGCCAATCAAGTTACAATGCTGGACATGGCCAACTGAAAGAGGGGAATAGATTTACCTGAGTGAGGTCTTAATTTAATCAGCTGGCCCCAGAGAGCTGAAGTCAGCAGGCTGGGATGATATAAGAGGCAGCAGAGAAATAGTGCCTTTACCGCAGTCGAAAAGGAGAATGACAGTGATGGAAAGGAGTCTAGGCAGTGTCAGAACACACCTATTTCCATGATTTATTCTTAATTTACTTTAATGACAGTCTGAAGGTTGTCCATTTTTCTTTAAGTGTCCTCAGAATGCTGATATTTTCTAAACATTTAAAACACGCTTTTTCTCCCCCTCCTTTCTGTTAGCTCCATTGCAGGTTGGAATTGAAGAGGAGCTACATCCACATTTTGCCATAATGAATTACGAGCGCAGTGGCAGACTGCTCGTTTCCCCCTGTATGCCTTGCCAGCCAGTGTCCCTTCTCTGCAGTCACCCTTGAGTCGGGTCTAGGAATCACAGGCTCCTCTGGGATTAATGTTGATATTATGATAAAATGGAGGAATTCACTGCATTTCTTTTACAGTTAATACTGGCAAAAGAACAATGTGTGCTTTCCCAATACAATAGCTCATTTTTATTATCAAGTGAGTTTATTGATGGTTTTTCAGAACTACTGACACGCAGACAATGATCTCAGATTGCATTTACATTTCTGGAATACTTTCCGTCTTTCCAGTTTCTGCCAGGAACTTGCTTCTGTGATTCAGAGTTTTTATTTTAACATTGGACTGTTGTTTAATCTGCATTATAAATCTATGCCTTTTGCTTTCTTGTGTATGTGCACTGCATTCATTAGTATCACAAATCCTTTAAGCTTGGACCTGAACGATTATTGTTAATTTATAGATCCTTCCAGGTAGGAATTTGGGTTTTGCCAGGCACTTGGGTATGCTTTTACAGATTGACTGTAAAATCATCATCCCATCTTCAGATGAAATAGTGATATTTTTTTTCCCCACAATGCCAATGAGAGGGTTCAAGGGCGATATGATCTCAATAATACTTGCAAATAGCTTGGGAATGTCAAGATAACTGGAGACCGTTATCAGCCATTTTTCCATTTAAAAAAATCCCTGTTTTTGCAATAACGGACAACTGCTACTACTTTCTTATGAATCAAGTCCTTTATATAAAAGATGCCCCGAATTGCCCCAAAATACATCTGGAGGGAGAAAAAACCCCAAGTGATACTGTTCCATACTTTAAAAACAAAAAATTCTTGTACTCGCTAGGAAAAACAATGAAACAGAACTTGAAGCATTTTCTCTTTGTAGCCACTTTTTTGCCCACGTTGAAGAACAAGGCATATGAAACACCTATGTACTTCCTCACATCTGCAATCCTTCCTGCCAGGTTGTCTTACCTTATCAAGGGTCGCACGCTGCTTTAAAGTTAAGCATAGTGGCAAAGCAAAAAGAAGCCGGAAAGTTGGCTATTACACCAAGTCAGTATGTTCTCCAGTCTCCTCCTGCAGCAACTCAGCAACTTGACGGGTGTTTCACTGGGGCACGTTACAAAACCTCTCAAATCCTAACATCATGTTTTAAAGCATGAGCCAGTTCCCATCCCAGGTGAAACTGAAGGTACTTTCTGTCAGAGAAAAACAGGTTCTGAGACCAGCCACTGCAATGCAGAATGCCTATTATTCTGCTCAGGCTGTGTCTACAAGGAGACAAGTAGAGCAGGCCAGTGAGAGAAGACTTGTTGAGCAAAACAGTGAGTGCTGAGGACCCAGCGCCCACTCTGGGTCCAACTAAAACATTCATAAAAGTGCCCCATCACTCTCCATACACCGTTCAGTTATTCAGACCAGCGTACGTGTTCCCACAACAGGCAGAATTTAAAGCCACTATTTAAAAGATGTGTGATTAATCTGACATTTACTTTCATGTTTTCAGATATACTCAAGGACAAGAAAACCCATCCAGAAAACAGAAACGAACCAAAACCAACTGTGAAAAAGATTGACACCACAACCACCACAAGCACTGTCAAGTCATCCTCTAAACACAGCGTAACTGGAAATGGGAGCAATCCAGCCCTGAGTTCCTCACTTGTTATTTTAACAGCACTAGCAGTTCTGTGGCGTTGTCAGCTGTAGCTGCATTGCCTTGCAGCCACTACGCAAGCGTTTCTGTCATTTATACCTACAGCCTTACCCAACAGAAAACAAATTTAAGTGGCTCTCTAGTTTATGTGATGTTAGAATAAATATTAAACGATATGCTGGAGTTGGCAGATACCAAGTGTCATCACTTACAGTGTCTGAAGATAGCCTTTGACAAAGCCCACCCAAGGTACAGAGGGAATGGTGACGAGGGTCTGAGTAGCTTAAGTTATGGGGTAGAAATAATTGAAAACACAGAAACTGTATATGTGTGTGTTATTGTTTTTCTCAGTTTTGTTCACTGGAATCTGACTGGCTGGTTTTGTTTGTTTAATTTTTCTGATAAATTGTATGAATGGTCGGTCTTCAAATTCAAGCCAATACCTACTTTATTGTTCTAGTGAACAGCTAACAAGCTATGTCTGCAGTTGTAAACCATGTTAAAGTGAAGTACTCTCTGCCAGCTTGATGAAATTCCTAAGTGGTTAAGAAGATCAAAGCATGTTTGAAACTTCTTTTCACTATTACTGTTTAGATTGTAGGAAGCAGCATAAAAGCATATGGTGTGTCTAATATATCAGTATAGTTGCCTTAACTATGGAAAAAATTAGAAACACTTTGTTTACTGAGGGATATAGATAGTGAGTTTCCCTGCCCCGCAAAATGCCATTACCAGATGCTTAAGCACATTCTCAAGGCTTACTGGATGAATGTCCAGCAATGGGAAACATAAATAAGCATCATTATGTTTTATCCAGTCGAATGCAGCTCTGTACAGAGAAAAAAAGGATGATTCAGTTCAAACTTTGCCTATGTGATGTTAAAGAGAAACTGACTTAAATTTTCTATAAAGGTCCCAGAGATACAAATTATTGGGAACTCCCATTAGACACTAACTAGATTCTGTGCATTGTGGATCTCTGAAATCAACTCTGTTTCATAAACTGTGTATTATTTAATTACATTTAATGTTTAAAATTTTGTATCATGGTAGGTGTAAATGTAAAGCAATCTGAAATCTAGAAACTCTCTGTTACGCATCACCTTGATTGCTACCCTAGAAAATGTCAAAATGTGCATTATATTACAAGGCTATTTCTTTTTTAATGCGTTTTAACTTTTTGGATGAAAAAGTACTATAATAACTTCTAATGGGTTAAGACTTGATGTGCGTTTTCCAACAACTGTTTACAGTGCCACTGAACATATATATACACAAACACAACTGTATGGATACAGTGATTAGTATGATAAATATATGAAACATTAGAATTGTTATATTTACTACATTTCATAACTATTACAACAGTTTAATGGCCATTTTCATGTTGTAGACTATTTTTATGTACAGTTTTGTAAGATTTAATGTAAAACACTTGCCTTTGGTTTTTTGTAAAACGTCTCTTTGATACTTAAGAGTTACACAGCCACTGACATAACTCAAAAGAAGAACCCTGTATCTTACTAATCAACTTCAGGCATTTTATCAGCAACTTTGATTATAAAAGACAGCCTGACTCAAAGAAGGTGCCCTGTTCCAGTATCACTGCTGGATGTCATTATATAGAAAGTGGCAATAATGCAGAACAAGTATACAATAAGTGAACAAAGACTCACCAGTATGTTTTCAGATAGTACTGGTGAACATGTCTAATTACGTTTGCAGAGGTGGAGCTTGAGTTTTGTTTTCAATTTGGGCTCTTAGATCATATTTACAAACATAAAGGTATAATCAGAACCATTGGCACACCCAGCTGCAATGGAGGTGTCTCTGAAGTGGCGTCAGCTAAGTTTTCTAAAAGAGAATTCAATTTTAATGTTGAAAGGAGATAAAATGGAAAAGCTACTAATACTAACATGAAATATTTTATATTTGAATTCTGATTTTTAAAAATGGTAAGGATATTAATATCACTAAGTAGTGCTTTCCAGTCATATCAGTGAAAATCAGTTTTGACCAAAAGTACAAAAATGGCTGTCCTGTGTTTTCCAGGGTTTGTGAGCTGCATCAGTTGAACCATAATTAAAAATGCGGGTTCTTGTATTCCTTTTTACTGCCCTTTGGAAAAGTGCACTTTTACCTGAGGAGATGTGCGAGTCACGTCATTTGTACAGTGAAAGGACACTGTAATTCATTGCAGTCTTAAAGGATCAGCTGAGATGGCTGCTGTTAGACAGCTTGGTCTCTGTGCACACACAGAAAGGTACATCAGGTGCTGCCACCGCCAGCTGCTCAAGTAATACCAATCACTGTGTTCTCACACTTAAGATGCTCCGTCACCATTCAGGCAAATGCATCCGCGTTGGCACGCTTAAGCCTCCTTCAGGATTCCTATGGATAGAGCTAGGGTTTCAGGGCTACCGGAAACATCAGCTGTGCAGCTTGTAGTTTTCAGTTCTTCTTATCTGCAGAGACGGAACTTGAATACCCAGATTTATGTGTCTTTTTGAGGTCTTTTCTGTAAAAGGTTTTGTGCTCTTAGCTGGGAGCTAAAAGCTAGCCTTGTTTTCAGCTGTAGCAGAGGAAGTTGCAGAAGCCCTGCAGGAGGCATGTATGGAATAGCGCACCCAGGGGATTGTTTCTTGTTGCTAAATGTCATAATCTTGCTAAACAAAAACCTCTGAAAAATCAAGTGCTTGAATTTTGGGTTTGGTTGGCAAATATTTTTATGATGTAGCATTCACATCTTGAGCTAAAAAAGACAATCCTTTTAAAGTTTCTGGAACAAAACTAGAATAGGTTGAAACTGGGGGGTGAGATAGATTCAACTCATTTTGTGGGATTCAACCAGTATTTTAATAGCCACAAATTGTTACGGAATGAAGGAAGAGACTGCAGAGGACTCCACACCTATTAATCCATTTCACACCAATAGACTTTTACTCTGTAAGAAGAGTACTGGTCAAATCAGCATGAAATGTGTTCATAATGTGCATCAGAAATGGTGCAGCTTTAAAGGGCAATGCAGGATATTTTTACTGATGGTTTATGATTTTTTTTTTTATCAGGATCAGTTGCATTTACATATTAAAAAAAGAGTATTTTCCATCAAACAACAAATCTATACCAGCAAAGGCAAAAACAACTGTCTGTGTCAGATAAAGGAAGTATTTCAGGTGAATAAAATACCTATTTTACAAAATCTTACTTTGTTATCCAGGACACTGTAATTACGATGTAATTACAAAGGTCTAAATTCAAAATACTTTTGAACTTGTCTGTGTAATCTCAGAGTAAAGTAAGGCACTAGTCTAAGAGCATTGCTGTAGATTTGCCTAACAGTTATGTATTTAGCCACTGCTTTTGGAATGTTTATTGTTTTGCTATGACTTTCTTTTAATATTTTGCTGTGCCAGCATTTGTGAATGCTAGCGTTGGAAAGTAACTGCTGTCATACATTTGTGAGTAAAATCAGTCTATAATTTTCTCTTGATAGCGATGCAGGCTTCTTACCAAATAAGACAAAATTGCCATGGGCATACCGTCCGTTCTTTGTGTTTCACTGCTGTTTGGGCTCCAGGTTACAGCAGGTTGATGTAAGAGGTTCAAGAGGTTCCTGTGTCACTAGTCCCCTCCCTGGCTGTGAAAGCGTCAGGGAGGAGCGTCAACGTGGGTGGACAAAAGCACGTGTGCTGCGATGTGCCAGCGCATGGCAACCTCCCGCTGTCTTCCCTGAGGCCCTCAGCCGAGTGTTCTCAGCTAATTTTCAGGCAGCTTTTACACCTCTCCAAATCAACGCATGGAGACCGGCCAGGCAAAGAGCAGCAGAGAATCTAGAGACTGCATTTTCAGGCAACTTCACAGACACCTGCTATGAATTGCACTTTCTTTGCAATTTAGATGCTCTACAGAATCTGGCCTCTCATTTTCAACCTTGCACTTTTTTTCTGGCTTGCATATTGCCAGCGTTATGCCCCGTCTTCTAGCGCGCCAGGTACTTTGTCACTGCATAAGGAATTGTGATTCTGATCTTTCACTCAGTAATGAACCTTTTGAGGTACAAATATCTGCCAGAGCTTGATAAGAGCAACACAGATAATCATGTCCAGCTGCATTGACTTCAGAGGCTCTGCGTACGGGTATCTGGCTGTGAGATGCACATCTCTTTGATCTCTTAAATCAGATCTGTATTTAATATATCCCTATTTCCTTTTGTTACCAAGACTGCAGTAATTTTTAATTTGACTCTCTAATCCTGTATGGGTCTTCTCAATATTGTCCTAATGGGTGTTATGCGCAGACTTCATTTTAATGTTAGATGAGCCTTTTTGCCCTGATTTACTGAGCCATTCTTATTCGGTATTGCACATGACTAGGTTTAAGCAAGATCTGTTCAAGAGAAAGGAGCCGAAACACACATTAAAGTGAGATACTGAGCAGGACACAAATCCAGAAAGTCCCTGTGTTCCTGGATTGGACTCTTCACGTTAAACAGATTTTAAGGTTTAGCTGAAATTACAGTCAAAATATCAAAATTAGCATGGTGTCACGGGGATTTCCGCCTTGTATTGAAAATTGATAAAGCGTCTATCCATTTTTTTAAGTGGGAATTAATTGATACACTTGTTTTCCTCATGTCTGTGCACATGGGTAAATTTAGGTCTGTAGAAATAGGAGACATTCCCTAAAATGTATCCTGCACGTTGAGCATCGCAGCATCATAGGTACTTAATGTTACAACTAACCAAAAGCAGTGCTTCTTGCAATGACATATGGCATATGTGTTAATGGAAAGTGCAACATCTTACAGTCAATATCATTATAGCAGTGACCTGCGTTAGTCGGAAAGAACATGATAATGTCTTCTTGCCATTGCCTCAGAAGTCCAGAATTATTCCCAACACTGAATTCTCTTCTGGTTTCCACTGTCACTTTCTAAATAGCTACATTTGAATTGTATTAGGCCTTAATCCACCAAAAAAATAAATACTGGCTAAGAGATTGTAATAAATAGAGAGATAATAAACTCAGAAAAGTATCCTGCATTTAAAATAGAGAAGACTCCTTGGTAAGAAATCCCTCCTGGACTAAAACAACTGTTCAAGTCCTTCTCCTTTCTCCAGAGTCATCACCATCCTCCTTCCCCCTCTTGTGCTGTATGCACAACATGAAGCCTGCGTGCAGGAGGCTGCTGCACTGAATTCAGGAAAGTGAATTAAAACTATTACTGCGTAGTGACGTTTTGAAGTATCTTGCTTAAAGTGGGCTTCCTTTTGCTGGTTGTGAGGAATGCATTCTAATTGCATGTGCAATTCCTTCAGTTTTTATTCAGTAAATGGCCAGAGTTGCTGCAGCTTTCGGAAAAGGCTGCTGGACGCAGACCGTGAAGCAACATTTTTGTGTTGCTCCCACGTCATTGAGATCAGACTCAGTCCTTAACACAGACTGGTTTAGACATTCTGCTTATTATCAGCACTACAGTGATTTCCCCCCATGAAGATCATGCAATCCCCTTTCAAGAGAAGGACACATAAAAGAGAGGCCAGCGATGCTTTCATGAGGTGCATAAAATATTTCATTAAATAGCCAGTAACAACCACGGGTGGTTTTTTTTTCATTTCTGTGCAGAAAGCATTAATACTACCTTGCAAAATTATGCAGTTTGCACTTAATCATTTCAATTAATCTTTAGTAAATTACCCAGTACTTTGTAATTATAATATTTGCAGCTAATTTAGTGCCATCCTAAAAATCAGTCATTGCATAATATAAGCAATTAACATTTATTCGGGTTTTTTTTCTGTTGCAGGGGGATATATAAATTATCCTCAGTGGCCTTTCTGTACACCTAATTAGCACCTGTTTAAATTATTCTACAGGCTATGGACATTTCATTTGAAAAATAAATGCGTTGCTAGTTTTGTGAACCCTTGCAAATACACAGTTGTAAAAATTACTTTTCAGGGGAATATGAAAACATGTTTTCATGTGTCTTCCGGGTTTATGAGCTAGGCAAGGCTTTTAGGCTATTACACCTTGAATAGGTACTGACATTTTTAATGCAGTTAAAATGGAAATAGTCAGATACCTCTTTCCCATAATTAAGTTCAGTATCCCAGATTTGTAGCCTGGGTTATTCAGTGATGAAAAAGGAAAGCAATAAGACATCAAGAATATAGATCCTAGTGTAACTTTCACATTTCTGTATATGCATATAGAGTTAGGAAGTTTTACTAATCAGAGACTATTAAAAGCATTGCTACGCTGCAGTGTCAAGGATACTATGTTAAAATTGTGGAAATTAAACCAGATTGCTTCAATCTCATAACTAAGCTTCTAAATAAATAGTAATTTTCTATTTAAATGCACAGTATATTGAGGAAGAGCATTTGATCTTTCTAAAAAGCAGATCTGAAAAAAACTTTCTAACAAGAATGCCAATACCAAATATTTACAACCTCCACACATATGAAATTGGGAAATCAAAAAAGGGTTTGAGACGTTTCTGTGGGTATGAAACGTTGCAGCAGACCCTCGGTTCCTATAAATCAGTATAGCTCCTTTGATTTCAGTTTAACTATTTACATTTACCCCAGCATAGTATCTAGCCCAGAAATGTGAATTCCTTCCCATCTTTTTGCAGGTGCAGAAAATCAAAAGTAACTGCAGTGATTACAAAATTTGCATAACAGTTTTACATTGCCCAGGCCACTGATCAGATAGTATCTTCATGCCTGAAAAGAAAATCTGCAACACATGGGATGCTGTAAGTCTTCCGGCGTTTTCCCTTTCCAGGGGCACGGCAGGGGTCTTCTCCAGAAGCAGCTGGTATGATCTGGGGCTACAAGGAGATATTCATACTGTGAGTATCTGCTAGGGTAGGAAATCTTTCTCAGCGAAGGTTTGCTGATACAGATCAGGCCTTGAGGCAGATGAAGTTTGATTTTTCTGTTTCATGTTAAAACGTAGGATCCAGGTCTTAAACTGGCCTCAGAAACTAATTGAGACTCAGTGGAGAGAACTGATCGTGGCTTTGATGTTTTCAGAGAAGTTTAAGCAGCAGAGAAGGCAAGCAGCCATGTGCTGCTTCAGCTGAAACCTGGGTATCTTTTCATTCAGTTTCAGATAAAATTACCGGTGAGTTTCAGATTAGTGGTGACAATTTATGAGTTACTGTAGCCTGATGTTCTTCTATGGAGAAGAAATTAAATTACCTCCTAAGCGGAAAGACGACTAGTTATACAAAATAAAAATAATGCTAAACATCCAGCATGGAGATGTAGATTCCCCTGAGTGGAGTTGTTCTTGGTGCATGTAGTGATAATAGTGTCAGAGTCTGCTTGCCGTGCAAGAGGGTATCCATTCTCTGTCTCGGGGAGGGGGGCAAAGAAAAACTACAGTTTATGGCTCAAAGGTGACCAATCATTTATAGGCAAAAGTTGCAGACAAGTCCACAAAGCAATGAAGAAAGCAGTAAGGCATTTGGTGGTGTCATTGAAAAACGAGAAAACGAATTTAACTGAAATATTTGAGCTTTGGCATTAGGGATGAACAGCAGTAGAAACCTGCTCCCAAAACACTGCAGTTGCATATGGGAGCAGGCTAATGTAGCAGCAATACTATAGAAAATATTTATTGTATCCCACATATAACAAGTGGGGCAGTATTAGAATACAAATGGAAGCCAGTACACGAAACCTTGCATAATACAGCCACTTCCTGTACTTTGATATCAGAACTAATACAGTATGAATGTTTACAGGACACTGGGGTAGAAATACTAGTAAAATATGTGCTTTGTCATTTAGCTTTTTTAATAATTAGTTTGTGGCCTCCTAGTCTTTTTTAGTTCATTATATTTTACAGGAATTAATAGGCCGCTTACATTGGTATTTTACATTAGTTGCACCACAGGCGTTTTAAGTTCCAAAATAGACTGGTTTTGCCCTAAGCTGTATTCAAGCTCTAATAATTATTTCTATTTCTCAAGCACGTGTTTTATTTGCAGTATATCAGCTTATATTTTTATTGAATAAATTTGTCAGTTTTCTTCAGTTTGTTTTTCAGCATTGAATACGATAAAGGCAATTTAAAAAAGCAGTCTGAAAACAATGTCTTAAAAGAAGAACAAGGCTACTCTGAAAAGTTAAAGTAAACAGTGTGTTTTGTAAAGGACAGTGAACTATGAATGGGAATAAAACTAAGTAATCCACAGCAGGAAATTGTTGTCTGTTAGAATTTTTGTATTTTTTTCTGAATATTTTTCATCATCTTTGTAAGTTACAAAGCTGATAAAAATCTTAAATAAAAATATTTTAATCTGTTCAGATGATGCTTTGAATAAAGGATGCAGACCTTGAGAACTGCTGAGGAACTCTTTAATATTTTGGTCATAGTCTGGCAAAGAAAGGTCTGTTTCTTCAGCACGTAACTACTTTCTGGCTCTTCTTTTCTTTCTTGGAATACATACAGTGAGATATAAAGGTGCCTGCCTGCTCCTCTGGGAGCTCTTAATGCTATTGACGAGACACCATACTTGCAGCAGTCTCCTGGGTAAATGCCAGCACACCTCCACACAGCAGGTAGGACTTTTTTCATCAAACTTCCATTCCTGCATAAACAATCAGCTCTGAGTTCTCCATTGACTGAGGTCTTGCAATAACTGTGGGCCATATTAAAAGTCTTGCCCTTGGTTTTGGTTAGTATGGCATTACTTTTCTGTCTTCATATAGGCCAGGGTATTAGAAAAAGGAAACTCCCTGCTGCTAGCTTAGCCTTTTCATCACTTGTCAGTTATGAACTTTGCAGTTTTTCTTTTGAGGGGAAAAAACCCTAATCTGGTATTTTTCTGTCAGATGCTGATTGCTGTGATTGTGTCTCTACCATTTCCTAAAGTCACACAGCAGAGCCCTTTGCTCTTACAAGCATTTGTTAAAGCTACGTTTCGTGAGCTTCTTTTCACTTCTCTGTCAAAACAGCTGCTTTTTTCCAGCTTAAAAGTTGGTGGGAAAGACATGAGCTGTTTTATATCTTTTATTTCCTGTTTTGATAGTATTTAGGAATTCCTCTTGTAGTATTCCTGAATGGGCTGAAGGAAAACTATAGGACAGACCACTGAACCACAACAGTATCGTGAAAAAATGTTCCTTTATTGTGTATAAATGACTGCTATCTATCTACCTAATTTTTTCTTACTCACTTTGTTTTCTGATTGCATGATGATTTGAGCGTTCCCTCCTAAAGCATCCATGATTCCAGCTTTCCTGGATTGTTTCAAAATGCTTCCTATTTGAGGTCTGGGAATTACATACATCTCATCTCGCCATCTATTGAGAGTGCTTTTTGCTAATATATTCATTTTTGACCCAGCTCCAAAGATAATAGCCAACAGCTCCTCTCTGCCGAAGCTAGAGGAATGCTTGTTCTCTGAAGTGCTGCCTCATAAAAGCCTTTTAAGTTTAAGGATTTCACATTCATCCTCTAATTAAGCAGGTGTCTAAATCTGTGAAGCTGCTTCATTCTGAAATCCAACCTGCCTCCACTTCAAAGGATGTTGTTTCTTTTCCCAAAGATGTTTTAAAAAGTGCTTCTTTGACGGTTCAAATTTGTAGGGTTATTTAAAGGCTTTGCCTCTCACCTGATTCGGTACTTATTTTCCAAAAATGCACAGAATAAATCAGATCTGATGAGATGCCTTAAGGATGTTCCTTAATAGTGGTGCTGGAGTTCATATCTTTGACTGAAGATCTTTAATTGCATTGAGTAACCAGCCCTTCTGCTAGCCTAATGCCTGAAGTGGTTGCAACTGTCTGTGGTCCATTTGATGCTTCTCTCATCAGAAATCCAAATCTTTCCTCATGTTTGTTTTTGTTGGTTGATTGGTTTTGGGTTTTAGCAAAGTGTCAGTTTGGCTCTGAAACATGTCTAGCATATGATTTGTCATATGCAAACCCTGGAAAAAAAGAGTGGATTTAGCCTAGTTTGTCACAGGGGGTCCAATATGGTGCAGCTCCAAATACAGCCACTGACTTACCAGAATGATTGCTTGCATTACGCTATTGAGAGAGGCAGTGTGACTTTAGTGTAGGAAGTCTTCCTACACTTCAGCTTTACATCTGAAAATAAACAGTCTTTTTTTGGAAAGAATGCTTGTGAAATCATTATTAACGCAGGAACCCAACATTAACTACTGCCGCCCTAAAAGAGCAAACTGAAAATACTCCTGCTTGTATAAGAAAAAGAGAGGTTTTATTTGAGTTTTTGTCATGTCCTCAAGGAGATTCAGTGTTACCTTTAGAAGAAAGAAGGAATTCCAAAAGCAACAGAAAGCCATGTCCTACACCTACAGGCTTATGTCGTACAAGCAGAGATTACTACTTTCCTATTTTGCGTGTTTTCAAGAAAACAACATATGGATGAAAGGAATTTGCCAGAGCAAGCAGGAGGAGATTACACCAGATGTGTGAGCCCTATTCACTCACAGTGGCTACTCAGTACTTACTTACAGACTTTTGGCTCTGCAGTCACTGGTCCAAGGTAACACCTAGAACTGGAAGACTCCCACAGAGAAGACAGAAAACTCATGGGGTTGCCTCCCATCGTTCCGCAGGCATTATCCTCTCTCATCCCCAGGGGAAAAGGGTGCAGTGTGCCTCTCAGCCACAGGGACCTGTGTTTTCGCCCAGGGGTCACAGTGGGTCCTGCAGCATGCTGCCATTCCCTTTTTCACGGTACATGCAGATATTATGGATGCTTCCCAGGTAGCCCACAGGGCATGAAGCAAGGGCTAGAAGGTTACCCTGATTTTCCTTCATCTAGGAGCAAAAAGGGATGAATTAGGCCTGAAACAACCCTTCTGTTTCAGAGCTATCCTTTCAGAAAAAGCTCTTTTTTTTTTTTTTTTTTTTTTTTGTATGACCTATTATTTGTTGATTCAGGCAAGTGCTGGGGCAACAGGAGTCTGCTCCCTTTATTGTATTGCACAAACTGTTGTGGTGTTTGCCCTCTGTTTTCTCAGCCAGAAGTGAGCAGACTTTTCTAGCTACAAAATCAATATTTTTCATTACAGAGTAACTCGGTCTGCAGAACCAGAAAGTATCCTAGTCCTATTGAGTCTAAAATGTGGATTTCCTCAGATCTTTCAGGAATTAGAAACTGCTAAGAGTGCCCGTGGTTTTGCTTTTCCCTGGAAACCCTCCATGTTACCCACGCACCTGGTGTGCACTGCTGTGTTTCTCTGATGCATTCAGCTTGTGGTCACCACCTATTACTTGTCTTTCCTTTCTCAGTTCCACCTTAAATTGGATATAAACTTCTTGAGACACATTTAGTGCATCAATTTCCTCAGGGCATTTCTTTAATTTAAGGAAAGGTACAGAGACTCCAATTAACCTCAGATGAAGAGACCCATAGTTCATTGTCTGTCTGGGAAAATGAACCTCAGGGAACGGTACTCTTACATTGTAAGTGCATGTCAGAACCGCAATCAGAACTCATGTTTTTGGCTCCTACTCTGGCATGTAATCTATTAGAAGAGTGTGAACAAACAAGTTCATTAACCTCCCAGCGCCTTAATTTTTTCTCCTTGCAAAGAAAAAATTGTATTTACCATGGGTGAAATCTGAAAAAAAATCAACACAAATTAAGAACATCAGCATGTGCTAACTTACTACACAGTGGTAACAACCCTGATCTTTTCTTACAGGCAGAATGGTAATTCTCAGAAGTAAATGCACTAGTAAATACTGTCTAATGTTACTCACAAGATTATGTTCATACCCACAAATACGCAAGTAACTAAGAGTAGCAGGCAGAACCTTGGAATGCGTTTCATTTGGACGGAAAGACGTAGCAGCACTTCCAGCAATAGCAAGATTCAAACCTATATTGACTGAAAAATCAAAGTGCCACCTGCTTTGTCCCAGTAAGCAACTACATCCAAACTGAGATCCCCCCAACTATTTTACTGATACTGGAGTAAAAGGTGGCCCCAGGATGATGCAGGGCACAGCTATAGGGTCGTTCTCCCTTTGCCTTTCTTGCACGCTGGCAGCCAGGAGCCATCTCCAGCCCTCCTATTACTCAGTGCTCAGCTGCGTCTCAGAAATGAAGCTTGTCTTGCGAATGAACAGAGCAGTGCAGCACAAGACTTGCACTATTATCTATTTCTCTTTCCATATATAGACACCTAGTTGTGCAAAAACACCTGTGTGTATCAGCAAGTCTCTTCAGGTCTTTAAAGGTTTTACAAGAAAAGCTGGTTCACCTAACAGATTCCAAAGGGATGGTGTCACACAGCAAATTCAAGAGCGAAAAACATAATTCTTTGCCACTGAAAAAAATGGTATCTTTGTTGCAGTGAAAAAGCTTAAGACACACCTCAGTCTCCCATTGCTTAGGCAGTTCCTTGGTACACATTTCTGGGCACATCTCTTGCTCCCTGCATGGTAGAGGGCCCTGGATTCTCACAGAGTGGAAGACAGTAGTGCTCGCTGTTGCCATGTTATGATTTTGTTCTCCTGAAAAAGGACCCAGAAATAACTTGTGGCCTCTTAAAGAGCTAAGAGAGCAAAGCACTGTGGAACGTTTCATACTGGCCAGCTGCGATGGACACTCCCCTGTAGATAACTAAGCTTGTAGTCCCCAACATATCTAGGACTTACTCTAAGAAAAAATAAAGAATATTTCTGCTAGCATTTCTGGGGGAGCCAGACAGGGACACGAGGTTGCAGAAAAGTTAACAGGGGCTGAGTTACATACTCTAGGTTAGATATAAGAGGGCTTAATTCGTTGCTTATTGAGAACAAAGCAAGGCAGTGATTTAACAAATAATTTTAAGGTGCTTCACTTTAATGATTGTGTAAGACAGTACTTTGTGTTGTCACATGAGCAAAGGTCCGTGAACTGTCAGTCCTCATTACTTGGGCAAATGGGAAAACTCCTGAACGACTTCATGGTATATGGAAATGAGTACATGTCTTTAATGGTTACCTTAAAAAATCAATAAGCATAAAGTTTAGAAAGAAGGCAAATCAGTAGATGGAAGGAATCATAATTAAAGAGATGCGAAAAAATGAAGAGCTAAAAAACAAAAAAAACAGCATTACTCAGAGTTAATCAGCTTGTCCCAAGAGAAGAGAGTTAAGCATTACAATTCCTGAGTGGACCGGTGGCCCACCTCAGTCTAAAATAACCTATCCCAGAAAAGAAAATAGAAAAGACAAAGGATATGAGGAAAGTGCAAAAAAAAAACCCCAAGCCTATAAAGGAGAATAATAGAATCAGTCATGCATTGGGTACATTTCATCTGTGTCCGGGACTGAACTTTATGCTCTGAATTTGCTGTGACAATGGATTTGGGGTCCGCCAAATAAATATACATCCTTCTACCATCCTGTGCAGTGTACATGCCGGTCAGAGTTCACAACTTTTTCCTAACCATTGCAAGATCCCAAGCTAGTTTTTCTACCTCAACATTTACATTTACATTTATCATATTGAACTGCCTAGCCATTTTGAATCACGCTCCTACATCCAAGCTGTCTTCCAAAAAAATTTTTTTTATTCTTGTATTCAGAGTTAGAATAACAGCAGATACTCATTAACCTTTTGCATGCTATTTACTAATCATTATATCTTTATAATAGTCTCTAATTAAAATAATCACTCTAGATCTTTTTTCAGTTCTCCAAGAGGAATTTCCTTCCTTCCTGTCTCTTACCAATATTTAGCACCTGTCTTTGAACTCTGGGAACTCTGGTATCTGCTCTGCCTTTTCTTTTCCTTCCTAATGGGACGTCTAGAAATGAACAAGTCCTTCAGGGGGGGAGGACTTTTGGTGATAGTCTTCATTCAGGCTCCTAAGCAGGGTCCTAGAGCGTATGCACAGCAAGAGCAAGGCAGGTAAAATATTCCTTACACTAAGCAACAGAATAAAAGAGGCGGGGTTTTTTCCCCCCGTTGCAAGCACTCACTTCAGTTTATCAACACCAAATTCCACATATTTTTTGCCCTGGCTTTAGCCTCTCTAACTATCTTGGAGGGTAGTAGAAGGGAAAAAATGAGAAAGAAGAGCAGATCATAATAATAGAAAATAGCAATCAAACTGCACAAAGTCATCCTTATTGCTTGGTTTGTTTGTCCTGGATAGGGAAAAAAATAGGTTTGAACTGAGTAAACTAAGCAGCAAGTTCCCAAATGTCATTCATGGAGCAAAATGGAAGTTATACTCTGACACCAGAGAAGAGTCACAGTTACAGTGCAAAAACATTCTCAGATTCTACTCCCATTATTGCCACCTTATATTGTTACATATGGAGGAAAATTCACAACCTGCCGGGAAAATTCATGATACTCAGAAAAATATGAATTGAATTCTTTGTCTATGGTATCAAAGGGTAAATATTTTCCCTTAAGACTACTAAGTATTGGGTTTAGTCCTGTGTTAGGCTTCACCTTTTCTTTCTTACCTTTGCTACAGTACAAATTATACAGAGGAACAAATTTATTATTCCACTCAGAGGGAGTTGAGAGTACACTTAACAGCTGAGGTGGTGGGTTAAGATTTCTTTAACCCATGTTTTATTGTATAAAGAACACTTGACAATGACTGTGCTTTCACCAAAGAGAGCCTATCCATGGGAAACTGAAAAGTGGTGCCTGTTGGAGCTTATGGCCTTTGTGGATGATGACCAATGGTGACATGTGGATGTGGATCAATGAAAAAAACAGATTACACAGTCCTCCAGTTAATGAATAAGTAGTTTTTTTCCTGCCTGGGACCTAATGAGAGAAGGATCCCCAAGAGTCATCCACTAAGGAAGAAACAAGCAGTATATATAGTATAATGATGTGAATTCAATACCCACCCAATTTATTTTAAAATGTATCTGTGCACATCCTTTGAATATATCCTTTGGAAGGAATTCCTTTCTAATCTGTCATGTTCCACTGGGGTTGGCAAACATCTGTGTGTGTAGTGGGGGAGAAGATGGGGGGATTTATTTTATCAGGTTTTCTTTAGTGAGGTTTAACCTTCCTTAAAGTCTTTCAGCTTCTCTTCTTCTCCTAGTGGCTTCCCTCAGACATTTCCCTTTTTAAGCAGCCCTACTATGTGCAAGCGTCCACATTTGACTTAGATATTTTATTCAAGCAATTTATACTGAAGGTTACTCTAATGCCAGATAGCTGGACCAAGCTTGCTTCCATATTAAGGCAGATGCATGTACACAAACCCCTCTAATCTTGCTTCTCATCTTTCTCCAGATGCACTAATGAACAGTCATTGGCAACATGAAAACTAATTATTATTGGTTTATCTTTTGCTCCTTCAGCAATAAACCCTCTAGTTTGCTACCAAAAGGCAGAGATAACCCCTGTAAAGAGGTCAAAAACCACAGCAAGTGTTGAGTTGATTTATTCCCAGATAGGAATGAAGTAATTTATTTGGAAGTAACTTATTGGACAGTTGCAACATGTGGCATTTTCTTCTGAGAGAAGATAGGAGATCATGAACAGAGAGAGAGAGAGGAGATATCCAAGACAGTAAGCAATGGCAAAAAGACTGGCCAAAGGAAGAACAAATTCAGGGGGAAGGATGGTTAGCTGAGGAAACAGGAGGGAAACATGGTTGTGGAAAAATACCTAGTAAACTCTCCGATTTCCAGGACTAGGCTTGCTGAGCTCTTTTCACACAAAATCTCACAAAAAACACAAATAGAGACTGGAATAATTAAAAGGAACTTAAATAGAGCAGGTGTACAGATGCTAATGATGCTTAACAGGAATACAGTTTAAGGCTGCTATATATAAAAAACCATGTTTAGAGAGTTTGGCCTACCTGGGAATGGTCTCCTGCAGTCCTCTCCTTTGAGTGACTGTCAAACGGAGAAGAAAAAGGTTGGTTTTAATGACAGTTTGGGGCTCAAATATAGATTAGACTGGCTTTGTCACACCCTCCAGAAAGGTTGCCTGTCCCTAACACGCAGGTGTCTGATTTGGACCTTACATGGACATTTCCTTGCAATTACCTCTCTAGTAGCTAATGAAGGCCAATTGCAATGGAGAAACAATTCAGTTAAAAGAAAATGTGTGTACACAAGAGCCAACAGAAAAGCAAACACTGAAGAAATTAAGAGAGATCACAGCAAAAGAGGAGAAATACACTTAACTTTAAAAAAACAAAACAAAGAAAAGCAGGTAAGTTTTCCCTCCCACAGTACTGAAGAGATTTCAGAGATTTCCTTCCCCCCTGGAGTACTTCATGAAAGGTATGCTTTGATTTTTGTGGCTTCTTGAAGTATTACGTTCTATAGATTACAACCATCTCCAAGGACAGGTGCACGCCCCTTCCAAGACACCAATATTATGTGTGTTTCAGGCCGGACATTTCCACCCACTTCCTGTGGGCTGGGGAAGGGAACGCTTTCCCTCCAAAACCCGGCCCTGGCCCACCCGTGGAGGGAGAGGCCATGGCGAGTGCCATGGCTGCGTGGGAGCCGTCCCCAAGGGACAGGACCGGGACGTGGGGCCAGACACAGCCCCAGGTACGTGGCCCCGGGGCCCTGGGCTCTCCAGCCCCCTCATGAGGAGCTGGGAGGTGCCTTGGTGGGGCGGCCATGTCCCCGCCTCAGGGGGCTAAATCGTGGCTGCAAGTACAACTCTGTCGCCCCAAAACCCCCCCTGCATGAGGCACCCATGTCCCTGACAGGAGGGTGGCGGGGGACACAGCCCCATGTGCCACCCCCGTGGAGGGAGGGAGGGAGGGAGGGGAAGAC
The DNA here is from genome assembly GCA_013398915.1 of Dromas ardeola. Classification (NCBI taxonomy): domain Eukaryota; kingdom Metazoa; phylum Chordata; class Aves; order Charadriiformes; family Dromadidae; genus Dromas; species Dromas ardeola. Next base: position 992,818 of record VYZM01014678.1, on the reverse strand, counting down.
CTCAGGGCTGCTGGGCACCTGGAGCTCATCCCCTCACCTGCAGCTGCTTCCCTGCTGACGGGTGCTCCCCTGGGGCTCGCTGCATAAATGGCGGCTGCGCCCCTCTGCCTTTCCTCAGGCAGCGGGTTGCTGTCGGAGGCGGGTGAGCAGGGAGGGCCCCGGGGCCTGATGGCAGCGAGGGGGAAAGAGGGGGCGGGAAGTCGCCTCGGGCGGTGGCTGGGAGGACAGAGCCGAGGGGGGCGGCAGGAGCCTGCCTCGCCTCACCGCAGCCCACCTCACCTTCCTCCCCCAGGAGCTGCGCCCTGGAGTCCTCCTCACCTTCCAGAGAGAGCGATGAAGCTGCCCGAAGGGGCAGCGACCGGTGAGCGGGTGAGGGAGCAGGATGGGGGGAGGCCCGCCGGCCTCGGACATGGGGGGTGAGGGAAAGGCTGGGGGGGGGACCTGCGCTGCACCTCCCTCCCGTCAGGTCTCTCTGCACCCTCCGGGGTGGTTGTTCGTCGGCTGGTTTTGGTTTGAGTTGTTTCTCCCTACTCCTCACAGTGGCTGGCTGCGCGGTGTGAGGGCAGGGCCGGGCTGCGAAGGCTTTATTTTGGGCCAGGGCAGCTGCCTTCCCTCCCCGCTCTCCTCATGGCCGGCTGCTGTCTCTGGCCTGGCAGTCCAGGGTTGCTGCTCACCGCAGGTCTTTTGCCTGCGGAGTTTTTTACCTGTTGTATCTGGCCACAGTTGAACTTGTCCCATATGGTATCGTGTCCCCAGCTGGGCAGGGCTTAAAACTAGCATTATCAGGGTAACCTCGCTGCTCTGCGCCACTGCAGCAGATGATGAATCTCCCTCTGTGCGTCCCTCAGCTCTGCCTGCCCAGATGTGGGCTGCCTGGCATCCAGCCGGGAGAAGTCGTCACCTAGCAGTTAAGAGGGAAGGACATACATATTTTTCCTCCTAATTACTTAATTGCACTCTACTGTTTCTTCTCCTGGTAAATAATTGTACTTTTTAAAAAAAAAAAAAAGTAGAGCATTGTGCTTGTTCCACTTGTTCCTAGGCAGCAGGGGGGTGACAGAGGGGAGAGGCTGTGTGTGGAGGAGCATCTCTGTGTTCTCCCACCATGTTATCCCACAGTTTCACATTTGTCTCAAAAAGCATTGCTAGCGGAAATGGCTCCATCCGTCCCATGGGCTGTGAGATTCGCTGTTGCACTGTACTAAGGATTTCCCCCCCTCCCCTTTTTCACAGACAAAATCATTACTTAAGCATGGGTAAGACAGAAGCATGAATAAACATAAAATACTGTGTTGTGCGTCGATGGGTTGTAAAAGCAATGCTGGGTATGCGTTGTTCCAGCTCTAAACCTAGCATGAGGAAAACTCTCATGAATTAACAGAGGCAATGCTAAATGTCTCTCATACCACATCTTCTCTCTCTAATTTCCGAGACCTTTGTCATCATTTGGTATTGGTACTTACTGCTTTGAAATGGGAGATCCACAGTGGTATGCGCTGTGCCTATTCACAGACAGTCCCTTCCCTAAAGATGATAAATCCCAAGTAAAAGTAGAAGGGAAGTCGAAGAGAGATAAAGCAGCTTGTGCAAGAGGTCATTGGCAAAATAATGGTCTGCTTAAAAAAAAAATAAAAATGTGTAGCAACTCCAATGTTTTCCACCTTGATCTATGCATCACTGGCAGTGACGACACAGCAGCATGTCTGGAGTGGATGTCAGTGATGTAGAGTCTTCATCTAGAGCTGGTGTCACAGGCTTGAAGAGTTCACTGATGTAACTCAAATGATTTTTCAGAAATCAAAGTTTTAGGGAAGAACTACTTGGACTGTGCATTTGTTGGCAAATGCAGAAGGAAAAAAAGATGCTCATGGCTGTGTGTATCAGCATATTTTTAACCTAATGGTCAGAAAGTGGAAGAGAGTTCGGAGAGTGACAACCAACAGCAATGTACAAGCATGAAATACGCAAGGAGGCTTTCGGTCAAGGCAGACTTTTAAGGGACCTTAATGAAAGCTCGAGCTGCATTATGGTAGTCCAGACAATAAACAAGAGGAAACAACTAAATTAGAGTCCATGAAGTCCCAAGTACAACTTCTATTCATGGCAATTTGCAGAATATGCATTTTGAGCTGTCTTCCTCCCCTGGTTGTTGGTTTGAATCTGAGCAAGACAAAAGAATGAAAATAACTCTCAGACTCCCCACTAACAATGAGGAATGACAACATTCTTCAGTTTGCCTCTTATTTACAGGTCTCCCGGTTTCCATCTCCTGTTTCTTCCCTCCCCATGCAGACACATACAGAAAAGAAAATTAATTGGAGAATGTGTACTAATCCTTAGCTGCAAAGTTATCTTGACTTTTTGAGAGTTAAATGCAGATTTACTCCTCCACATCCGCTTAAATGATGTTCACTCTCGAGTCTCCTGTCTCTTCATTAAAACTTTGTCAGTTCTTTTTAAAATTAGTCTTAGCAACTCGCCAATGCATTTTTCAACCGTGGTATAAATACGACTGACTTTTAGTAGGAATAGTGTCTGGTGAAAGGCTACAGAGGCAAACCTAGAGCCAAACCCAGAATAAAATCTTAACTAATTGGCTGCTCTGTTAATGCATAACCAGATTCCCTAGCTCCAATGATTTTGTCAGTACACCATGCTCACTACATAATGTTTTAAATCCATCCCCAAATGCCTCATTCACACTATTCGGCATTCCAAGTACCACTCCTCCCATCCATCTGTCTGACACACGAAATGCCAAATGCCTTGTCTTATTTGGGTCTATGAAAAGTTGATGCAAAAAGAGATGCAAGGTGGCTCTTGGTGAAGTCCCCCAAAGACCCCCGGGGCACTGTGCTGGAGGAATGAAATCCCTGGATCTTGCCTTAGAGTCCAACAAGCAATGCTAATTTTGGTTGAGTAGAAGCAGTGCTGCTGTCCATCTGCCAGGTCTGGAAATCTTTCTGGAAGGAGACAGAGCTGGAACAAAGAACTAGGTACAAACCCATCTCCGTGGCTTGATTAGGCAACTTCATATCTCCTCTTAGTAGTGTTTTGGGATAGAAACATGCCTCATGATTATTAAGGGCATGTTTATGGTTAATTTGTGTAAGCAACCATAAGGAAATAAGAAGATGCCAGACCTACTCAATCTGATATTGCCTTCAGACAAGGGTCATTACAAGAATTACCACAGGAATTACTTGGCTCCAAGAAAAGTTACATGAAACACTTTCATCAGATCTTTATCCCCTCCCCCCAAAAAAAGAGTCCAGTATGAACTTGTTTTATTTTAGTCATTCAAAGAATAAAAAACCCAACACATTAGGGTACGTCCCTTTCTAACTTTGAAACATACTCATATATACACTTTTTTTAATTAGAGATCGTACACGTTTTGTTCCAATACTTTTAGCTTCCTTGGAAAATAAAACCAAAACTTTTTGAAACAATCTGAAATTAAATGAAAAATAAAATAACTTTATTCAACCAGCAAATAGTCAGTGGGCAATGCAAATAGGTGTTTTCACGGCCCTTGTTCAAGTAATGAGTGCTCCAGTTACTCCTGATCTTAGCTCCAGTGCCTCATCAAGTGGATGAGACATGGTACACTGAGCCAATCCTTAAATCATCCATAGCTTTATTGCTAGCTTCACGTGGACTATAAAATGAAATAAGACAAAAATTATCTTCTGTTGATAGTTAAGTTCTGCCACTCAGCATAAAAAATGTTGGAAGATAGGGTTTTGAAGGTGCTGTGTGACCAACTTGAAAATACAAACATGGTCTGGTGGGGGGGGGGTTCTACATTTTTAATTTTGTATTGATTCTGTTTGTCAGTACAAGTACTATTTAAGCAAGAAACTATTCCTCTAGGGCCTTCAAGTTAATACACTTATTGTAGCCTCCTTATCCTGTTAAAATGAAGAGAATCAGATTGCTCTGGGTTGAACAGCTGCTTGAAGTCAATCTCTGTGTCCACTGTGAAGGGAAACAATATTAGTGAAGGGAAGCAGAAGGCAGCATATCAAAATTATATCCTTAAAGCATTTTCTACAGATGTCTCGAAGGTTCATGGGGTATTATGAAGCATAGAAGACATCTGGTCACATTTTTATAATCTCATCAGTGTATATAGAAAAATCTTCTCTCTGTTTACCTCTACTTGTCAAGAGCCACAGAAAGGCTTATATATTTTTTGTTTGCTTATTTATCTTACCGCTGTGTGAACATACTGACTGATTCTTAACTATCCAAATCAGTTTAATGTGTTGTTAAGTCACCAACTTCTCTCACTGTAACATCTGACTCTCTCTCCTGCTTATTTATAGCTCTTCATTGAATCACTTTGTAAAGTAGGAGATTGGGAGGTATTTTTATACTGTGTTATGGGGCATGCTGTCTTTCATCTGCAAGTGCTGTGAAATCACTCTTTCCTACTCAAGGGTACTATTGTACTTTTGTTCAGTGTTAATGACACTTCAGTTTGGTCTGTGGAAATACTTTCCTTCTCCCCTGAAAGGAGAATACTAAATTGACTCATTCCGCAGGCACCACTGCAGCTTCCAAAATCTCAGCGTGATGAACTGTTCCTGGTGCCCTGCTCCTACGGGTTAACATGGGCTGTCCAGCCAGGTTCACCAGTTACTGTGGAATCCCAGTTAGACCAAGAACATGTTGCAGAGTCTAATTTTGATGAACCAACATGGCAGGCTTTATTTACTGTAATTTGTCATCTTGACCTAGTTTGACGTGGCCATTTCTTTCCTAAGACGTAATTAAAGCAGAAACATAGAAAAATACTCTGGTTTTTGTTTTGCCCAGAGGACAACATATTCTACACTGTTGCACCATTAAACTGTTATTTCTTGATCCAAGGCCTTTCATTTAAATTGCCAACATATTGGACAACTTACTTCATTCTCATGATCATATTTCTGAAGACCGCATAAGCCACGCTGTTGTCCATGAGGAGTGTTTTTGTTGCCTGCCTTTTGTTTACCTATTTTGCCAGAGGCCTGTATGAAATGTCTTCATTTGTGCTGCATAACTAGTTGAATCTAATTTTTTTTTTTTCAATCCTTCCCTCCGCTTCTAGACCAACCCTAGATCTCCTGTTCTGTATGCAATATCGAGTCTCTGTCCTCTTCCATCTCTGCCAAGAAAAGAAGCTGTTCCTTTGGAGATTGTTTTTGGAGAACGTCTCAGTGTTGCAACTCAATTCTCACTAACCCTATTTGCTGTAGTGTGAGGGGTGATTGTCGGAGTAGGGACCAATTTTCTTGCTACCTAAACTCTGCTTGTACAAGAGAAGACAAGTAATAGCTGTACCATTACATTAAAATGTCAGATCTGCCTCGTGCTTTTCCAATTGCTAGGTCCTACCCACAAAGTAAACTAATCTATGTCCTTTATCAAGCAAAATCACTCTCCCTCCCCACCCCAAACTGAACAGACAGAACTTCCCATGCGTTGTATACTTCCTAAAGGAACAGAGGAATCGGACCTACTGGTAGTGAAGGTCACTCCTTCATGTAGGAGGCACTGTATCGTTACCTCCGAACTCTGCTAATGGAGACTAAATGGTGCTGCACTGATTTCATGGGCTGGCCTGTGGGATGTTTCATCATCATCGAGCTGATGATGCCCCACGAAAGGCGTGAGGGTGGATGCAGTACCCAGGATCTGCAAGATCCTGCCAGATGTAACTCTGCCTGGCATCTCTCCTCAGCAGCAGCCAAACGTCGGGATCTGGCGGCTGCAGCCTGCCTGGCCCGGGATTCTGCTCCGCTCTCCTTGAGTCCAGCCTGCGTCTCTGGGGTGGATGCTAGAGGATGGTGGCTACTTGCATAAGGATCTTGGAGAACAGGCTTCTTCTGCAAGAGGTAGATGGGAGTGGCTTGTTTGCTTGGGGCGTGAGGATAGGCACTAATTGGGTGAGTGGAGTTGAACAGTTGCTTGCAGAAGGAAGGGTGTTTGGCAACAGTTCATGAGAAAGGCGGGAAGGCAACAAGCGGTGAAAGGGAGCGGAATCCCCAAAACTCAAGGTGTAGGACCACTGGTTTATTGCTGTGTCTTGTCTGCTTTTACCCAGTGAAGTGAGAGCATTGCCCTCCCTCTTGTGCTCCTCCACTGGATCCCAGCTCTGGCTGTAGAACCTGGACTAGAGACGGCAACTCTGCTCTGCCTAAAGTGTGTGCTGCTATGCAGTGGGAACAGGGATCCCCTTCAACAGGGGATCCTGTTTAAATCCTGTTTAATTCACCTGGTCTAAATTGATTGCATCTCCAGGCATCAAAACAGCAGCATTTAAATGGCTTTAGTGAGTCTTCTGAGTTGTATGAATCACTAGCAAAAAATCCTGTTGTATCACCTGTTAGCTTGAGAAACCACTGAGGTGAACTGAGAAACTGGAGAGAGAAAAGAAATCAAGCTTAAATGGCGTTCACCCCAGTGCTGTACTGAGATTTAGTCTCACAAGAGCTTGCAACTTTAATTCTAGTCAGTTCTTTGAAAACGCTTGGTTTAGTATCTTGAAAAGTCTTTCAAGCCTTAATACACCTGTTGTGCCATGAGTATTGCAAGATCTAAGGTCAAGCTGAGTTTATAGAGTATATTTCTTTCAATCCTCTCACAAAAAGACTGAGTTAAAACAACAGCCAAACAACCCAGCTTTTCTCTCAGTTGTGAGCAAGACGTCTGGTGTTTAAATGAGAACTATGCTACCCCAGAAATCTCTCATCCTCCCCGGTGCATTGGCTCCATTGGCAGCCCTGCAGCATAGACACATAATTTAAACAACGTTGGAGATGATGGGGCCAGAGCAGGTGGTATGTTTTGATAAAGCAGAGTTCCTAACCATCCAGTGATGATCGGTTCATGCTATCTGCAGCGAGAAGAACAGTTCGCTCCATTCCTCCACAGGTGATGACGGCACCATCTGTAAAGTATTTTGTTATTAAATGAAAAATAATGACCTGTTTTGTCATGGTGGGACTTAGTTGGTTTTTTTTCTTCTTGTCTATATCTATGCATTTGCTTTTGTTGCAAAGTTACAGTGACCTAGTTTTGGGCTTGATGTGGTGCCCTGTGGGGATTGGGGTCTGTTCCTGGAAGGAGGTGCACTGGAGCCAGCCCAGGTGGAGCTATTGGTATTAGGCTTATGCTGTATGTACGTTTTGTCTCGAGGGTTTTCATGTCGGTACTTGAAAACCATGTTGCGCTGGAGGGGTGCTGTCTACAGCTCCCAAAAGAGCAACGAATGAATGTGCTGGTTCCTTCTTGAAATGCTGCAAGAGCGCCTGTCCCACCTGCGTAAACAGAGCCCATGCTCCTACCAAACAAAGGTCTCTGGCAGCGTGCAGCTCTGACCATGGAAAACAGGCCTTTTCACCTGCTCAGACAGCGAACGAAGCTGGTGTGGGTGACTTTTGGGGAACGTGTCAGTTTCCAGGTTCTAGATGCTTGATTTTTGCAAGGCAGACACAGCCTCACAACTCGCCCAAGTTACATATTTGTCAGTATGTGGTGGCAGTAAATTTACCTTTCTCACTTGCCTCCAGCAAGAATAGTAATGCACTGACAGGAGGTGTGAAATCGTATTGGAGTGCTTTTGTTGACGCTCGCCCTAGAGCTAAATTATATTTTTCCAGGACTTCAAATGGAGCAATTTTAATCTCATTCTGATTTGATAAAACAGTCTGTTTTCCATTCCTTGAAATAGGTTTTTCCAGTCTTGTTCTTTGTTTTTCCAAACCTGCTTTCTGCTTAGCCAACAGTTTGAACTTAGCACTAGTAGGCATCCTGTCCTGAAAAAGCAGAAGAGAGCAGGAAATCCAGTACTTCACTGAAAAATTAACAGATAGCAGCTCTATCATGTTTTAAGGAAGCAGAGAATCGCATCCTCGCAAGAGGTGACCTACAGGTGAATTTGCTTAGTTCTGGGTCTGGTGAGCAAGGCACCACAGGGGAGAGCTCCATTATAAGCAGAGGGTATTTACTCAAGAACTAGTTAAATGACTTTCTGAAAAACTGATAAAACTGACATCCCATTTTTCTAATAAAAGGTTTGAGCTTTCCTTAAAAACAAAGGCTGGGGGGGGGAGGGTAAACAAACCAAGAAGTTCTTTAATGCTGGCCTTTGATTGCCAAGACATTCTTTTTATTTTTTTTTCCCAATGGATCATATACATGTTTTTTAAAAAGAAAAAAAAAAAAAGCCTTGAAAAAATAGTTCAACATTACCTTGTTATGTCAACATGGTCAGTATTTTTTTAATGCTGTCATTATTTTTTTTAATGTCCTAAAGATCACCTCTTATGTCAGCGCCATAAAAAAAAAAAATAATCATTTTCATACATGCCCACTCTCACATCTTCTGCACACTGAAGTTGCCTGTTGGTCCCAGCCCACACTCGCTGGAGGACAGCTAGGTGTTGGATATTTTTGGTTCCTTAATGGAGTGCTGCCTGGATAGTCTGATGATGAATCCGATGCACCGCGCAAGCGGGAGAGATTCCCACACTGCTCCTATCTAAAACGTTTCACAGATGTCAGGTTGGGAATAGAGCTCCGCTTTGTTCCCCCTGTGCTGTTCAGTCATCCAGTGTGTTTTTCTGGATGAAGTGTTTTTAAGAGCCGTTGAGGGATTCTGCGGCCCTGTTATGTAAAAGAGCTTTAAAGAGCAATCTGTTTCTCTCACTTAAACTTCCCCCCAACCCACACATACAGGTGCTGATTTTGTGGCCATAGTGATTCCCCTTTAGAAAGGGTTATTTAGAGATATAGTTAAAACACAGGCAATAAATTTTAACACTCTCTGTGATAGTACCTAGTCTTTGTCAGTCTCCTCATCTCATATATGTTCATTTTGTTTCTGGTGCTTAGAGCAAACTTCGTGTTACAGTGTATTTGGGGGACAAGGTGTGACACTGGGTTTCTAAGCACTGATTACTAGAGACAAGTACTAAGCTGATGGCTCCCTTAGCAAAAAAAGTGTGTTTGTTGGCTCCGTGCCCTGGTCATATTTTTACTCTTCTTGATACTTTATTATGAGTGGTGCCGCTGCAGTTTCAGTGGGATCTGGTGGTGGTCTCTTTATAGCCCTCTGGATTGTGCAGACTTGCCAAATACTGTGAAGAAGGTGCTGTCTGTCTGCATGAGATACCTGCACTTCAGTGGCTTGCAGAGTTGGTGACTCCCCTGTGGAAGGAGGGATGGACCATCAGGTCTGAGTGGTCCTGTGGTGAATTGGATGATGCAAGCACAAAGATGGATAATTCGGGTGATCACAGCTGGGGAGCTTTGGTGATTTTATATGTGCGTGTGTGTGTAGGAAGAATGGGGTGACAGATCTAAGTCATCACTCCCAGGAAAATATGGCTACAGGATGACTTTTCATTTGGTTGGAGATGTAGGCAGGGAGGCAGCATATGTGAAAATTTTACTTTTTTTTTTCTTTTTTTTTTCCTCTGGGCCTGTAATTTCTGCTAGCTGATTTGTTTGCTTCTTTACTTCTAGTGAGGAAACACTTTTCCTCTCCTGCTCTATAAAATACTGTCTAATGCATATATTTAAAGCAGTGACTAGGTAGTTCTCTGCCGTCTCTAATTTGATGTGCCTCATCAATTTGCTGGTCTAGCTTTCTGTCTCTGGTGTAGCCCAACACAATCTGTCGGGTTCGTGGGTAGTTTAAGCAGTAGAGAGTGTGGTAAAATCCTTATCTTGACTCCATTTTATTTGTTTCTGTGCCTAGCTTCTGGCAAGGGATTTTGGGACTTTATCCCTCCACAGTGTCCCACCCCAGCTAATAGGAAGGACTTCTGATATGAATACAAAATCTGCAAACTTTAAATTCACATTCTGGAGGACAACTCTCTGAACTACAGGAGATTGCTTGGATCCTAATGGAAAGCGAACACGTGGTTTCTCACTGCCTTGTTGATGCTGGGGGACTCAAGGACTCTCAGTCCCAGTGCAGGCGCTGTGTGGGGGCTGTTAAGAGGTTTGGGACGTTCAGCACTGAACTGGAGAAGGCCCTGAGCAACCAGGTGCTTTCACCAGGGAGCTGGAGAAGATGATCTAAACTATTTTGTGAGATCTAGACTGGATCTAGAGAGCAGGATCCCATTGAGTGAAGGAAGTTGGGCCTGAATCAGGTACTGGCAGATGCGAGATTACAGAGCAGAGGCCATTAGATAGGGAGGTCTACAAGACTGGTCTGGTCCCCAAGGGCCCAATCGAGCAGGAAGTGACATCCATTGCAAAGAGCATCATTCTGGTTCTGCAGCTCCCATAACGAGAGCTAAGGATGTTGTACCTGCTGGTGGTGACTTCACTTTAATCCATTGCCACCGTCTCCTGCTCAAATGCTGGCAAAACCTACTATACTGCTGACCTGTAGCAATTGCTGTTTCATGACCTTTTTTTCAGTGGATATAATTGCTAGTTCCATCCTGCTTTTTTAGAAATCATTTTAGTGTTACTAAGACGGTGATTCTACCTCTTAAAAATGACGAAGGGTTGTCTAGCCATCATTAGGTTTAAAAACACCACTGCTAAGTGACCGGTCATGATTCTGGGAGGAGGTTGCACCTTCCCAGGGTGCAGCGATGTATAAATCTGGAAGAGAGCAAAGTTCAGTGTCATTTTAGTAATTCTGTTAGTGAACTTCATCTGCCTGCAAAGGTGTCTTCTGCTGTTAACCGTTAGGTCATTAACCTTAACGGTACTTCTTGGTATACAGTCTGCCTGAGCAAAATATGGCAGCGCATCTCCACCTCTAAACTCAGCAGAACTCCACAACTTGCTGACATTTAGTGAGGAGACATCGTATTTTGAAGAGCAGGTAGAAAGTGTGTAAAAGTGATTGTGGATGTAGGCGTACTGAGTCTCTTGTGGTGAGCGTAATCCTTTTAATACTCAGCTCTTCTGCAGCCATGAGATTCATTCATTTTATCTGAAGCATCTTGAGGGAAATGAATGCAGGCAAGTTCGGATCAATTATCGCACCAAAAAAAGAAAAAGCTTGCATTTCTCTGGGCAATCTGTGTGCACTGTAATGTCAAGCTGTGCATGAGAATATGTTGCCACAAAGGAAGGTAGTATGCTCTAATTAGCAGTCACAAAAATGAAATACCAAGGTGTTATTTCAGTGACTAAGAGCCAGACATGTACAGAATGTGATACACGAATGTTACGTAGATGCACTGTACTCTGAGATGCTTTTTCACAGGAGGGTATTGCATACTATTAGGCACTCATCACATGAGATTGTACTCCTTTTTTTGTAGGGTTCATATAAACTAAGCTTGAAAGGGCTTTAAATGCAGTGCTATTTCTGTAGGTGTGTATCACAAGTACAGTTGGATGGGAAGTTTCCAAGAATGCTTTTTTCCCCCCTAGGAGAGGGTGTTTGTTGGAAAATGTCAGTTATGTCAAAACCAAAATGTTTGAGGAAACCTGGCTGTTTGACAACCTATTGCTGACATATTCGAGAGTTTGTAATAGAGAGCTGTCTGGTTTCTTGCTGCCTGGTTGATGCTGGGGAGCTGAAGGACTCGCAGTTCAAGCACAGGCTCCGCGTGTGGGCTGTTGAGAGGTTTGGGACCTCAGGCCTTCTGGGCTCTCTGATATGGGGTCTAGGAATGGGAGGCTCTGAGATGGCAAACTCTCTTCTCCTCGGCAGAGAGCCTCAAAAGCCCTTGTTCAAGGTTTTGTCCTCCTCTATGCGGGGTCCCACTAATGACTTTCAAGGACTTCTTGGGAAGTCCCTCAGAGTAATAAAACATGCAGAAAATCCTCTAGAGCTGGGAGCAATCAACTGTTCTGTTTCATTCAGAAAAAAAAAAAAAAATTGTTTTGGCTTCTCTACTGGTTTTTTTCCTTCTTCCACAATGTCCTCAGTTCTGGATATTTCTAAATTTCTTCTTCTTGTTCTAATTCAGAACAAAGCCTTTCACAAAATATCAGAATTTCCCATAGGAAAAAAATCCTGAGTTTTTCCAGTCTCTGTACAATGCCTTTGGGTTTGGTCCCTATGGGGCTGGTGCTTGCAAAGGAGATAATAAGGCTTCAGCAGGCCACTAACTGGGCCTTTGCTTTTTAAGAACCATTCTGGATCCACTGATGAGATGAATTAGAAACATCAGTGTCCCTGCTTTTACTTAACTCTCTCACAGAGCCCACTGAAGCGGCGGTTATTATAACTGCATCCTGTTACTGTTTCATATGTATTTCTTGATGCATGTGCTAGCCTCATTTGACTTCATTATTCCATCATACGGATGTCTCATATTTCTCTTGATTTTTTTTTTTATTAAACTATTTCTAGAATTAGAGTTCATACAGAAAAAAAATTAAAACGCAGAACACACACTAAATCCTTTCATCGCATTAGACCCTGTCTAGCTGATTTCCCATTGTCTGCCAGGTCTAGTACTTAATGATTTTAAATATTGTTCTGGGCTGAGCTGACAGCAAACCTTTTAGCTAAGGCTATTACATGTAAGGCACTGGGTAGTATCTCTTCTACAATGAAAGTGGGCGGTTGCCTGCTCTGTCTCTGCAAGATACTTGCTCTCTGTTTTGCCCGGTCTGCACAGATCTGGACTGTGTTATTTATGCTGGATTCACAGTATTCTTTGTCACAGGAATGGCTGCTGAACAGAGCTGACATTTGGGAAGGAGGAGCAAAAAGGGAACTGCCCAGTCCACTTTAATTGCTTAGTGCCTCACTAAATTTTAAAATTTGAAAACCAAACAGCTTTCTCAACATTTATTATCAAGAGCAACAATATCAGTTTTCCAAACTCCATATACTTTGTGCAACAGACTGTGCTAATGTTTTGAATTATTACTGCCCTGCTTTTACTTGGCCGGTAATCTTAAGAGTTTGAGAGGTAAATAACAGATAAAATACAGGTTTTATTCATAAAGGAGAAATGTTAATGGCAGTTGATGATACTGTGTGTGAGACGTCTGAAATTACTAATGATTACAATTCATCCACTTCGAAGTCTTCTCTGATAAACTATGTTTCAAGGGCTGCTACTCCATGTAATCCAGAAGAAAAGACAGAGCCACAGAACGACAGTTTGTTCATCAAACATTCATTTAGCCTCTAGTTGAAGTTCATAGTGCTGAAAAATAAGGTCCTCCTTATGTAAAGGTTTTTGGGTTGAATACTGTGAAAGCATCTTTCTGATTTAGACCTCTGTAAAAATGAATGAAAGTGTTCAGTCAAACCCATTGGTCTCCTACCCCTATTTAAGGACCACAGCAAAATGTGGGCTGGCACAGGGACAGGCCTGGTGTGGCATCCCATCAGCAGTGCTGGCTGGCACAGGGAGGTGTTGGAGGGGAGTTTCTCTCTGGTGGTCAAATTCTTGACGTGAGCAAGAATAAACAACTACTTTGATTCCTGCCGGGTACAACGAACAGCATAACTGGAAATAGGTTTGGTTGGTTTGATCTATTACCCGAGGCAGGAGGAGATGGCACTGAGGAATGTCAGCTTTCAAATAAGCTGGAGCCGTCTAGTGCATCAGAGCCAGCTAACGCGTTTATTAACCTTCTGATAGGTTTGGAGCACACAGGCACACAAAAACTGGTGTAGGATCCACGCTCAGCAAAGGGAAAAACACTAAAATAGATGCTGGTAAGCTAAAGCGTCAGTGTCAGACATACTCAGCTGAGTGTAACAGCCTTCAAAATGCGACCCGCCTGGAAGTCAGGTAGTAAGCACAGTTCATTTCTGACAGGCTTGCAAAATCCTTCTGCCCTGGAAAAAAATGAGAAGGCTGCCAGCACACTATTTTCCTGGGAGACTTCTGTTGGTGCCATCCGCTTATCCAGAGGCTAAACTTTCATCTAAATGGAACAACTAACTTTTCAGCCCATGCAAAGAAACCCTTCTGAGCATGAATCTTGGCAACTGCTCGACAGCATACAAATGGGTTTCTAAATCTGTCTCACTTCAGCGGCGAAATGAGTAGAAAGGTTTCAGTAGCCACTTGTGCAGGTTTATTTTGAAGAAGCACTCTCCAGAGGCAATCACAGCCTGGGCTATTCAAGTTCTTTTTTGCCTTGGAAGCACACGTGGGGTTTGTACTGCACCCATAGCAGCAGCTGGGCTTGGTATTGCCAGCCCTGTCCCTTTCCAGGCTTCTCCTCTGGACTCGAGAGGGAGGTATCTCTCCAGGAACAGGCCGAATGACCCTGTGGTTTTGCTGTGCTAAGTAAGCCGGCTGAAGAAGTGTGGAGTATCTGCTTATTGAGTGCAGGCTCCAGAACAGATTTAGAAAAACTGGCAAGTTTGGGAGCACAACGCTCTCTGACAGAAGGCATGCTCTTCAGATGGAGAACGGTTAGAGGCTGCGCAAGGGTGGAAGCGTGACCCCCACCTCTCCCGGAGAAAACTAGAGAATCATTTCTAATTACTGTGAATAAATCTCCATTCCAAATGCTATAATGATTCATTGAGCGCATGGAGCTGAGAGAATACTCTGGCATTAATGAAATGTCATACGTAGACAAAACATGCCTATCGTGTGTCAGGAGCAGAAAAGAAGTAAAATAAGAAAAATTCTGCAGTTGTTAAAAAGAAATTGTGTGATCACATGATGCAACACCTGTTTGCAGCTGTAACTTACTGGCTGCTTTCCTCCCTTTATACTTTCCTCCTCTTGCTTTGCAAGTTTTGCTGATAAAGAGTAACTTGCATTGCTCTTTTTAAGTCCTTAAAAAACACAAACATTTCTTCCAGGTGGCATGTGGCTTTTTACTTCTTTCTTCACAGCACGACTATCAGTCATGGCACGTTTTCTAGGTAACTGTGTGTCCACAACCCTCTTCTGTTCGCAATCACTTGCTGTGCTAAAATACCAGCCTTTCATTTATACTCTTGCTAACCATTCTGCCCACCAGTTGGAGGATTATAATAATTTATCATTTTTAAACCCGGTAGGGGTGTGTTTGACTTTTAGTCACTCACAACATGCATCGGAGGAGGATGAAATGGAACATTAGCGGTGCAGTTTTTCTTTGGTCTGCGAACCCTCTGAAGCATTGGGAATAATGGGAATGAGCTCTTGCCAGGTGTGGATTGTTTAACTAGAACAAGTGCATTATTTCATGGAACAAAAGATCTTAATATACAAGGTACTTAATTTTCTTCCATCTCAAAGCCAGCAAGTGGGTGTCTGCCCTGTGGTTATTTCCCTTTGTCTTTTGTGTTTGTTGTGGGGGTTTTACAAATGATTCAGCACTGTGTGTCAGAGAATGAGGGTTTTTAATAAACACACTTCCTAAGGCCGCATCCTTTGTTAGCGTCTCAGGATTCAGCGTGACAGAGGGCTGTATTTCCTAGGTGCTGTCTGTATGGCTCTGCCCCTCTTCTGGGCTTGGCAGTGGTGCCAAGGGCAAGCTGCCCTCCTGCAGGACTTGCCACTTGGCTCGGCTCGCTGCTAGTCGGGGGGCTCAGCCTCATCAGTTGAGTGCTCTTGGTACTGCAGGGCTCAAGGTCTTGAATGTTCCCCCGTCCAGCCAAGTGATTTGGTCAGAAAAATAATCTGTAAAGAGATTGTAATCTTTTGCATAATTTACCTCTGAGGCGTGCCATCCCTAAATGTTCATGGGGCAATGTAATGATAGCGCTTATTAAAGAAGCCGATAACATATGCTGTAAAACCTGATACAGAAGCACAATATACTGGAATAATGATTATTAGCAGATTGGTTCACACTTTTTGAAAGTTTTTTTAGGGAGAGGCTAAAAAAACGTAATAATTTACAAATACCTGAAAAAATGTTTTTCCAGGTTCAGGTCTTCAGCACTCTGTTTATAATAAACTATACAAAAGTAGTACAGGTTTCTCAGTCTGTTGCTGCTCCTGTAATAAGCTTGCTGAGTCATGGTTTTGTGTTATTACTGATATAATAGAATCTATAATTGGTGTTTCACAGAGAAGTGTGAGGAACTTACTAGCAAGGACAGGCTTTCTTTTCACCTTCCTGTGCCAGCAGGTTGCTTCGGATGTTCTCTGTAAGAGAAATGGGCAGGTACGGCAGCACCAACATAGCACGTTGTTTTTATTCCCGTTTATCCTCTGGTATCAATCTCTGGTTCTTTAGAGGCAGCAATTGGTACATGAAATTTGTCTTATATAGTGTAGGGGAAACAGCACGGTATTGAAGAGATGATGAAGATGATACTGTAGTGTCAGAGCAAAGGCGCAAGGAAGAACTTCCTCGCAGGAGATCCTCTGCACTGTTATGATAAATGATACATAATACCTAGTTTCTAGCAAGCTCACTGCATATTGTATTACACACCATCTGATGGGGTGAACAAAACGGGCACAAGCACTCTTCATTTCATGTGGTATTTGTCATTGCATTTGGTGGTCAAAGAGACAGATACGGGTAATGAACACCAAAGGTATATATTTTTTTAACTCGGGAAGTACGTGCAGTCTAACTTCACTTTTCTTCATGTTGTGTGTTTGCTGTCTTCAATGGTTTATGTTGTCTTCCAGGTTGTGGTAGTAACACTGTTGCAGTCATATATGAGCAGTGGTTATAAGTGAGACAAGGTCTATATGGGGAGGAAATGCTTCTCCATAGATCAAGTGAGAAGAGCAGACGCTTAAGAATATAGTCCTTTCTACAGATCGTTGAGCATTCATAGCCCTGGGAACATTGAACAAAGAAGATAACAGGCACTATTGCCATTTTACAGGGCTGGACATGGATGGAAAGGAAATCAAATTGGCACAAATGGCACTGGAAGCCATGTCTCCCGAGCCCCATTCATGCACTTGGTGATTTCTTTTCAGTCTTCATCTCTAGATGTGTGAGCAAAAGGCACTCCTGACATCAATCTAGTTAAAGCTGAAACCGTTGAGTTGATAGAAAGTCAACTTTATCATATACTTAATTTCCAAAAATTAATGGTCACATGTTTACATCTTCAGATATTCATCCTTAAAGCACCCACAAAGTAATAATGGATGATAAGACACGTAAGAGGAGCCTTTCCTTCATCCTGTCTTTGGCAGTCGTTTTTCATTCCTTGGTTGCACACATGTATTTTGTGCCTCAGCAAATGTGCAACTCATGTGGCCTTGGCAGGTGGGAACTTAATAGTCAAGATGATGAAGATATGGACGAGGGCAAGAATTGTTAAGTGGGCTGAGTGTGAGAGAACAGTAGATCATGCTGAAGGGGGGAGTAAAGGTTAGAGGAGACTTACAGATGGACTGATCTTGTTTAACTTTTTTTTTTAATGGCATGGGTAGGTGGGAGTACACATATAAAATTGATGCAAAATTTAGAAGATCAAAGGATACAGGGAAAAACAAGAACTCTAAGGACTGAACTAACATAGTGAGCAGAAATGCCGCAGCGCACAGGGCAAGTCTGTGCTGTTAGGGACTACTAATAATAGTTTCTTATATACTGTTGGAACTGTACATTTGACAAAGAAAAAGGCGAAGCGAGGCATAAATATATTCATTCATCGGAAGATGGCTGTTACTGTAAGCGAGATGAGTGTGAACCTAAAATGTCAGACAATATTTTTCCACTGGAGATAGGGCTATGCACATGGTCCTGAGTTAACATCATCTTAAACGGTGTGAATAACTCTAGTCATTTGTGTTCAGAAAGGATTAAGTCACAATGGAAAAGGTATAGAAAAAGGCTACTAGGACACTAGGGGAGTGGAAAACCCAGCTTATAAGTGGAAGCTAAGCAGACTTAGCTGGTTTACTCTGGCAAAATAATTGTTCTCTAAGTATATGCTGCAGGGTAACATCAGAGGCTGGGTGCAGAACCAGTTCCATAAAAACAAATAAGCACGATCTGATGACTTATGTCTAGAACCTAGAAGAAAAACCTGAAAGCAGTAGCAGTGTAGGTATAGTAATACTAAAAACTGTAAATGAGAGAAAGCTTGATCAGTTTGTGAGAAGATGTTGTAATGGGGTCAGATGCTATAGCCCATATTTCCAATCTTGATATTATTAGCGGCCAAGGGAAGCTCATGGGATTTATTTTTAAATGATTTGAAACTACTGAGTTGCCAGGTAGTCCTGTAAGCCCTTAGGTTCATGAGAAGTCTTTGAAATGAAGTTCTGTGCTTTGGAGTGAAGTCAGAATTGCTTTTAATCAGATTGTTTTTGGCTGTCACCAAAGGCCTGCATGCTCAGATCTTAATCTAAAATTCTGTTGCGCTGGGATTAATAGTTAGATCATCTTCTAAAGTCAGTTGGTATAATTCCTCTGATTTCAGTGGAGTTATGCTGATTTCTAACAGCCTAGTCATTTAAAGTAATGTGAATTAATGAATTTTATATTAAGTCAAAGAAAAGAATATAGTTGGTGGTCCCTGTGCAATCTGGAGGATTATAGTAAAGAGTGTGGATGTTTAAAAAAAAAAAGTACCTGTCATCATAGAACTTTATGATGTATAGAGACCACTTGAAAACCTATAGAAGTCTGGGATTTTAAACTGTCTTACTTGTTCTGGGAGACTGTTGGCAAGAATCGCAGCATCACAGAAGTCTAGAGAAGAAAGCAATAAACAACGTGGGGAAGGGACAGATGACATAGATCATGTCTAACTTCTTACTTGCAATTATGCATACCCTGTGTTCGGGGGTGAGCGGGGGATGGGATGTTTTGGAAAAAGGTAATCTTTAGTATGATAGTCCATAATGCAGACCTTTCAAATTTAAGGTCTTCAGATTTGAAGATCACCATAGATTTGAAAAGAACTTTCAAATCTTCAGAAAGTCTTCTAGAAAAATAAACCCAGGAGATTGTAGTCTGAACTAAAGTGTTCAGGTTTAACACAAAACCAGAATCACACAAAATCACAGATTCATGGAGGTTGGAAGGGACCTCTATAGAGTAGGTTGTTCAGAACAATATCTAGTTGGGTCTTCAATATTTTAGAGGATGGAAACTCCATAATATCTCTGAGCAACTTGTTCCAGGATTTGACCATCCTCACAGAAGAAGTGTTTGGGTGTTTTTCTCATGTTTCATGGAGTTTCATGTATTCAGTTTGTGTCCATTGCTTCTTGTCCTTTCACTGGGCACCACTGACTGAGAAGCATCTGGCTCACCTTCTTTATACTCTTCTGTCAGGTATTTATACACATTGATAAAATCCCCCTGAGCCCGCTCTTCTCCAGGCTGAACAGTCCCAGTTCTCTCAGCCTCTCCTCACATGAGAGATGTTCCACTCCCTTAACCATCTTTGTGGCCCTTCTCTGGACTTGCTCCTTCCCAGGGATCGAGTTGAGGTTGTCTGGCCTGTAGATGCCTGGATACTCTTCTTTACCCTTCTTGAAGGTAAGAGGAAGATTTGCTTTCTTCCAGCCCTCAGACAATTCCCTTGATCACTATGACCTTTCAAAGGTAATTGAGAGTGGCCTCGCAATGACATTGGCCACCTCCTTCAGTGCTTAAGACTGCATTCCATCAGGTCCCCTGGACTTGTATATGTCCTGTTTGTTTAAATATTTCCTAGCCAGCTTCCCCACTACTGAGCATAAGTCTCCATTTCAACAGTTAAAAAAAAATAAAGGAAAGCATCAAGTAGGCTGTTGTCCTTGCAGCAAGTTGACCTCACAGCAGTCTTTCTCCATAATTGTACCGAATGCTTGTTGGTGTGGGTTACACAGCAGCAGGCAGGAAGCCATGGAGCTCTTGTATGAGGAAATTTCCCAATACAAAAAAGTATCGTGTGTTTCTTGTTGCCCATACATTCACTGGTATTCTTCCACAGGTGACTCCACAGCAAGACAAGAGCTACGTTTGAAAAATTAAAAGGGAACTTATCAGTTGAGATATTTTAAATGTGACGAGCAGGGGAATGGAACAACATGAAAGCAAAACACTGAATGGATTATTTTCTCATATGCTCTTTTATCATTTTAAATATCTGTATGTAGTCAACATGCTGTCTGCCATAATCACCAACTAAACTTTCCTTCAATCAACGATGTGTGTTTTTCCTTCAGGAGAGTCTTTCAATGCCTCATTATATTTTCTAACAGCTTTCATTGTTTTAATCGCCGTTATGCCTGGAGATGAAATCCAGTACTCTTTAAGACTGCCTGTTGTAGGCAACCCTTTGAGAATACTAGCTGCAGCCTTGCAGCTCGCCAGACTTTGACCTGACATGGCTTTTTTTCCTCTGCAACTTCTGCTTCTTTCCAAATCACATCTCAGTGCTGAGGTCTCTGCATGCCTTCTCTGTTTTTCCATTGTTTGATTCCGCATATGTATTTTTTTTTGGATCAATATTTGAAACAATGCTGTCAGACTGCTGACTTATGTAGCTTGTAACAGCAGTGAACGGTCAGCAAAATCTCTGAAAAGGAAAATAAATAAATTAACTTTTATAGGTTTGGGAGAGTGATTCTTAGTATGACTCACCACTTGTTTTAACCATGAATTCTGACTCACTGTGTAGTGTAGCAGGGAAAAGTAATGATAGAAATAGCAAAAAATCTCTAGCAGTCATACCTAAGGCCCTATGTGGTGATTCACAGCATCTGGAGTCCACCTGTCCCACAGTGAGACCAACAGATGATTGTTTCTGGAAACCCTAGGCCCCAGTAGGTCAGTATCTGCTACTTATTTTCTCCTCTAATTTTTAGGGATAGGAGTTTCAGTACGGCCAGACTGCTCTAGGCTCTGAACCTGAGGGTGGTCAAGACATCATTAGTGATGACTTTCTAGTGGATGTGGGGACGCCTGCTATAGCAGGCAAGGAGGTCATTTTGGAACTGCTGTATAAAGCCTGAGGCTCTCCTTTAGCTTCTGCCACACAGCTTTGTCCTCTCAGGCCATCAGTCAGGCTTTGTCCCATGGGCAAACCAAAATGAACAGTGCAACCCAGTTCACTAATAATAGCAATCGGGAATAAAAGGGAAAAAAAAGAAGAAAAAAAACATGCTACCTCCTGTTTAGGTTTAGTACCCTTCTGTTAAGTATGGGAATGCATACATGGCAAGGATTATCTTGGAAAAAATTATGTACAATTCATTGTGTCAACGTGTCTCAGTATCCTACAAAGATAACACATACGATTATTTTATCTTCAATGAGAGAAATCCCTCTCTGGCTGTCCAAATCAGCTTCTGACTGTAAGGCTTCATATCCTGATGTTTTTGTCTCACCTAGATGCTGTTTTACTAGTTTCCTTCCTCAGTTTCTTAGTTGTGGAAGCTCTTTATCTACTTTAATCTTGCAGTAGTCTTTCTGTGTTACCCGATTTCAGAAGATCTGAGGGGACACCACTGCCCTGACTTCCTTCGGATGAGTGGCCACTCTGTACTGCTCCTGTTGGCACCACCAGAGCATTTCACAGCGTGCCTTTGGATAGTGCTCAGACCTCTCCTGAGATCACCAGTCTCCTTTGTCTTCCTTTCTCTTGCACCTTCTGGTTTGTAGCTTGCTGCTCTACCAGTATAAGACAGCAGGATAACTTCAGGTTTCTGCTGCTGTCATGGAAATAAATGGCTACAAATTAATTGTCACTGACATTTTGCCCCAGAGTCTACGGTCTCTAGTTTTACTGTATAAGATGTGTTCATTACCTTGACTTTTCTTTTATGCAGTATTTCAATAGACTCTTGGTCTGCGTCGTTCCACAAGTAATGCAACTGACTTGTACTAACTAAACAATCGCTATTTTTGAGAAGATGTTTCCAATACTTTAGTAACCGGTTTGTCAGCTAAGTTCATTGTAGTGTGACGCTGCAAGCAAATACTAAGCAGCCTGGTGGTTTGACCACAGCAACAATTAGCTCTGAAGTGACTTTCTGCTATAGGCGGTCACTTCATTAAGTATTTATGAAACTGAAATGTTGCCGTTAATAAAACACAACTGTAGCTTCTCAGGGAAAGATTGATGTGTAGGTGCGTTGCTTCCTATATGATTTAATGCATTCACTGACTGGTAATGTCTCTGACATAAAGAATAAAACAAGGAAAAAATAAGAAATGATAGAAGCGGCAGCTTTGAGCTCAGTGATGCCTCTTAGGAGAAGAACAAGCACTAATTGCCATTCCAGTATTTCAACCTGTGCCCGGCGAGATGCGATCCCATGAGCTAATGGTGCCTGCTGCTTTGGCAGCCAGACACATACTGGTTCTGTGACCCAGCTGCAGCCTGGGCTGTGTTCCTGTGCAAGGAAGGCCGTGCAGCTGCCACCAGCCAGTATCCTGCATTCATAAAACCATGCATCTCACAGGACAGCCCGGTCCTAGAAGTCACAGACACTGTTTAATGGGCAAGGCCCAGAATTCCCGTTAGAATTCAAATAGTTACGTACTGCTGGCAAAGGGAGAAGAATGCATGTAACAAATCAAATTACGTTTGGATTAATACTGAGATGGTGGGGTCACTTCATGCCTAGTATGCCTTAACGAGTGTTGTTTTCATATGAACATAAGCAATAAAAGGGACCGAACAACTTGGGCTACCAGCAGACCCCACATTATGACGATGCGTGGCAGTGAGGGGGGTGAGAGCAGCCAAGGGGCACAAGTCACAGCCGATGGTTTTCAATAGAGACCGGTGGAGAAAGGGAAATGGAGTCATGGAGCGAGTGGTTCACAAAGACCTGGGCAACTGGGATCTTCCCTAGTGGAAGAAGTTCCCGTTTTCCCTGGACTAATTAAAAGCGCTGCTGCCTAACCCGGAGGAAGAGAGAATGTCTTTTTCTTTCATCAAAGGCCGAGTTTCTCTGTGTCAATTTTTTGAATAGAGTCTGGCTGAGAGTTTGCGGTGGCTACGGCAGTCAGTGCTTAGGCTGTCAGGAAGCAGGACTAGCTTATACAAAACCACAATGGCATGAGCTAGTTTTAACTCAAATGAGCTCAAAGCAAGCAATAGTGTTCTCCAACAGCTTCCGCCTTCCTGCTGCTTCTACAAAAGAAAACCCAGATGAATCTGTAGATGTAGGGTCAGTGGGTGTACTGGGCCTTGATCAGGCAGGGATGCCTGTGCTGGACTTCGTGCACTCAGTAGGCCTTTTGACTTAAATATGACTACTGTACAACTACACGCTTGCCTAGCTGTGGAGCTGGCTGACTTGAGCTTTTCTTTCACTGTAATCTGTAGGAGTGTTTGCCCTTCGCATGAATGGGAGAAGGGTCAGGCATCACTTTAGTCTTCTTACCCAATGGCAGTGCAGCCACACAGTCAGGAGGAAACAAGAAAAAAGCCAAACAACCTAACTGGTTAAAGCAGTAAAACACCAGGTGGGTAGGTTTATCCTTTTATGAAGTTTACAGAGACAAACATGGATTAGCAAGCAGTGCTTCCCAGGGCAGAATGTCAGAGTTTAGTAAGGATCATGTCAGTCATCTGACTTAGTTACAAATATTTCCTTAAGGAAAAAAGCAGTAACCAAGAAAGAAGAAAATTTGATTGAATATTAGTAAATTTGTTTGGTACTCAAATGATATGATTTGATAAATATTTCCAACATTCCTTGAAATGGCAAAGCTATAAAAAGTACTGAATGCAAAGCCAAGGTCTTTAAAGTCATTAAAAATTCTTCCTTCCAAAAATAAGCAAGTAAATGAAATGAGAATTCAACCCGCATTGCATTTTCTCCTTTTAGCTTTAGGTAAATACAGCCAGAAGTTCAGTTCTCTATTTATTTGCAAACACTGCATAATAAACATACTGCTGTTAAGAATAATAATGCGATGCTAATGATTCTGAAAAGCAAGAAGGGAATAGAAGAACCATCTGAAGGAAAGGGACAGGTAATTAGGCAAAGCAGAGAGATGAAAAGGTAGAGAAGTACCTAAGAAAATTACACACTAAAGATGATTAAGAGTAAAGGAATAGAAACTGTACGTTATGTACTACCACAGGAAAATACGGAAAGTTCCGACAAGGATAAGCCATGAAAGGTGAATGTAAACTGCAAGTGTTAAGGATTTGAAATGTAGCTGTCCCCCAGTTCATCTGATCAGACAATCCACTGTTTTCAAAGTAACTGAGGTGAGACTTTGCATTATACAAGAATATTGACCACAAATGAAAACAGAGCAAGTGTGAAAGTTCTGCTTTCCATATCTGGTGTAGAGGCCTTTGCTGTCCTGACGAGTCTCCAGCTCTTCCAGCTCCTCCCTCCCACCTCCCTTTAGCATTGCTGTCTCACGGGAGCTCCGCTATCTGCTGTTCACTGATGCTCAGCCATGGTTTTTCACTCGTGGCCCGTTTCCTGCAATGCAGTTGGCCAAGAAGGTTTCCATCTCCTCTTGGATGGACTCCCAGTAAATGGAAATTTAAGGGATGCCACCTGGATCAACACATCTAGGCTAAAAATACAAGGCTTTTGCATACGCGTGGTTCTCAAGCTGACAATTGCAAGACATTAACAGTCCCAGTGGATCAGCACAAGGGAAGGAAGGTTCCTAACAGGCAGTGACCAGTAGATTACATAAATTAATAATGATTTGAAGTGAATGTTTGCTTCTGCTTCCCTCTGTACCACTTTTTCCATTGCCTTTGATGGAATGACCTTATTTCTGTTTCCCTTTCTATAACTGGAAGAATACAGACAAATTATAGGTATTATAGAGATGTTAACAGAAAAAAAAGATGCTGACACTATATATGGGGGGAAAAAAAATGCACAGAGCACTCAAACCTTAAAAAAAAAAAGCGCTATTAATTAATTTTATTAGTAATTATAAAATAAAATATTCTAAAAGTTTATTTTTAATGCCTTTTTGTGGTCAGCAATAAAAATTGGATTACTTTCCATTTGCAAGTAGTGAGATTGGGACACTACCATTTGCGATATGTCTGTTGAGAATAAGCTCCCTTCATTGTAATCACTTGCTGCAGAGATGTTGCCGAAGAGCAGCAGTTTTGGTATTGCCAGCGAATGCCTCTGACTGAAGGAAGCTTTAATCATAAGTTACATCTTGAAAGGAAGTAAAATTGCAGAAGTTCAGCTTTTCCCTGAGAAAAGCTCTGGCTCAGCTGCCAGGAGCAGTGATGGGAAGCTCTGACTCCTGGGGTGTATTGCTGTTGCGTGCAGTTACGGGGATTGCCAGATTTTTCTCCCAAGGAAGGAGTGTCTGTGCAAGTGGAGCAGCATCCAGATGTTATCAGATACACAGAGGTGCAGAGAGCAAACAAAATATGAAGTAGAGCCATACAGTGGCACTGTTTCCTGTGAAAAAAGCCTCTTTTTTGCTACTGCTAATGACGTTTTCTCAGACTTGATTCCTCTGATCATTCTTCCCTGGCTATCGGTCTCCTATATGTGCCTTCCCATTTTTTGGCAGTAAAATGATTCTGACCAGCCACCTTTTTATATAATAATCACCCTTGAGTATCCTGAACACCCCGACAGGGAACAACTAAGTAACCGTGAGCACTCAAATGAAGGGGTCCCTGTGAGGTATCAAATAAAACATCCCAAGATTAGGCCTTGTGAAAGTCTTTGGTTGCTTTGGAAGGTGCATGACGCAGTGCATTGGTTTCCCACCTGTGATGGGGTTAAGGGCACTGTGATACTCGTTTAATATTTGTAGAAGGTAAAGTGGTAAATATTTTTAAACGATACTTTTCCTTTCACAACTGAATGAGTACTCGCCCCTCAGACAGTGCAAACTTGACTTTTGTCTAAGATTAACGGGAAGGACACTTCGTGTGTTTTAATACTACTACATTTTAGCTCAACCAACCTACCGTTATTATTATTGCCTTAACATTTCTAAGCAAACGTTACCTGTACTCCTTAAGCATGTCATGGTAATAAAAATTTAGTTGATTTAGTGATTAACTGAATTGATTTAATGATCTTGGGTAAATAATATTATATGCTAATGTAAGGTAATTTATTTCTTTTTAATCTCTTAGAACCCTATATGCTGCAATCAGATTCTTTAAATATTTACTGAAGCTCTTAGATGTAATAAATCTGATAGAATTATTCTTGAGTGACACGATGCTAGCGCCAGCTTAAGTTCCATCTCTGAGCATTTATAGAAAAGACGGGGGAAATGTTTCTGCTACGCTATAGATGCAGGGAAAATGATTTCTGAGGCGTTCCCAGGCTCTCGTTCCTACTCACAGTAATTCATGGGCTGAAGTTGCCTTTGTAGTTGACCGGCCAGGGAAGCAGTCCCCGCCGCAGCTGGCCTCCCGTCTTCCCACCAGCGTTCCCACAGCTCCCCTTGGGCAGAGAGGGAAGCGGGAGCAGGAGGAGCTGGCTCGGGCGCGGGAAAAGTGGTTGGTGATGCAACGGTGGTAGTGAGAGGAGGTCACGGGCTGCAGCGGGACAGAGCGTGATGAGCATTTCCTTTGGGAGACTCATGTCTGAAGTCGGAGCAGCAGCTCAGCTTCGTTTCTGGCTCTGCTGCTCCACCGACTGTCCCGACTTCCGCAAACGTGACGGAACGGTGTATGCCTCCAACCAAGAGCTATATATTTGAGTCTTAGTGCATCTTGCTGCATTTTATTCCTGTTAACATTTATAGAGAAAATGAAATATTTACTGCTTTAATACATGCAGGCCCTAGGACTATCATAGAAATTATCTATTGATTCAGTTCTTTACTAAACTATTATATAAAACCGCTATAAAGATCCATAAAGTTTCTAATTACAGGGAAGCTTGTATAAGTCTGTGTCTGCCTTTTATAGCAGTGTGAAAATAGCCATTGGAAACTGCATAGGCATTTTGTTAGGCAGGGTCGTGCCTGTCTGGGCCGTGTCCTGAGGCAGGCAGCGTATTACGATTGGCTTCAGTTACAGCCTAAGCCCCTATTTTGAGCAAAACTGTGGTGGATACGGCACAAGATCTGAACGTGCAGGGTGAGCTGCTGGAGGTTGTAGCAGCTGCTGGGTGATGAGCTGTTCTAAAACTCAGACCATTTCAAGTAGGTACCTGCGTGAGCATCAAGCCTGTTTAAAATGTCTGTCCAACTTTGTGGGCCGAATATTTAAAAATTTGACTCTAGATCCATAGGTAGTTCATAGAACAGTTTCAAAGTCACTAGGTGATACTCATATGTTGTAAAGACGGTATTCTCAGAAGTTGCAAAACTTGTATGAAGGTATTTAATGGCTCAGGTCAGTAACAAGTTTCCAAATAGGCAGACATTCAGTGTCCCTTTTCTCAAAAAATGGGTAAACACATTAAAAACATTTAGATGCCTTGCAGTCTCCATAATGATGAAATACATGCCACCCTTTTTTCTTTCTTTTTTTTTTAATGCTGAGATGTCTGTATTCTTTATCCTAGAAAAAGAATAAATCCAATCTACTGTCTACCATAAGTATTGAGTAACAGGTTAACCTAACTCGATGGTTGGATTTCATGATCTGAAAGGCCCCTTCCAACCTAGACAGTTCTATAACTGAACGGAAAATACTAACACTAATATCAATTTGAGTACATGCCTGTCTCAATTAAATATATCACCAAATACGTATTTCATCATCTTAATAGAAATTATAAATGCTAGAAAAACAGGGGACAATAATGATAGAAATTCTTATAATGAATACAATTACTGGAAAGTGGGACTGGAGATGAGATCCATTAAAATGAAGACATATTCTCCCACAGGTACTAACAATATTTAGAAGAAGCCCCAAAGGCAATAGTTACATCACTGAACTCTTCAGATATTTTCATGGTTTGCCAAATGCAGGAAAAACCCCAAACTGGAGAACATCAGCAGGATGTGGGACATCCTTAACTGCTGACTAAGTACTGATATGAACAACAGTTAGATTGCACTAATATTATCCTTACAAGCAATCTTTTAAGCTGTTTGTGATCTGTGCCATCAAACTGACGACTGACATTTTGAGCATTGGGCACCACCTTCTTGCACTTGCAAAACGTATTCTGTAATTTGTACTGCTGATGCTGAGGGTTCATCAGCAGGCGAGATCTCAGAGTAGTCAGCCCGGTCAGTAATGATGTCCACACATCAGGCTTGGATGTCAGGGCTGGTTGAACGTCCTGCTGCTATAGATAATTCATTTTCAGGCCCGAGCTCCGAGAAATGTGCAACACATGATAAAAGAAGTTAAAAATACTCTGTAATCTGCTGCTCCTGAGGCAAAAGGGAGCTCTTTAACATATATTCAGCGGTCGTTCCCAGGAACTAAGCTGTGACAGCTGTAAGCCCATGTGCATTGCTTACAGCTTAGCACTATAATGATGGCTTATTGATATTTATATCACATTTTAAAGCATCAAGGTTCTTCACAATATTTACAATATATATACCTCTACAACTCCATCCTATAATTTTCGGGTATAACTGGATGCACTGTGGAAATGAAACCTGGTTTCACAAATGCGTGCAGGGAAACTAGACTTGTAGTTGCCTATTTTTTAATTATTAAATTATTAACTATGATTCTATGATTTGGGGGGCCTAACAGACAGTTCCCACTAGCAGATCTTTATAGCTGCCATATATCGTACCATTCTTGGGTGTGGCTTATTTTTAATTTCTTCAGAGCCACGCCAGGCAGATTTTGGGCAAGTGTAGCCTGTGTTCAGGTTTTGCAAATGTTTGCCAGAAGCGGAATACAGAACAACCTTCTACACGCGAAGTCTCGGGAAGACGGGACCTTGGTTGGCCAGGGTGGGAGGTTAGAAGATGGCAGTGAATGCTGGCGGGAAGTTGGAGCTCGTATGAGGGACAGCAGGGGCCACAAAATCAATAGTCATGTCAGCGTAAGGAGAAGAGCTGGGACCCCAGCAGGGCTTGTGGCCCTGAGGCAGGGAGTGGGGAGTCTGGCTGGGTATAGATGGAGCCGTAAAGAGTGAAGAAATTAAAGTGAAGGGGCGTTGTGGTGGGTGCAAAGCCAGACGGGAAGGTGCTTGGGAGAGAGGGGAGTGGGAGATGTGGGCCAGACGCAATGAGGGGCTCAGGTGTGCAGGATATGGGAGGCTTCGGGGTAGACAACTGAAAGTCTTTGGAAGTATTGACATAAAGGATGGAGGTGGACTTGGGCTGAAGTAAGTTTGGGACAAGAGCTTGGGAGACGAGCTCTCAGTGTGAGAGGTCTGGGCACTGTGGGTTGTGACACCCTGTGGGACACGAGGGTGGCAGGTATCACAAACTCCCTCCATCTGGGCATCTTTAACGGGGATGCTGGCCTGGGAGCAGGCACAGTTCTCTCCTCCACCCATTCTCCGTGCTGCCGTCCCTGCCTGATGGACGGTCAGAACATCTGAACTCAAGCCCCAGAGTCTGCCTTTGGGTTAGAATTGTGCTGTTTCAACTTTCAGGCTTTTTTTCGGCTTTAGGGGCTATTCTTATACATAGGCCCATCAGGTTAATATGTAGTCCTTTACATCCACATTTCATTTTCTCTGAACAACGGAGAAAACGGAGTTAGTTCACCTTAGGTCTTGGCTGACTAAATCTTTCGGGTACAGTATGAAAAAACAGCATAAATAGAGCTTTGCTTTTTTTAGGAGTTGCAAGCTGGATTTACAAAATAGTGATGGGAACTGGAAAGCTTTCTCTTACGTCAGTGGGAAGACATGTTTTTTTCAGTCCGGGAAGCATGTATTTTGTATTGAGGGAGACAAAAGCAAATGGTAAAAAAAAAATCATTTTTAGACATAAAGAAAACACAAAGCAATTCTCTTTGTAACATCCTGCATATAAAACACCTGACATGAAACACTGAATGGCAGCTAGAAGACAAGGTGTGCAGAAAAATGCATTCATTTTCTCTTCCCCTTCCTGTCGCTTCAGACTGCTGAGTCAAAATCCTGCCCCAGATCGGAGGTTAGATCAGAGAGGGACTTTGGTGCCTGATGCCGCTGAGCTGCTGAAATCCAAAATGAAGAGTACCCTGACTGGGTGCCAAAGCTGTCTCTCGGTACTTGCGGATGTGCGTTGTTTTGGCAATTTTGGGGGTAGGTAGGCAGGCACTTCTCTTGCATTTAACGCTCACCAGGCTTCACAGACTGAGAGTCTGCCTTCCTTTTCTCAAAGGATCTCAAGCCTCAGAGCAAACCTACTGGTTTGGTCTCAGGGCCAAATACAGCTGACAAAAGAGGTAATGCTGTTTGTTCCCTGTTACCCAGCAATTCAGCAGTCAGGGCATTTGCTTAGGATGCAGAAGGCCTAGATTCAGTTATTGCATTTGTTCTGCCACATGAATTTGTAAGTTTGGGCTACCCTGGGCTGTGTGAGGACCCTCAAGTCCTTCCACTCAAGCTGTTCCACTTTGCCTGACATAATTAAATATTAATTGGGCCAGACTGAGCGAGTAAATGACTTTTTATAGCCTGGCAACTAGGCCACCCACCCAGGAGAAGAAAATCTCAAGTCCTAGAAATCATATTTCACAACTAGAATCATAAAGCTATATTTAAGCATGTGGATGTTAGATTTAAAAAAACCCCAAACATTTAGATGTTGTCTGTTTAAACTTCACTGTGCTAAGCCCTTTTGAGGACCAATCCACCTTATTCCGATGCCTAATGTAAGGACATATGCATGGAAGCTTATGGCCCCACTTAAAAAAAAAAATAAAACACAACCCACAAAAAACTACCCTACACCTTTCAGCTGACTTTGAAGAATCTGAGAACAAAGTTCGGCTCGTTCTGATGCTGCAGGAGATGACTCACTTTGGAGCTTTTTCAAGAAAATACAGTGAGTTGCTATAAATCACTGCCTTAGTTATCCAGTTTGAAACAAGAGGGCTGCTATTTCTGGAAGCCTTGTTGGGAGCACTTACATTTCCAGACAAACCTTTTCTTTCATAAGCTTCAACAAATAAAAAAATTATCGTTTCTTAGAAGATTCAAGCCTGCATTTCCTGCTAGTGTAAGTAACCGTCTGATGGATTAAGGTAGAGTTTCCACGGTGTACGCGTGTGCCAGGGCGTTGGTAGAACTTAACCCACAAGCTGCACAACACACAGAAACCCCTTGTCCTGCTGTAACACCACAGCCGTCGCTGGAGTTGTGTTTGGGAGGAGTTTGTATCACATGTGAATGCCTTCTGTCTGGTCTCCTTGTGCGACGAAGCAGCGTGAGCCAGCACAGGTAGCCACAATGTTCAGGTTCATTACGGTTAAACCACGCGCCGGTTGAGCACATGCTTTTGATTCCTTGCAAGTTTCAAGCGCAGGCTGTAGCTTTGCAGAGGCTGGGTCCCGCGGGCAGACACAGTGAGCGCTGCTGCAGTGCTCCATACCCCTACTATTTTGATGTCATATTGGATGAGATGACACCATCGCCTCTTTTAGTGACCCAGGAGCATGAAAGTGTTAGGAGGAGCCTGGCCCGGCGCAGCTGGAGAGCGGGCGGTGGCAGAGAGACTGCCTTGCGGGTAGGGACCTCCGCCTTCTGAGCGGCAATAGATGCTCTGGGCACGTGCCTGTAATTGAATTCAGGGTGTGAAAGAGGGACTGGCCCTGTACGGGGCTCCCAAACACCCTACTGGGGGACTGACCCACCAACTGGGTGTTTTTTTCATAGTCTAAATAATTGAACCAGCAATGTTGAATAATAAATGATTTTAAACATTTCATAAAATTTAGTTATTAAACATTAATTTTTTTTTAACTTTCAATATCTTTTATCTGCAAAGCATTTATATTCCCTGGTTGGCTCTAAAGCGCAATATCATTTATCTCTTCACTGAAAAATACTTTTCACTCAAGTGAAATATATAAAAACAAAACTCCTCTAGTTATTCTAAGATGCTTACAGTAGATGAAAGCAGATATTTTTGTTTGTGTAATTAGATGCTACAGTGTCTGTCTGTTTTTTTAAATTGAAAAACTGTGATCCTTGAAAGGGATGGGATCTTGTTCTTCACTCTCAAAAATTAACTGGTGTTCAAACACAATTTCTAGGCTTTTTCAAGCATCCTGTGAATGTATCGTGCGCTTCAGATTTCTCATTGTAAAAATCTGACAGTAAAAATAATGCTTGGTCCGAGTTATTCTTAGTATTTGAGAAATGTACAGACCAGAATCAAATGAGACGTTAATTGTATGATTTCTCTCTCTAATAAAATGTACTGTATTTTAATAGACTTAGGGAAGGCCTTTGCAAATGGACAAAATTACATGTCCAGCTTTTTTTCTTTTTTTTCTTTTGCTACAGAAGTTCTTCATTAAAGATTCACAACAAGACATACCTGAATAATTTACATTGCCTTAATTCACTGAGCAGGATAGTTAAGGTAAAAAAGACCACAGTCATTCAGGCAGCAGAAGGAATATGTTCCAGAAAAAGAGCTTTATTAAAGCCACTCTCTTCGAAAAGCAGACGCTGCGTGTGTATGTGTGTATGTATCTATGTTTTAGTGTTGGCTTATACTTGTCTGTTCTCTGTAGGTGGTTTCCAGTTTTAAGATGCTAGATTGATAGTGGAATTATTTGCTGTTTAATAAACTCTGGACCATTTCCACTCAAGTCAGTGGAAAAAGAGCCTTTGGCATTTTACATTCTTGCCTCGTGTTAAAATGAAGGGTCACAGAGGAATGTACTCTTGACCCTGAAGGAGAGATGCCTATACATTTCCTCAGCGACTCCCACAGTGATTCATGGCAATGCAGAGTACTCACTACAATATGGTTTTCAGACAGTCATATAATAAAATATATAGCTCATAATCTTCAGCTCTATAAACATAGGTCACTACCTTGTGGGAACTCCCATGATTTAGGTCTCTGAAAATACTGCTGTATATTGTAGATCTGACATAGGCCTTACTAGGACTTTTTCCAGAGGACAGTCCGCATCTACACAGGTGAAAAGCTTGGAATGAGATTACCCAAACAATTGCATCCAAATAGTGGAAGCCAGTTTTGAAACACCACACCCCCCCCCGCCTCCCCCCGAGAAAGCTCACTGCATGGTTTGCAGCTAACACGGATGTGTAGGTGATAATGCACATGCGTCCATGCTCAGCCATCGACTTCTTCCTAAATCAGGTCATCAAAATGCTGGATGCTGGGGGGAAAAAAAAAAAAAAAAAAAAAAAACGGACAGCCCAACGCTGACATCTGAAATTTTAAATTGAGACCTAAAAATTAAACTTTATGATGCCTAATTACTTTCCAAGCTTAGAGGTAAGGAAACAAAGACTGGAAACTTCCATTTCTGCTAAAGTATTGTGATTTTCCCCCAAAGTGCACACGTTAATGTTTTAGCCCGTGCTTCCAGGTGCAATCATGGCTACAAAGTGTGCTTGTCAAAAGTTGATATTTGATATTCAATGTGAAAACAGTGGCTAGCACAATCTCTTTAAAGCCAGTGAAATCATTAAAGAAATGCCTTGACAGACAGCAATATCTGTGCAGTTACATCTTGTAATCTTCATTGAAGTACATGGGCATATTCCAAAAAAGAGTGAGAGTATTTTGCCTAAGAGATGAGGTTCTAAATATACGTATAGAAAAGTTGTTACTGGAGCAACAGTTTTGTCGTCCGGTTCATATTGCTCATAGGTGAATATAGCCGGATGCAAAGTCAACACAGGAACAGGTTTCACTTAGCAAAATTCTAACGTTAGTGTGAATACTTCTACTGAAAATATTATGGTATTCAATGAAGGATAAGTTCTGTTTATACTATGTTAGTTTGAGTGTTATCTCTCAGATAATCAAAGCTTATTAAAAATATCCTTTGTGAACTACATCAGAATAATTATAGAAGAAAACAATAACAATTACATTGTAATTTCTCTGAAAAGTAGTAACCCAGGACTTTGTCTGACATCTAAATTAGATTATTACGAGAAATTGCAAATGAATTAAAGTCAGCCCTTCAGGCTTTCTACTCTGAAAAGTCTGAAACAAAAAATTTCATCAGTCACAGGTAAAAGTTTCAGTCTATCTCTCATCTTCTTTAGGTTCTTTCAGCTTTCCAAAAAATAATATCTGTATTTCCAGAAGATGAACCTCATTGTTTGAGACATTGGATATGGAATTGAATCATCTAAAATCCCTGTCTTTTTCTTTTCCCCCCCTAGCATGTAACTTCTGTGTCAGCATGTTTTGAAAAGAAATAATGTGCTGAATCCATAGTGGCTGAAATTGTTCTTTTCCATTGGCTCATGTGAAATATTCTTCTTTAAAGTGGAAGGTCAAGGCCAAGGTCTTCACAACTCAATAGTGTATTTGTGATGCTTAGGGCTGAATTCGCACATGGGACTTAAACCCCATAAATCTGTGTGCCGCAGCATGCAAACAATGTGCCGAAGCTCCTCGTGCAATGTGCGGAGGGACGCTGGGCAGCAGGATTTGTAGGCAAGGGAATTCCTTGAACCGAATAAATTGATATAGTTGGCCAGTGGGCAAGTCATGCAACCTCTTCTTCTGCCAGATATCACAGCTGGGTTCAGAGAAGGCTGCTCTGAATGTAGAAATGCCAAATCCAGGAGCTTTTGCTGAGCAGGGGCTGCCTCCTGAACGGGAGCGGGTGAGCATTTTGCCACCTCCCCAGTATTGCATGCCTCCTGCTGAGCCATCATGTTCGTGCTGGCACCGTTCATCTGTTCCCAAATCAGGCATCCTGCTCTTCAAAATTGCTGAGCATCCAGAAATTCTTACTCATCGCAGTGGGAGCTGTGGGATAAGTGGTCTGGAAAATGAAACGATATGTCTCTTTACTTGAAATAGCATCTCAGGAACTAGTTTTGAAATGCTTGTCTGAAATCCTTTTCTTTCTCCTTGAATGTGCCTGAAGTGCTCATCAATTTAGGAACTTCTGATTTAGCTGATCAGCGTACGGACAATAATCCTCCTCAGAGCAGGATCTCTGAGTAGCGGATCTTCCAGTGGAGTGCTCCTCAGCCAGAAAGTAAAGGTATGCAGTGAAATAAAGGTAGTCTACAGGAACGCAATGGGGTTTTTTATTCACAGTTCTCTAATGGGAACAGTTTCTTGTCAGTTCACTTGCCTTCCCAGCAGGCTGCTGCTGGGTTGGCAGCTTGTCGGAGCCCATCTCGGAGCAGACAGAAGCACTTACAGCCGTGCCCACAGACCTCAGTGGGTCTGGCTGGTGTTCCCAGGGTTTCCCCACTCCTGGCTGCCAGACTGGGATCTTGAAAACTGTTGCCAAGGCATGACTTTGGAAAACCCTCCTCGGAGTGCTAGTCAGTGATATACTTGGAGTTTTTTATGAATTCAGATCTCTTTCTGTGATAAAATTTAAAGATTATTTAAATAGGAGAATTGACTTTTTTCCAATGACATTGTGTCTATGTGTTTGTTTTCATGCAGTGGGAATTCTAAGCTCCTGCGAGCTGTAGGCATGTTTCTTGAGCTTTCTCCAGCAAGTTACGATTGCTGTTGCCGTAATAGCTTGTTTCTGCAGGCAAAGAGCTGATCTTCCTTCCATTCTTCCACTAACCAAGAAAAGTCTCCCCCATCCATTAGCAGCAGAGAATGCCATTTCTCCCACTTCCTGGCTTTTCTGGCAGCTGCAGACAAATGACTGTCCCGCTAATAGTCCCTCTGTTCCAGAGATTAGTGCTTTAGGCATGCGAAAACAATATTTCTCAATTTATTTTGTCAGAGTTTTATTTGTCAAGTTTATGGAAAGCTTAACCAAGTCAGACGCTGTGACACTTCTTCCAAAATCTTCTTTAACTGGTTGCAGTGAAGAAGCTAGGATTTGCTCACCACCCATAGTATTCTTTCTCCCCGTCTATCCTTGCTGGTATCTTACCTTTCTACCCACCTACCACCAAGCACACTGTAGGGAAAAGTATTTTTTTAATTTCTTTCTTCTGTGATACAGCTACTTCATTCTATTAGAAAAAAAGATTAACTACTAGTATATAGCTGACCTGCAGCACAATTATATAGTACCAGAGGTGCTCTGGTACCAGAGGAAGTTCTCACTCTTAACCATTTAAACCTAAACGGAAACAAATGGGCATTAACCAAATCTAAATTCTGGAGAGCAGAAAGAAGCTTTCACCATAAATGTATTGAGTTTTTGGGGCAGCTCCCAGTAGGATTAATGAGGGGGATCTAATTGTCAGGTGGAAAGAGATTGCTTCATGAACAACATTATATGATGTGGTTGTCTACAGAAGCAGGCTAGATACGATGATGCTCGGTGATAATGGCAGTTCTGTTCTGCGAAGTCTCTGTTGATGGAGAGGTACTATGACAACAGCCTCTAAAAGCCTTATTGCTTAACTGGCTTACGTGCTTAACTCCGGGGAAGATTTATGGGGCGGGTGGTGAGAAGGTGACTGTGATTACAGTTACTACTGTGGATTCCTGTGTGTGTGTTCAGGCTTGTCTGGGAAGACAACAGGTATGCCTCTAAAATTCAGCGTGCCAGTAGCTTTTTTGAAAGCAAAATCCAAATCCTCTGGAAACTGATTGTATCCTTTAAGTTTATGTAAACACCCAGGAGCTCTCTTCAAACCTATCGGAAAGCAAGAAATATCCTTAGGGGAAAGGGTTGCAGGAGAAGAGAAACACTGAGGAGTACAGCAGAGAGTGGGGCGAACTATGCTCCATCCTCCCATGCATCGTCTCCCTGGAGTACGTGATGCTGATCCCCTGCGGTGTTGAGTGATGAGCAGTGACGGTCTGAGGAATGAGATGTTCTCCCGCGGCAGCAGAAAAATCAGGCTCTGTGCCTAAAGACTGACACCCTCCCCAAAACAGGGCAGGCAAACAGTGAGGGGCTTCCTACAGGGGATAATGCTGCATGGAGACTAGATGGAGCAGGTCATTAGCGGTAGCTGTGTAGTATATAATAGCAAAAAGCATTCACAAACATTTAATTAAAATGAATTTAATGGCTGGATTTAAGCTGTTACTCCAGAAGTTAAATGCCAGTTACCAATGCGTTAAAATGCACAATAATGACTGCATAAATAAATACATTCGTTGTTCTAACCTGTAACTATAGTAATGTTGTGCATTCGGTAGAATTGTGCTGGGGGCTCTGGCTTTCAACTGCTATTGCAAGAGCTGTCATCTATCACATTTTGTTGTCATGTTCATATTTTTGCTATTGTTCACTGGTTAAGAAGGAGGGTTTTTCTGTTTTCTGAGCAGCTCTGGGAAGTAGGGAGATGGAGAAAGCAGAAGCCAAAATTTTAATGTTGTAGTTCATAGTCCTTGTTAGGCTAAAAGGACAGATGTCTGGATTTTTCGGTTTGGGAAGTTAATTTAGACTCTAAGGTTTTGGTTTAAAGAGGAAAGCAAAACCATTTGGACTCATTGTGGAGCCCACTGCAGGCTGTGAGGCTTTGCAGGAATTCCTTCGTGTTTGTTGGTACTGTACAAACCACCGTACTAGACCAGATGTCATGTCTGTCCAGTCTGGCATCTTATCTCCAAGAGGGGCTAACACTCTATGTGTCAGAAGATACACGTGCTATACTTCTTTGTTAAAAAGATTTCATTCTAAAGGTACAGAGCAAGTTACATGAAACTTACCTGCAGACATTCTGAGGGTGTTATCACACAGAATTGAATTTTTAAAGGGAAGGCATCAAATTTTTTATGAAGTATTTTACCAGGAAAAGCCATGTTTAAGAAAGCAATTCAACTAATAAGCACTTCTGAATAAAGACCCGAACTCCACAAACAGTGATAAAGCTGCCAAAATTCTCGGACAGTGCTGAGAAGTCCTCCCTGCTTGCCAGTCTCTTACATGAGGCTAACATTTTTCCACGGTTTTGTTCTTCCTTTGGGATGTAAGATTTATCATGAAGTGAAATTGCTGTGAAACATTACATTATCAAAACTTTAATGAATTGCTTCCTGTTACTCATTAACCTTGCGGGTTTCTCTTTAACTCTGAACTAAGCAGCAGGCACAAAGCTCTTCTGTTGATTCAAGATGCTGTAACATTTTGACATGGATGAAAATTAACCTGGTAAGC
Source organism: Dromas ardeola (assembly GCA_013398915.1). NCBI lineage: Eukaryota > Metazoa > Chordata > Aves > Charadriiformes > Dromadidae > Dromas > Dromas ardeola. The sequence goes on along the minus strand of VYZM01014678.1, from coordinate 954,900 downwards.
TCACCCTGGGTCAGAAAATGTTCCAGCTTTTTAATCTGGTGAACCTTCAGTGAGAAACTCTCCTGTGAGCATCAAGTAATAAATGATAATGAATAAAATGTTCACTGGAAAAAAATCCCCAAGAAATGAGTGACTCGATGTACATAATATGAAATATTAAAGAAATGCAAAGCCAAGTTAGCAAAGGTGTTCCGTTCAGTGCCTGAGTGGTGTGTCTCTGGCTGAGACGCTTTCCCCGAGGAATCTGCCAAGGCCACCCCCGTGAATGCATGGTGCCACTGCCGAGGCTGGGCTCCTGCTTTAGTGTGGGGAGTCAGCCTTGCTCTTCCCCATCCCACCACCGCTGCCATCGGACCACTGATGGCACCGGGGAGTCAGGCTCTCACCAACACCCAGGTAACCTGAGGCTGACTCTGTCCGTACCTCCCATCCCATCCTCCCACATTCGCCATGCCCAGGGAAGAGGTGGTGTTTGTTTGGGGGCCCCACACCCCAAAGACAAAGCTGTCCCAGAAGGCAGTTGGGAATGTTCAGAAGTAGACCCAGCGGCAGGGAAAACTAGAAGAAGATGTGGGCTTGAGTGATGGCTGCCTGTCCCAAAGTAGAGCTTTAGTGGTTTGCCAAAGCACATTGGTGCGAGTAGTCTGCCAGACATAGGTATGAGAAGATGAGGTAGCACATTTTATGGGTCCAGAAAAAAAATGGGGTGACTCAACTCTTTTGGCTATGTGAGCTCCTTCAGCACATCTTTCAGCTGCGCTGTTTGTAATTTGTTTCTTCACGTGCTTATTGAAGTGTTTGCTGACACAGTCTTTGAAATGAATTTGAGAAATGGGCTGAAGACATCGGGCAGGGGGGTTGGACTAGGTGATCTCCAGAGGTCCCTTCCAACCCCCATCATCCTGTGATTCTGTGATATCGTACGTGTTCGCCTTTGACACAAGCGAACAGGGTGTTTGACATACAGATGCACTTCATGTGCTCTAAACTGAGTCATTTCCTGTATTCTAATTCTTAAATGGCAAAAGATCTTACAGAGGTCATTTCAGCCTCTGAGTGTTGCCTGTTAAATTGGGAAGAGAAGGGAGGATAACATAAACAGTGTTCATCCATACATGAAAAGGCCACTTAGAGAAATAGAGTCAAAGGTTTTATCTGAAGTTAAGAATTGTTCTATTACTGAGTTTTAGAAAGAAAGAGCGTAAATGGGCATCCAGGTAATCAAGCTTGAGAAGGCTGGCTGTCACCTTACCTGCACGCGTCCCTCTGGGAGAAACGTGGCACTGAGCTGTGGCCACTGACACCACCCTCCAGCCCGCGCCTGGTGCTTCCCACCCCGCTGTGGGCTTTCTAGACCCGGATCCCTGGAGGGGAGCAGGTAAAATGAGGGCGGGGAACGTGACAGTGGGTCATCCCCAGCCACTCCTGAGGTGTGTACCTGAGAGCAGGCTGTCGGAGAGGTGGGAATGAAGGTTTTGATCATGTGTAGTTCCAAAGGGCCTTGTAATTGATTGCAAGCGAGGCTGCAAGAGCATCCCACATCAAATTCCAGTTACTGCACTGTGCACATCTAAAAACCCCCGACATGTTATTTGGATATTGTGCTCCCTTATAGATTCTCCATAAACTGCCAGGCGGGGCTGCTGTGTGCAGTTAAATTATTGCTGTACTGTAACACAGAAACTGCCCAGAAACTGCCTGTGCACAGCAATATACAATTCTATACAGAGTTTGTTTTTGAACAAGAGAGGTTGTCTGTGTTTTTATGATCGTGTATGGGTGCCAGGTCTAGGCATCTTCATTAATTTTACTCTATCTTCGACTGAAGATACCATATATTGCGTTTTATTGGTTGTCCATTGTGATTGATTGTGACGGTGACGCAGAGTGATGTAGATGTTTTTTTATTTTAATTCTGTGCACGTCTTCATCCAAGAGCAGATTAGTTTTGAAGAACAGGTGTGCTGGAAGTGAAGCACTTGAATTTTAGGAGTTTGGGAAATGGTGCTTTATTGTCTGAGCTCTTTCGTGTCTCTTCTCATCTCTGACTCGGCAGCGTGCTTCCACTTGAAGGCTCGTCAGCATCATAACAAGTTTGTATCCTCATGTCTTGCTCCAGACCAGTTTCTTTCCAGTTACTGATATTGATCTGATAAGTGCTGAGGAGAGATTTCAGAGTGCTATCACAGCATGTAGTGACTGGCTGTTTTGAAATCTTTTGTCCTGTCTTAGATGAAGGAAGACTTCACCATCATGTCATCATATATGTAGATATAGATGATACATTATGTATTACGTCATCATGATTGGTTGTGGCTAAACAACAAAGGCCACCATATAGACTTTAATCCGGGGGGGGAACAGAAGACCTTATCTGCCAAGAAGAAAACTCAAATTCCTCAGGATATCCTTGAGAAAGCAAGAAGCAAGAGACCAAAAGAAGCAGCTGAACAGCTTTAATAAAATTCAACATTATTCCTTTGGTTTATTCAAGACTTTGCAAGTGAGTATCCAGGCTTAATGGCATTCTCTGACATTATGACAACAGGGGATGCTCCACAGACAGAAAGGGGAATTAGAAGTATGCAAGGTTAACTGAAATGATGCTGCTAGTAATAAGCCACTGGAACTAGACTGTCACTCACCCTCTCTTTCTGCTTCTGGATCCTGATTATCCTGTCAGTTGTTCACATGCTTCTCCCATCAGCTTCAGTAAGAGGAATATGTGAAAAAGATAGACAAGGTGGTCATATATTTAAATCAAATATACTAAATACTGTAAATATAGGGTGCGACATGCCCCAGATTATGTATATGTCATGGCATATCATTTTACTGCTAAATGATATGACGTGATATAGTCTAATGCAATGTGAAATGACACAGCTAACTACAAATGCCATTTGATGCAGAAAGATGCATTTAAAGAGCAATGTGAGGAATCCACCGCGTATGATGAGTTTTTAAAAGGGTATCCAGCCTGCTTGTGCTTGCAGTTGTGAAGCTGTTGGACTTTCCTCCTACTTCGGACTTCCCGAGGCTCTCTGCTTCACGGCCGCTAGCCTGTCTCGGTCTGGCTGGAAGTCGGTGCTTCATCTCGCTGGTCTTTGACAGGGTGACATGTTTCAGCTGAGTGCCAGAAGCCACTTGTGATCCATTACCATAATTAAGGTTGGATGTACAGACTTTTTCCTGTGCAATTTTTTTTTTCCTTTGCTCATTTTTTCAAGCTCTTGAAAAATAAGATAGTAGCTAATGTTTGCTGGGGGGTCAGTCCCGCTCCTTCCCAGCCAGAATTTGACTATCCATCATCCTTCTACACATCCCTTACATGTTTTCTTTCCATCCCATAACTGCAGGCAGCTGGGTTCTCCAAAAAGCAGCAGTGGAAACAGAGCAGAAAAGAGTTGACAGAGGGTAGAGGCCATCTCATGGAGCGCTTACAGAAATACATAGGACACCCCACCACAAGAAAAAGAGTAGAAGTGTCCGTGGAATTCTGAATGATTTTACTTTAACAGCAGCAAAAAGCACACAAATTGTCATGTGCTTCTTTGCAGTTAGCTGACTTCATTGCCAGGCTGTTTTTCTTGGTCTGGTACTTGGGGAGGAGAACCGCATGCACTGCAGATGTCCTGTCACGTCATGTCTCTCTCGGGCAGCCATGGTAACTAAAAGGAAAAAGACCATAGTGACATGTCCCAAAACAAACTTAACCAAATTCTCTAAAGCCAAGTGAGAGCGGGATCCAAAGCGGGTTTTTCTTCTGTGTATTTCAGGTCAATAGCTAGAACCAGACTCCCCATCACATATGGGAAGACTAAGCGTTTGGACGGCTTGGCAGAAAACTTAAGAGAGCAGAAGAATTAAGTGTATTAATTTTTTTTGGTGAAGGTTTGTGATCATTGTAAAAAGTTTTGGATTTGGGGGATGGTCAGTGGGGCTAATAGGAAGTCTTAACCGAGTTTTGGACACTGATATTTTTCTAAGTGCTAATGGCCAGACAGCTCAGAAGAGGAACGCTCAGTGGTATGTGCTGTGAGATGTAAAAGAGGCTTACAGTCCTGCTGCTCTACTCCCCCAAAACTGTCACATGTGTTCACATCTGTGAAAGTTTATATTGTCAGCACACATTTGCAAAATGAATAGGAGCAAGCAAATTGCCATTCTGAGTTTGACTAAATAACTGGATATACATTGTTTTCTGGTAGTTCTCAATCATCTGCTCTGATGTGTCCGTGCAGTTACTGTTAGCAACACAAGTGCTGGTACATAGTGACAATGACCTTGGCCAGAACAATAATATTTAAGGAATCCTATGGAGAAAGTCAAAAGCAATCCCTACCTTGAAAATTAGTGTAATGGGTCTGGAGACACTGGCTCTGTATGCCTCCATCCCACCCCTCTGCCTCCTGTGCTTAGGCCTGCCACCATGCAAAATCACAGACAAAGGTCTGCTTTTCCAGAACTTCTCAGAAAGCGTTGTGCAGAGCTAAATATAAGTCATTTCTGGGTTTATATAAATTAACCGTATGTGGAAGAAAGGAACGTGATCCCTGTTTTTAGGGATGAGCCTGGTTTCTGAAGCAATACCGCCACTTTTGGTCGGGACCACGGACCTGCGGGAGCCTGGGGCAGCAACCCTGCCAGACCTGGTTGCCTGGTCTCACGTCTCCACACATAGAGGTGGTGTGCAGGTCCCAGCTGGGGCTGCCGGGGAATGTGCTGTAGCTGGGACACATCTGGGTGTCTCTAGCTGAAGCCTGACTCTGTTCAGGCCTGAAGCAGAGACAGTGGGAGCCCCAAGACAGAGCTGACTCTGAGAGAGCTCCTGGGGTGTCCTTGCACCACTGCCTAGAGCACCAGTGGTGAGCAGAGAGCTGCAGACAGCGCTGGCCTGAGCCAGGAAACTGAAGATATGGAGCTGTGTATAGTAGTATATCAAGGGAAAAGAAAAATGGAGGCTGCCATTACAGGCAGTGCTTTGCCTTTCCTCCTTCAAATGTCTTTGGCTTTATCTATCACCTGCCTCTAGGAAACAAGAGGCAATGAAGTCTTGGTGGTGTTTTCATCACCGACCAGGTTTATCAGAGGCTTTTCGTTTCCAGTGATGGCCAGGAGAGTGCTTCTGCCTGCTGTAGCGTGGGGGCAGCCCTGCAGCTCCCCACTGCAACCGGGCAGGAGGGACATGGTGTGGGTCGTCGGCCTGATAGTGGAGGGGGGCTGAGACGCCGCGGGCGCTGGCCCTGCAGGCTCCGTTAGCTTGGGTGCCTAGGAGCTGCAACGCCAGGCAGCAGTTTGAGTCTGACTTGTGTAATGGGCTTTTTGGCTGTGATTGTTGCTTCTAAGATGTTTAATTAAGCCTTTTTTCGTGCTACTGACATGACAGTTCTACTGACCTTCCATTTTTCTGTAAGTCTTCTACTTCCCATCTTACTACTGGGGTGTGCTTAAATCTATAGCTCATGTTGAGGGGGAAGTTTAAGTCTGTCTTTTATTGGATTTACTGTCATTTACTTACACAGTCCAGAGTTGCTGTAGACATCAACAGCACTAATCTCTGTACACAACATTTGGTAAAAAAGGAGCGGTTGTCTCCAAGTCTCCACAAACACCGCATTAGACAATTTCTACTGGAGGGTAGTTTTAGTTGGAGCAAGGGAGGGTAGTAAGTCTTGTTGCTTAAAGAACGAGTTCAAAGACTTCCACTGAAGTTTGGGGACAGGGTGAAGTGTCACTGAATTATTAATTCCTGCTCTGAGTAGGGAAAATTTATGTGCGGCTCACGACTTAGAAAAAATGTGTCTCCTTGGCTAACAGTGAACTCTAATAAGATAGAGCCTAGCCACTGTTGGTGTGAAAATGGGAGCAGTTTTCAGGTTTCCTTCATACCTGACTCTTCCCTTAAATTTTGTTCTTAAACGCCTGCATCATTAACATGCAGTTAATCATTTGGCAATTAATTTAGCAGCCATCTGTCATTTTGCATATTTTGTAATCTAATAACAGTTGCAGCCATTGGAAGAGACCATTTGCCAATGTGTCTGAGATAATATGATGGTGTCAGTTCATTCCAGGCACAAAACAAACAGAAACTGCACTTTCATCCTTGAGAGGAACCTTTCAAGTGCATCCAAGAATTCCACAGGGCAAATGCCAAGCCTCTGCATCTGTGTCTCCAAGCTATGCTCAGAATTTCTTCCATTTCTTTTTGCCTCTAGGGATCCACCAGCCACAGTGTGTCTGAACTGATCGCTTACCACCAGAATCATCTGTGTTTTGGATATCTTTGATATCTTCAGCTCATCCCTCACAACAACATCTGAGGTAAGACTCTAATTAAGGACTGTTGTTTCTTCTCTTGGAGGTTAGTATTCTTGTACTTCTGTGGCCTCTGCTTTGAGACTTTCTGGCTAATGTCAAGGACTGAGCAAATTACTCAGAACTTCATGTCAGCTATGTTCCTTTTCAAAAGTTTAATTAGCACAGAGTAACACAATTTGAAATAAATGTAGCCAAAGCAAAAGACGTCTCCTGCGAAGTGCCTCCCTTGTTAGCAGTAAGGCTCTTAGGACTATATCTCTTTTGGAATGGTACAAGCTTAAGACAGTTAGCACAACTCCATAATCAATGAGTCCCAAACCTGCTTTTACACACACCTGAAGACAACCTAAAAATATAGAACATCTGGTATGTGTATGTATGTATATGTGTGTGTATATATGTGTGGGTATGTATATATAAAATGAGAGCTTTTTTATTTTTCCTTTGCATTGGGTGGTACTATGTGGGCTAAACCAACATAATATTACTACTGTACTTAAGCACTAAATCAGTGCAAAAATGTGGACCTTGTCCAAATGGACAAAAGTCCATTTCTTTGTTCCTGGAGACTTACAAGTTATTCTGCAGGACTCTGGAACTCTCGTGTCTGGAATAGGGACCACATATGTGCTTTTATTGTTACCTTGTGATGCAGCAGGGGTTACTGTTTGAATCACTTCGAGTGTTCACAGACGTCAGTGAAGCTGGTAGGAAAAGTTTAAAATAGATAAAAGAAAGTGCTTCTTTATGCAGTGGGTGGCGAACTTCTAGAGCTTGCTGCCATAGGAGTTTGTAGAGGCAGACAGTACAAGCAGGTTCAAAAAGGGATTAGACATTCATGGACCAACAGTCTGTAGATGGATACAAAGAGGACTGAGCAATGATGTAGCCTACAGCATCCCTGACACAAGAGCTGTGGGGGAGTACAAAGTAAATGGAGAGCAGAGAGTGACTAGGTTAACATGCTCTCTCTAAATAGTTATCCTGGTGCCACTATCTGAATCAGGATCCTGGGCCGGGTGAACCATCTGTCTGAGCCAGGAGGCAGTTCCTACATCCTCATGTTGTTTGTGTAGCTTGCACTTGAGCAGTGCAGGTTGTCAGGTTCAGCCTCGGCTCTAGAGGTCCAGCACTTGTCAAATCCACAAGCAGAAGTGGACTCTTTCTGGAGCCCTCTTACTAGCACAAGTAGCACAGGCTATTTCAGAACAGAGCTAAGATGAATTGGCTAGTCTCTGTAGGGAAAGCGGTTACCTTGACTTTTCCAAAGGAGCTATACTTCATAATGCAAATAGCAGAAATCATTTCTCACCGAGCCTCTTACTTTCAGAGGTAATATATCTCTAGCCATTTCCATTAGTTCCTTGTCCTTCTCCAGCACTGTCCTTTGGCTCCGTTGCTTGGCTTCAGTGTGAGGTGAGCATGGATCTGAGTGGCATTTGGCTAACATGCTCCAAAACACTCAGTTCATCTGAAAGTGTTTGTAAGTACTAGCTATTCCTACAGCCACCTTTTTTGGAATTAACAGGACAAATCAAGTACAGTAAATGCAAAAGCAAAAGGCTTTTTTTCCCCTCACGTAGATACAATACACATGTAATTTATGAGACCTGCGCCTCCTGGATTTTATTTCCCCACTTGAAATCCCTTCAGTGCTGCAAAATACTGCTCACTTTGAATGGGAATTTTCTTTTTGCATTCCCATCGTTTCATACTGTGCATACTGTGATATCCATCTCTGCTGTCTTTCTCACAGAGCTTCTGCAGTCAGAAATCTCTGTTTAGGGTCAGATCATCAGCTGACAGACACGTGCTGCTTTGGCTTCGGCGAAGCTATATTGACATTCTTTGGCTAAAGAGAGCTGGGGCAGTATCTCTGAGAACACAATGTAAAGTGCTTCTTTTGCTGGTTCAATGCTTGGAAGAAATCCAGCAAAAAACCAATGCGAATTAAAAATGGAAACTACTTCTCCAGCCCTCTCTGCATGCTGGCTTAGCAATTACATGAATTAACTGGGCATGCCTTTTCCTTAGCACAATGCAAACATCTCCCCACAAGCAACTTTGTGTTAAAACTTGCACGGGTAAAATGTGAAAAATCAGTGTCAATCTTGCCTTCTTACGACCCCATCACCATAGCTGAATTTACTTTATCAGAGAGTACCTTTTAGGTGACTCTACCCCAATAAAAGTCTCCCGGGCATTCGGTTCTTTCCATTAGCTTGCTTACTGATTGAATTGATTTCATCATTTGTCAGGTACAGATCGAAGGCATCTCAGCACATCTAACACACAATGCAAACCACTAAGAAGTGTGAAAGAAAAGCCAGTCAATTCATACAAAAACTCAGTATCATAAACCTGAGAACCTGGCACAAAAGCAAACCCAGTAACTGTCAGAGTAACCACCTCGGTAGTAAAAGGGGGCTTCAGATATTTAGACAGTACTGCTCCTAAAGCCTATTTAGGCACAAAGCATTCTTGTCACACTTTGCAACAGCCGTGATTAAAAACTATTTGAAGGTAAAAGTGTTTTCTGGTATTTATCAGTGAGTCATTAACCTTAACAATATCAACATTTCAATTGTCAGCAAGATTAAAAAAGCCCATTATAGCAAAATGAGCACATTGTACGTAGAGATACTGGAGTGCTGATGAATTACTAGCTCTGCTCAGATGCAGGCTTCAATATGGTACAGCCTTCACTGTAGTGAGAAATAGAGAATGAATTAATTGCTGTGTGAAATACAACGCTGAAGAGTTCGAGGCAAACTAAATGAGATAGTTTAGCACATGGAGACACTTACAGGTTTTATCCAGAAGAGAAAAAAATATACATCAGCTTTTACTTTCTGTAGGTGATGCCAGTAATGATGGTGCAGAGAAAAGCAGACATGAGTAATGAAGTCTGTGGATCCAGAGCCTTATTTAGATATGGATGAGAGAAGGAGTCAAGTCAGGAAACAGGCTGATTCTGCACGCAGGACCCAAGCAGAGGGACACAGAGACAGGGCAATGGCTGTGAAATAAGAGTGGACCTGACAAGCAACACCCTACCGTATCTTCCCGGTCCCTTGTTTACTTGATTCCAGATGGGGATAGCCCAAAGGACCATCTGGACCTCTAAATTCGGGGGTTAGAATTGAGTGCATGATGTGCATAATTTAGGGTCCATATGGCAGGCATTGCTAATTGTTACCTGGCAATGAATTCGTTGTATGTATTACCTGCTGAAACCTGCTGTATAGAGAGCCATGAGCACAAAACTCCTCTCAGAGGAACAGTCTTCTCATTCAAAAGCCAGTGGCAGTGCTCTCAGGTGAATACAATGTAATGGAAAGCTCAGGGGTGAACAAGCTGTAGAAAGAGAGGTGTTTGGGATAGGATGGATAAAGGATCACTGCATGTTTCCATGGTATATTGAGGTAGAAGGGGGACCTGAACCTTGCAGTAACAGGATTCTTACCATCCCCTCGATGGCAGAGTCAGTGAGAGTCTGGTTGGAAGGAAAGCCTTAGGAAGAAGCTCTTTTCTGCATCACAGGCCACATCTCCAATTGCCGCTTGCTATCACCAGAGACCTCCTGTGTGAGGGACTCTGCAGGACCCAGAAACGGGTGCCTTTGGTCCTCTCTGAGGCTCCAAACTGCTTGTACGCTGCAAGGACCAGGAAACACGGTCTGTGCTGACAGCCCTGCTGGCTACAGCGCAGGACCACGACTGTCTTGCTCTGTCATACAGGTTTTGAGTTATAAAAGTCAAGATATAACAGAAGCCTTTGAGAAGGGATTTTTGTTGCTCTCTTTTCCCTCTGCTGGTTATGTTTCAAAGTGTGTTTACATGAGAGTGCTGTTAGGCGTTCATTTATTCCTGTCAGATAACTTTCATTACTGTAATAAAATTCTACTGTCTGACAGCTTTTATTTCTGGATTCTGAATTGTCATGCTTTTCTGAGGTTCCCTTCTGACCTCTGGGATGTATAAGGTGGGTGAGAGACGTATCTAGCATTTGTGAATGTCTTCGAAATACCAGAATTCAAAAAGCCTGGCAGATCTAATTTCAAGCTCTAGTAAGACCATGGCAAGATGCTGCAGATCAGCCCAGAAGGCAGCAGTAGGAGCAGGGTGATGCTCTTTTTTAAAGTGATGCATCAGTGCAGACCCAGCAGCCCCCTCTTCCTGTTTATATTTTCCTTTGGTCTGCTACCAATATAGGCACCCAGTCCTTTCTGCAATAACCGAGACAAACACGTGCTCTGCTAAGGAAACAGGGGACAGAGAGGGGACAGGTTCTCTCTTCAGGGACAGAGACGGGTTGGTACAAAGTTCTGTTCAGAAAAGCTCTTGTAAAGGGAGGGCTGACATACTTATTTTTGGGTTTCCCAAATTAAAGCAAAAGCATATGTGGACCTGCAGGTGTCTTGCAGATGTGTAGTAGGTCTGATGCTCTTTGGCTGGTTACTGTGTAGGATTTGCTCTGCCATAGTCTGGTTGCATGTTCAATACATTCATGGCAGTTCCAGTGAGTCCCAACAAAGAACTGTGCATATATGCAAGGGCACATGGCCCTTGCATGGCATCCGTTTGTGCAATCCAGCCAGGAGGAGCTGGAATTCTGCTGGAGCTGCTGCTCCTACTCCAGCCATGCCTGGAAACCTCAAACAGCCAGTGCTCAGAGGGAATGTACTAACGTGTCCCTACATACGTTCTCCTTTTCTATTATATGCTCTCCTCTTGTCAGAGGCCCTTGTTGGAAAAGGGGTAGTGATCTCTCCTTCTCAAACAGCACAGGTTTCTGCATGAGACTCTGCAGGTATCCTGGAGTGTGTCACCCACTGCAGATTCATAAACACCTGCTTTCTATCGGGCTGTAAGAATGAAACCTGGCTTGAAAACTGGATTATTGTGAATGAAGAAGACTTGGCTTGATACTATGTGGTTTCTGGTGAAGTCTTACTCATAAAATTGAATTTTGAAATGTTTTGGAATTTATAAGTATCTTTTGGCTGCTAACCGGCAGAAGGGAAAGAAGCAATTAGAAATAAGAGCAGGGGGCTGATGAAGATGATGTCTAGTGGAAATCACCACACTCACATGAGATCCGTTCTTGCCTAACATGTTTTCTACAAATCTGAAAGAGCACTTGGTGGCATGTGAAAGCATATGTGATGCCAGAGTGGACTTGATATGGATACTATTCACTATTAAGAAAAAAACAAATGACCTAATACCATCGAGTAAGAATCTGCTTGGATAAAAGCCATGGAGGGCATCTGGGAGGAAAAATAACTCCAGACCAGAGATTCAGTGGCATAGAGGGAAACACATGTGCAATCCAAAAATGATAGTCGACAGCAAATTACTTGAGCCTGCAATGCAATGCAAAGTGGCAGGTAGAAAGGTCAAGGCAATTGTCAGCCCTGGAAGCACAGATGACATGTCATCAGAGCACAGAGGCAATAGCCTTTGTCCATGTATTTCCAGGAGGAAGAACAATAGCTACAGGAATGTTAATAGGAGAAAGTGTAGGCAACTCAGAGTAAAGGAACAATTAATGGGACAGAAATATATTTTTATAGTTAAAGAAAAAAAGATAGTAAAATTCTACGTGGCTTTAGCACTGATTTTCAAATAGTAAAGAGAAGTATTTGGTAGATTCTCCTGCCCTACACCTTGTAATTAACAAGATAAAGTTTGGAGCTTGTGTGTATACTCAGAGTCTCTAAAAAGACATGGTGTCAGTGCCGGCACAAGCTGTATATGAAGCTGGAAGAGGCAACACTTCAGGTTAAGAGAAATACTTCATTTCTGAAGATTCTTCTTCCACAAAGGTAAATGAATTTGTCCAAGGAGGTATTAAATGAACCATTCTGATTTATAACAGACAAAACCTTTGATTAAGGTACCATTCACAACAATTAAAAAGATTGAATAATTAACAGTATGGGTAATTGAGAGTGTAGTGTCTGATTGATTTACATATAAATGTATTGTTATGTGTCAAAACTTTTATTGTTAGTAATACAATATTCATGGCATAGCATCGATAATGTCCTGCAAACTGCCTGCTATTCAAACAACGGCCATTTATCACCTGGCAAGATGCACTGAATCATATCTCATTAAATAGTTTGAAAATATTATTCGGTGTCCTCCAAGATGCCTGAATATTTATTGTCAAATACTTCACTAGCTTTGCTCTTTGCACATCTTGAGTTACCAAAATTAGACGGCTTTAACTTAATGACTGCTAGATCCACCAATGGAAATGACTTGGTGGATCTGATATATGCAAATGTGAACACTCAGAACAGTTTTCTGGAAACAAGAACTATTTTAAAGAATAAACTTAAGAAGTGTCTTGGGAAAAGTTGTATTCTCAGATATCTTGCTATTTTTGGTTGACTTGAAACAGAGAGGAAGAAATACAAGAACAAAAGATAATCAGGAGGTGTGAAACCGAGTTCCTCTGTGACTATGTTTTATAAATATTTGATACTACCCTCTGCCTGAATGGAGCTTTGTTTGGGGGAATCAGGCGGCAGATGTTTGGCTTTACCTGGTATCTACTTTGGCAGCACGTTTTACTTCCCTGTTTTGTGTGACATGGTGCCGAAGCCGTTTTGTATTTATAGTCTTTTGGGGATACCAGGTCAGATCCAAAAGCTGCAAAAGCGACGGGAAGACTTGCATTGACACAGCTGGCTTTAGACCAAATTCACTCTCACTGTTTCTATGAGCAAGGAAGGGAAAAAATCCCTTGCTTTGCCATGCAACTATTTGATGAAAAATACCGCTTCTTATCTTTATCATCTTTCAAATTGCAGAGTGCCATCCCTATCATAATATCACATTTCTATATTAAGACTAAAAACTTACAGAAAGTTTGTACTGACGTCTGTGTGTTTTCAAAGGAAACATGGAAATCTGATCGTTTTAACTAGAATGTAGTTTCTGTACCAGCTACTAAAATATTTGTATTGCTTTTGCATTCCCACTTTTGGACTAATATTGTTTTAAGCACTCTGTGTTCATAATGGAGATGGTCATTCTTGCACAGAGCTATGCGGTGCCAAAGAACATTTCTGAGTGCTATTTGTTAGTGTCTGCTGGCTAGTTAAGCACCACTGCAGATGTACGATAGCCTGAATTTGCTAGAACTTAACCTTCAGAAATAAATCCCAAAAAATGGACCAAAATACTGTTACTCACAATCGAGTGAGGAGATCAGGGAAGACAGGAGAGTTTTCAATACCACAAGTGCAGAGTGGACCCGCTTGTTCCACCAACATTAAATACCTTGGAATGGAAATTGTCATTTGACAACAACGACCTTATCTGTCATACTTACACACCTGTGTGCCATACTGTACCCTAGCAAAAGACAAAAATACAAGAGCATGTCTGTGGCCAGACCTCCTGGAGTCTTAGCCTGCTTATGGTCTTGTGTGGGTTGTAACTTTAAAAGGAAGAGCTGGCAGCAAATGAGCCAGAGTCACTTGCAGGTTTTTTTTCTCACAAAGCCTTCTGACCTTGAAAAGCCTTAAAGCTGCATTCCCCATGAAAAATAACTTCTACTTAGTGCTGAGCACGTGTATTGTTGCACAGACAAATAGACAAATAACAATGTGAGTACATGCCTTGATCATTTATCCTCCTCGGAGGGCCATAAACCATGAGTAAATGCAACAAAAGCAGAAGATTAATAGTGGCTGCATAATGCTTTGCATTTTTCATAATGATTCTCTACAGATAGAATCAGTAAGTGTCACTAATTGGTAGGCGCTTGTTCTGCAAGGGGGCCCGATCCTCCCTCCGGTGGAGTTGGAGGCCAGTCTCTGGTTTTCACGTGGGGGAGAGCAGGAGCAGGCTCCTCGGGAGCTGCTAAGCCTTCTTTTTAAAGGATGCCATAATTCAGGCGAAGGCTGTGTGCAATGCGGAGAAAACCCCAGTAAGCCTGCAAAGACGGTACTAGCCAGCCTGTCTGGGGCAGGGGCAATTGTTTGCAAACCCGCTGGTGGCTATTCAGGCTTGAGGAGAAATAGAAGGTTGGCCACAAGCCAGCTGCTGAATTTAACATGTATTCAGCTGAATGACTGGGCTGGCATAATAATATAGTTCTGCAGCATCCTGCTGATCTCCTTCAGATCTTCTCCCTGGTTTGTTGGCTGCCGCTGATGCTTGTCCCCTGTGGATTCAAGGGTGCTGTGCAGGAAACGGCTGGAAAGACAACCTACCCAGCGTTGTCCAAACATTGTCCAGAGCAGCAAGTATCACAGGAGTACCCCATACCGATTGTTGTGGAGGGCTGTACAGGCCTGGGAAAAATACTTTCATCAAATTTGCCCTGTTGCTTAAATTGATTATTTTTTTTTTTTTAAGTCCTACATAAAGAATAAGAGCATATTACATTTTCTAGTGCTCTTAACTCTGAAATGACAAACCTGCTTATATCCAGTATTATGCCACGTAGAGGTACCCAAGATACCTCCCTGGAACAGTGCTGTGTTTGAGCAGGAAGCTGTGCCAATGCAGCTGCGCTGCTCCCAGTGCCCGAGCAAGTTTGGCTCTTCATGTGCAATCTGGGTGTAGCATATGGGCTCAGAGACTGACCATGCGACTGGGTGCTCCGAGAGGCGAGCTGGTACCACACCCAGCACTTGAGAGTCCTCCGACAGACCTCCCATACTGCGATGATGATGGGCCCAAAAGCCATGAGCTCTGGTTTGAGCTGGCTGCTTGACTTTTGAAATGGCCACACACACACACACACACTCTGCAAGGCTGGTGCCAGCTCTCTGAAATGTAAAACTTAAATTGATTTGGCCTATGCTGCCAGAATTCTGCCAAGCGAACTCAGATAAGGTCATCTTACACAGATTTATCTAAAAAGCTGCCTGGCAGTGTGGATCTTTTTCATTTCCCCAAATCCAGAATACCTGCATCGTATGTCCCTGCTCATGTTCTCCATAGCATCATTTAGTGTCTCCCTGCTTTTGTGCAACTCCAGGGATCTGTCCTGCTCCAGTCGGAGAACGACACTGGAATGGCATCTCCTCTGCAAAAGGGAGGATGCAGGACAGACAGAGCCACAGGAGAAGAGAGGGGAGAGCATACGGGGCTTTCCAGCCTCTTTCTGTCTGTACCACTCTCAGCTACGTGGACTTTGTCCCTTTCTTTTCTCCTCACTCCTAGTGAAAACCTTTTCTTAGCTTCCTGTGTCCTATAGAAATCTTGATTGTCCATTCTTCCTGAGGAGGCAGGAAAATAAGGAAGGCGGCTTGTTAAGCTAGGTAAGGCTCAGAGGAACGTCAGTCCGCAAATGGCTCTGGCAGAGAACAAGCCCATTAGGAAAAAGCTGTCAGTGCTTTAAGTGCCTTTGCTGACCAGGCATGTGCTCTTTTAGTAGTTGCTTTACCTAGTGCTAATACTCTTCATCTTTTCCTCTTCTTTTGGCTATTTGTAGTCTTGTCTCTGTGCAGGGTCTTGAGCACAGTATGGTTTCAGTCTGGCTTCTTGGCACTGCTGTAATAGAAGTATTTCTGTTACTAAGAGCAGTCAAATAAAATCCAGCAGGCTTGGGACGTGAAGATTTGTGGTCACTCTCAAAACCAAAACCCAAGTAGCAGCTTTGTTCTTTTCAGACAGATCATCAATTAGGGCCAAAATCGGTAACGTGTCAGTATGACTTACGGAATCCAGACTGCTTTTTACAAAGCATCCAAGATCCATAGACTATTAGTTGACATGATATGGATATATTCATACAACATTTACCCCGCAGTTTTTGAGAAGCTTCTGAACTCTCCAGGATGACTAACTTCAGAGCTCTCTCTGTTTACTATTTATATAGTGGTGGCAGCAAGCAAACCAATATTCCTTATGTGAGGCAAGGATTTGAAAGAAAAGAATGCAGAATATCACGAAAACCCATCCACTTAAGCTAAGGAGAGACATAGCCTATTCAGAGAATAAACTGAGCATTCATTACTAAACTGCGGCATCAGGTACTTCTGGGGTAATCAGAGATTATCGCCTCCAGAAAAACTGCATCTGAAAAGAGAGACTGGCTGCCAGACGGGCGTCTCTAAAGGGAAAGGAGCTTCTCTGCTGCAAACCAAGGAACATATGCTCTTCCCTCCATGCTGCACTGTATGGTAAAGAAAAGGAGCAGGGCTTTTAGCAGAGCTGTCCTGACACAGCAAACATACATTTGATGTTCAGTGGCCTGGCAGAAGTGGAAGAGCAGGACTTGTATGCTAAACATCTGAAAAGGTGTCAGCTGAGGCCACCGATGCACTATGGATGAGAGCTTGAGTGCACTGTTAGGAAAAAATAAATCCTCTCCAAACTCCTATTCCCTCTTTATTCAACATCTCATATTCTTTTATTTAGTGGTGCTCTCTCTGGTTTGCACCACTGCATGTTGGGACTTGCTGAAAACGAAAGAAGAGCTTGAGAGAGCAGATTCCAACTGGAATGTCATATCCAGGCAGGTTTCCTCAATATGAACTTCTCAAAATTTCTGGGCCTGACTGTTCCACTCGTTTACCTTGGGAAGAGTTTATCAGTGTCCCCCTGTCCCCCCATGCAAATCCAGGAGACTGAGAACCTTCCTCTCCTTGTTGCTTGTTAAAACTGCACCTCCGCAAGCTGACAGCTACATCTTTAGAGTTAAAAATAATCTTTTGCCAATGGAGTTTCTGTACTCTTTCTGAAAATCCCTGCCTATAAACATGAATCTGTAAGAAGGGAATATTTGAATCCTCCTCTAGGCATAAGCATAGTCGGCTCTTTTCTAGGTAACATGTTGTCGGGGTCAGGCAAACAGCCATTACCCCACGGTTTTAATTTGCTACGTGTCAAAGCTCTAGAGCGTCAAGGTGGCTGCTGCTGCCGTTAACAGAAAGGAATTGCAGGGTGATAAATCAGAAATGATACCTGATAGGTAAATGAACCCCCAAAACTATGCGAACCTGAATATAGATGTGGTAACTCACTGGAAATCAGGAATTGACCTGAAAGAGCCTCAGAGAGGGGAAGAAAAAAGGAAAAAGAAGAAAAAAGGACTTGGTTGGGCTTGCTGATGCAACTGAAATCAGCTGGTTAGGATTGGGAAGATGATTTGCCTTCAGAAGGGTTTGGTTTTATTGCTGCATGATGGAGTGCACCTGGAGTAGGAAAGGGTTTTGTCTGGCAATGAGGAGATTGGGTCACACCTGAAAACTCTAGCTTCAATTTGTAGCTGGAATGGCAGTGCTGTATAATGGACTAAGATGGCGGTGAAGTGTGAGGCTGTGGTTCCAGGTCCTGAGGAATTTAGGGTGAGGTTTTTCTGCAGTCTGTTCCTGTCTACCTTGAAGAGGCATGATTTATAGGAGCAAGCATCCTGGAGATTTTTGTGGTAAAGTACGCGTTGTATTCTGATGGTGTTTTGTTGCCTGAAGAGGGCTTTTTGGGAGTTGTTTTTTACATCTCTAGCTAATTAAACATGGCTGAAAGTAAATTAGGAGAAGTACAAGTAGGATTAAAACTTAGTGAAATTTTATGAAGTAATTAGAATGGCATTTATAAAAGCCAGTGGCCAGATCAAAAATGCAGTTTTATCCAAAACACATCTGCTACATCTTTTCTTACTAAGCACTTTGACCTTCTACTGTGAACAACAGAAAGTTTGGCAGGTGATACGATGTGCTCTAGTCACAAAAAAAGTAGGAGAGAGTTGCAATAACCCTGGAGTTCATGGAGTTTTGCTTCCAGAGCGCTTGTTATGATTTTCACTTGTCCCTATGAAAACTTTGCACTGAGATCAGTTTTTACGTGAGCTCAGAAAGAAAACAAGCTAAATGGTTATGTATGCGTGGCCCTTCCAGGCCTAACCTGGGCTCAGGCTTCTCTTGAATTTACCTGTGTTCTTTTATCTAGTTCAGACACAAAGAAAGCCTTATGTGCTTGAAGATTTGTTTTATTTTTTTCCGATCAATGATGATAACTTTTTCCACAAACTTTGCTTCATTAAGAGCCTCCCTAAAGATAACAAAATGGCCGTAAATGCAGTTATTTCATGCTGTATGCGAGTAGGCCAAAGCCAGCATTAGCTCGTTGTTAAATGGTCCGTGGGGTGTCCCTGTGTCTCCGTATTTGCAATGCCATCCCAAAATACAGTTCTCTGCAGAAGGTGGGAGTTGGTCACTCTGATCTGTGAGGGCAGCAGGTGGTACCGCGGGAGCTGGAAGGGCACCAGTTGTGTTAGATGGTGGAAGGGCCCCTCTGAAGTTTCCTTAGAGCCTGTGAAGAAGAGGAGATACTGCAGTGGGCATGGAGTGAAATCTCGGAGCCTAATCAGAAAAGGGGTGACATTGCTGGAAAAACACGTGGATTTTTTTGTGTTTGGATTTTACCATCAAAGCTTGGTGGAGTGCAGGATTGTCTTGATCTGTCTCCAACAGAGGTAGCACGCTCATGCTGACTTTCCTCTCTGCAACTGTTCTAACACGTAGACCAACCATGGATAAAACTAGAAATGGCCTCCTCAAGTTAGACAATGAAATACTTCAAGTAAAGCACAGGAAAATTATGTGAAGACAGGTCTTTGTGAGGGATTCTTGAGCAGGAGAATAGTCACAGGTGAGGCAGCCTGTGCCATGGTATAGGGCGTGGGGCTCTTTTCCGCTTGGTTCTGTGTGTTGCCAGCATAGTCGCTATTATGTGGGTATGGATTATAATCTTTCCCTTATGGTTCAAACCTTCACTGGCGACAACTCTCCACTCCGTGGACATCCCTAAAATTCCCATCTGAAACACCTTATAGAGAATCTCTGAAAGAAATTAAAACCTATCCTGCAAATAGATCCTTGTCAGAGTATTTCCAATTTGAAACCCCAGACTGTAAGCCACATGTCAAGAAAATATGGATGGCTTCCAAAAGAAGCCATGGCTTTTATTTTATTTTTTTTAAAGATAAGACGTTGACCTAAGCAGTATCTGATATAACATGGTATATTTGTATTAAGTCATTGCAATCAGGAAAACATACTGATTTTTTTTTTTTTTTCCTTTTGTGTTCTCTGTGCAAAGCTTCTTCTAAGAGAGCTTAGCTTGACAGCTTAGCATTCTGTGGAAATGGGGTGTGGTGTCAGTACAAAGTTTCCTTTTCTTTTCCAAGTATTTATCTGGCTCAGGGAGACAAGCGCAGTCCTTGGACAAAAACACGTACCCACCCTTGTCGAGCTGTCAAGGGATGGAACCCAGCTTTGCGTGTTGCTTCTGCTGCAGACTCGTCCGCTAAAGGTGAGAGAGACGGCCTGCTGCTGCTCAAAGGCTTCGAAGATAACACACAATTTTGTTTTCTTTAAAACCCTTGAGTCTGATTTGATTACCATTAGATTTTCGTTCATTACCTTATGCTGCAGAAAATGGCATGTCTTGCATTCATACTTGAGCAAAGATCTTGCCGCTCTGTGTAGAGATGTCTTGAGAAGGGTCTTGGCGTGCAGCTGTATTCATCTGGAACGGAGAGGTGCTTCCATTAGTGCCCGGCAAGTACAGGCTGGCCAAAACGGCCTCTCTAGATCTTTGCCTGAACTAACAGAGCAGAGGCTTGACCTGCAGTTAAAGCTGTCGTTAGTCATGCTCGGTGGTGCCTTTGACTCCTGTTGCAACAACGGGAAATCAGAGGGACTAAGTGTGTTTCCGTGTGGGGGTTTGGGGGTTGGTTTTTTTTGGTTTTTCATCATCTGCTTGATTGCTGTTGTAACCCAGCCTGCTGTCACCTCTTCCTGAGGTATGTCAGAAGCTGTTCTGGCTTTTTTTTTT